>CM053584.1:250831485-250898429 GCA_028627135.1 Pseudochirops cupreus | reverse complement strand
TGAGGGAGGAAGGGAAAGAATCTAGAATTTAAAGTTCTATAATCAAATGTTAAAGATATTTATGTGTGTATATATATATATATTATTATTATTATTATTATTATCATTATTATTAACTACATCCAACTGGGAATTAAGATACACAGGCACTGTGGTAGGGAGAGCCATCCTGCCCTACCAGAAAGTCAGAGGGGCCAGGGGGAGGACGTAGGAGAGAGCAGATTGGGGGAGGGGGTTATGCAGTGGGGTGGCTATTTTGAGGTGTTGGGTAGGGAAAAGATGGGGAAAAAATTTTTAACTCAAAATCTCATGGAAATGAATGATGTAAACAAGAAAATTAATTTATTTATTTAAAAAAAAATAAAAAATATCCATAGTCACATTTTTTGTTTTACAAAGAACAGTAAACAAATTTGGTGCCCATCAATTGGGGGAATGGCTAACAGAGGACAGTATGTGAATGTAATAGAATAAAATTGTACTGAAATTATGAAAGAAATAGATCTAGAAAAAGCTGGGAAGACCTATATGAATTTAAACAGAGTGAAATGAGTAGAACTAGCAAAACAATTTATACGGTGACTACAATCTTGTAAAGAAAAGCAACTGTGAAAAACTTTAACAACTATGATCAGTGAAATATCCAATTACAACTCCTGAGTATTAATTATGAATTTTGCTTCCTTCCCACTTTCTTAGCAGAGATATAATGTCCTGGAGATTTCAAATGAGATGCATGTTTTCAGAGGTAGCCAAAGTGTCGATTTCTTTGGGGAGAGTATTTCTTTTGGGGGGAAGGGAGAGGGTTAGAAGACTAGATGGAAAAATGAGAATGATTTTAAAAATAAAGAAAAGTTTATCAATTAATTATTTAAAAGAAAAAAACAGAAAAGAACAAAAAGGAAAGCCAGAGAGAGACAAAGGCAAATAGAGCAGACTTGGAACTTCCATGTTGAATTTGTATTATACAAAGAAACCCAAGCTGTACACAGTGGTAATTTTTAAAATGTACATAACTTGTACATAATGCACTAACCTAGCACCTAGTAAGTCAAATGGATGGGTCTTTTGGTGAAATAGTCTGACTCTGAATCATCAAAGCCACCAGTAAATAAGACATGTCTCTTTCTCAGAAAAGAAATTTTACTAGCAATTGTCTCTGATTACTTACAATCATCTTCTGCCTGATTTGTAATTACATGTATAGCTAAATTAATTTTTTTTGTTTTTTACTTTTTAAAATGTACTATGTTATTATAAACTGCATTCTCTGGTTTTGCTCCCTATATGTTGCAGGAAAATCCATGTGTTTAATATGCTTACTCAGAATGTAATCTGTTCCAAATGATTATTTAATCCTCATACCTGGCAGCAAACTGAAGTACTCACCTGGAAGAAAGTATGGTTGAATAGCCAGGACCACTGAGTGTCCAGAGTAGACCACATACACAGCCTAAGCTCCTTCCCTAATCTGGTATGGGGACAAGACAGTTGACTGCTGTATATGAAGAGTTAATACACATCCCTGGCCCCAAACCATTGATTCTGCCAGCCACTGCAGCAAATACAGTAGGATTGCTTTCCCCTTCCTAGCCTGCTTTAATTTTAGAGTTTTACCTGATCCCTTATGGGCAAACATAACTCAGTTCATAAGGAATGCCATAGTTTCCCCATGTCTGCTTGAGTTTTTTTTTTCTTTCTCATTGATCAGAATCAGAAGTTGAGCTATCAAAACAACTCTACACTCACTTTTCTGATCTTCAAATTTCCACTTTTTCTGCTACCTATTCAAAGTGTTTTTTTCTTCTCATCTGAAGGCTTTCCGCAGTGGCTTCCTTACAATCCATGGATGACTACTGGTCTTTCTATTGGCTCTGATCTATTTATGATCAGAGCTGCCAGGAATCATCATCAATAACATCAGCATGTATTACTTAGGTAACCTGGGTTTGTGGTAGTGCCCTTCCAACAACTGGACATGTCATCATGAGCCCACATAGAATTTATTTGCATCACCAGATTCCATGATTAAAAGCAGATGTTACTAGTTCATAAGATCAGCCCTTTAAGAGAATTTTTGTATTATTTTATTGGATGACTTAGAGTACATTTTTCATTTAGAATATTTTTTGGTTCAGGATTCTAGCATCCTCCATCCATGGGACATAACCAGTCCTATGAACCTGCACAGTGAGGTACTAGGTTCATATCCTACCTCTGCTTCTTATGACTTGTGTCACTTTGTGCCATTCACTTTATTTCATTGGACTTCAGTTCCTTCTTCGGGAAGCTGAGGAGCTCATCCCAGATGACTTCTGAGGTCCCTTTTTGTCCTAAATCTGTGGTTGTTATCATCTCTTCCTTGGCATAAGAATATATTGCCAAACATGGGAAAATGGTCCCACAGAAGTATGGCTTTAAGGGAAATAAAATTACAGGGGGCAGGTTTTCTACGTTAGAGTAAATATTGTAAAGATCTTTTGAAATTGCCTTTGAAGTATCAGTCAACGAGCAGGCATATACAGGATAACTTGGAGACAATCAACAGAGGGAAGTAATTAGTATTAAAGGGGACTCAAGAAGGGTTTCTTGCAGAAGGTGGTACTATAGCTGAGGCTCAGAGAAAGTCTGGAAATGGAGATGAAGGAGGGGATTTTGGGAAGGGAGATGGCCAGTGAAAATGACAGTCTGAGGAGTGGGAGGGAAAAGGGAATGACATTGTCAGACCTGCAGATTGGGGAGATTAATGTGACAGATGAATGGTGGGAGAGAATTAAGGCATGTCAACAAATCAGAATTCTGTTGGAATAGTCCAGGCAGGGGAAAGACCTGCACAGGATGGCAGCAGTGTCAGAGAAGAAGGGGACATATACAATTGATGTTGCTAAGGTAGAATCAATAGAACTTGGTGACTTACTGGATATGGAAAGTGAGAGAGAGTAAGGATTCAAGGGTGACACCTAGTTTTGTGCTGAGGTAACTGGGAGGATGGTAGTGCTCTTGACAGTAATAGGGAAGTTAAGAGGAGAGAGTGTGAAACGAGTTCAGCTTTACATATGTTGAGTATAAGATGTTTATGGGCCCCATGCAGTGTGTTGTTGCTGTGATTCTTTGTGACCGCATGGACCATAGTATCCCAGTCCCTCTATCCTCCACTGTCTCTCAAAGTCTGCCCAAGTTCATGTTCATTCCTTCCATGGCACTGTCTGTCCATCTCATCCTCTGCCATCCCCTTTTCCTTTTACCCTCAAACTTTTCCCAACATCAGTTTTTTTCCTACGCATCCCATCTTCTCATTATGTGGACAAAGTATTTCAGCTTCAGTTTCAGTATTTGACTTTCCAGTGAATATCCTGAATTAATTTCTTTAAGTTTGTCAGAATTCTCCACCATGACCTGTCTTGAATAACTCTGCATGGCTACACAAGCCCCTCCACTGTGACAAGGTGGGAAGGGAAGGTACCTTCTAGTTAGATATTTCCCAGCAGGATGTTGAAGATGCAAGGCTGAAGGTCAAGAGAGAGGTTAGGGCTAGTTAAATAAATATGAAGCTTATCTGCATGGAGATGATAATCAAGTCCGTGGAAGCCAATGAGAACACCAAGTAAAATACTGTAGAGGGAGAAAAGAAAAGAGGACAGGACAGAGTCTTGGACTCTAACCACAGTTAGTAGGTACAACCTGGATGAAGATCCAGAAAGGGAGCCTGAGAGACAGCAGCCAGACAGGAAGGAGAACCAGCAGAGAGCTGTGTCACAATAAGCCCTAAAGAAAAGAAAGTATTATGGAAAAAAGGTGAGCAGCAGCTTTAGAGGCTGAAGAAAAGTCAAGAAGGATGATGATTGAAAGAAGACCACTAGATTTGGCAATTAAGAGATCATTAGTAACTTTTGAGATAGTAATTGTTTTAACCGAGAGAATGAAATTTAACCTTTTTTGGTTTTATTTTTGTTAGCTTGACTTCTCTCCTATTTGATTTGTATTTCCTAGCACCCATTCTCTAAGCCACAAAGACATAAAAAGAAAAGATTCACCACACTCTGAGATTCTGTGGTACCTTCATTTATTCCCTACAGTAGATAGAATAATCCCTTGGGTTATTGTTTAATCTCAGTTTTCAGTGAGATTAAAAGTAGTATTTGACACTAGTTATTTCTTCTCTTTTTAAAAACCTTTCTGACTATAAGTATTACAACTCATGAAGTTCATGACAATTACCTTTAGCACATGTAGATAATAACAAGGACTTCTATTCCATTCACAGTTTAATGCACATTTAGATCCAAAGCTGTCACTAAACTTTTAGTCATTTGTAGCTTCGGGAATGAGTAAAATCTTTGGGATTTGTTTTTGTCCAGTGCAGTCAATTTGTAGTCCAAGTTTTGAACACCTTGCCTAATATCTTGGTGTATAATTCATTTTTCCAGTCAAATTTGGTGGAAGTCAGTGGTAGTGGTGGATATGATGATGTGTATGTAAGTAGGCAGAAGATTAGAGTCTTCCAAATCAGTAGTCTCAATCATAAGAAAAACCAGTGTGTGATCTTAAACCTAGGAGGTCAAGGTGGCTCAACAGTATCACCAGTATTCACTCAGAATGGTATACTTAAAAAACTCAAACATGGTGGTCAGCCTTTCATCTAGCAACCTCCACTATTCAAAGCCCTATGCTAGGCACTTTGTATAAAGACAAAATTTTTTTGAAAGTACCTGCCTTCAAGGAGCTTATATTCTACTAAAGGGATTGTTAGTTTTGTTGTTTAGTCATTTTCAGTCATGTTCAACTCTTTAAGACCCCATTTGGGGTTTTCTTGGCAAAGATAGTAAAGCAGTTTGCCATTCTTTCTCTAACTCATTTTACAGATGAGGAAACTGAAGCAAACAGGGTTAAAATGACTTGCTCTGGCTCATACAACTCATAAGTGTTTGAACCCAAATTTGAACTTAGGTCTTCCTGATTCCAGGCCCAGCAGTCTGCTCCACCTAACTTTCCACTAGGGGAATACGACATGTAAAGAGATAAGAATATACATTATACTTAGAGGATTAGGAAGAGAGCAATAATAATTATGGGTATTATGGATAGTTTCCCATAGGAGATGACATAGGAGCTAAGAGTGATATGAAAGGAAAGGGCTTAACTCTGGCACTGCTGCTTGGTATGCCTCTTTCTTTTAAAGTTCGGAAAGTCCTGCCCAGTTTCAGATTGAGACAAAAGGACGAACTCTGTCTCACCTTCCCCCTCCATCCCTCCTCACCCACCCACCACCATGTTTTGTTTCCCTTGAAAATCTGAATGAGACAGAGGCTTAAAAAAATATTGGGGGGGGGGGGACAGTGGGAGAAGAGGAGATAGGAAAATGTTGATAACAAATAGGAAGACACAGGGGAACACTTCAAGTCTGAATAGTGTTTCATTTTATATTTTTATTTTATTAGATTTGGGGGCAAGGTTTCTTTGAAGTTATCTTTTTGGTATTAATTTAAGATAGAGATAAAAATACCTCTACCTGTCGTTTTCTGGAGGAGGGCAAATAGAGCTTTGCTAGTCAAATCCCATTAGCACTCCCAAGAAAATCTTAGCTGGACTCAGTTTTGGCTGGAAGTATGCAATCAGCTGTACTCACGGCAAGAAGCACCTTCTAGAAAACCTGATCATTTCATATCTGATTTTACACAAAAGTTTCCCTGCCCACTGTTTGCAACTGGAGACCCACTCTTAAGACGTATGACTGTTGCTATAATTAAATACTCTCCTTTTTCTCAACTGAAGAGTGCTAGCCCCAGTGGCTTTTTCTTCTAAGTAAACTTAAGTTTGTACAAAAGGGAATTATATGCAGGTCATTGCCTACATCTGGGAAGTGGGGATTGACTTGCCAGCAAATTAAATCTAATTCTTCAAATATCTTTTTAAACTTTCCCCAGGTTTCTCTAACAGTAAATGTGAAGAAATGAAAATGCAGTGCTTTCAGGCTTAGTGTAGCGTCATAAATCTCCTTGCCCACGTTCTCCAGGGAGAATTCTAGTGAACACGTTTAAAGTTTTACAGAAAAAAAAAGAAAACAGTTATTTGAAGGACTGAGTTTCACTCTCTTGCCATTTTAATGTGATCCTAAAAGAGATACTCTGAAATGGGATGGAGAGATTGAGAAAATAGGGATAAAGAATGGTATCTTGAAGCCCAAAACATTCAAAGACATTGACTCATTTAGAAATGCCTGAATCAATGATCTCTGGTTTCTTTTTTTATTGCAACCCTACATTAGACTACATTGAAGCTTTGCAACCTGAATACATAAAACACAATTAAAATAGGATGACCTTAATTTTTTTAAATGATGAAACCGGCATATCCAAAGTGTCACAGTACCTTTTTCCTTCCTTCCTTTCTTCCTTCCTTCTTTGCTTGTTTGCTTCCTTCCTTCCTCCCTCCCTCCCTCTTTGCTCCCTTCCTTCCTCCCTCCATCCTTCCCTTCCTTACTTCCTTTCCTCTTTCCTTCTTCCCTCCCTCATACACGTTTGCTTAATTTATAACCTTTGTGAGTGTATATCTCAAGCTACTGGGTTTCCCATTGGAACATCAGTGGAAACCACTGTGATGGCTAAGCTTGTAACTGGTTGGTATATCTCTGAGTCACTATTGCTAATAGAAGGCCTTGTTGTCATCTTCATTGTAACTATAGGTGAATTGGACAGTAATCCTGGAAACTTGTCTCTCCCCTTGGCAATTGACACCTCCTACCACCAACTCTGTTTTCATTGTTTGGTGGAAAGGTTAGCACCCAGGTCTTTTTTTTCCAAAAAAGTAATGAGTAGGTTCTCAGTGTTTCTTAATTGGGGCCATGTTCTAAAGTTGATGACCAGTGGCCTTACATATGAACTATTTCAGAAGGAAATAAAATAGAATGTAGAGGAATCGACCAACAAGATTTTATTAAAGTGCCTATGTGCTAGGCAGTGTAGATAGAAAGGCAAAAAAATAAGTAGTCCCTTCCTTCAAGGAGCTTGTATTCTATCAAGGAGGCATTAGGCACAAAAGTGTTAACACATGCACACATACACATCCATGCATACACACAATACAAAATATGCTTGACAGAGAAGGCACTAGAATTTTGGAAAAAGCTTAAAGAAAACCTTGGATTTCAACAATTGGAGGTAAAAATGAGAATATTCCAGGCATGGATGGGGTGGGGAGCTGCGATGCAGAAGTTCAAGTGTCATGTATGTGGAATAGCATGCAGGTCAGTTTGTCTGGACTGCTGAATGCATGAAGAGTTAATACAGGTAGGCTGGGGTTAGGTTGTGACTTTAAAAGCCAAATAGAAGAGTTTATATTTTATCGTGAAGATAATAGGAGGCTGCCTAGAATGAGGGCATGATATAGTTTGAAGGAAGTCACTTTGATAACTGAGTGGCAGAAATATCGAAATGGGTAGACATGAGCCAGAGGGACCAACTAGAAGGTCATTACAATTTCCCATGAATAAGGTGGTAATTTTGGTGTTTGTCTAGTCTCATTCCCATGAGAATGTAGCATCCCCTCTGGAATCACTCTCCCAATGCTCACTCCTACTGCAGGTTTGATCCCCAAAGGGCAGTGTCGACCACTCCCCTCATGCTTCTAAGGGGAACCCTGAGAGTTTGGGTTGTCACTCACAAGCCCCTATCTGATATATTCCCTGTTGATTATCAGCTTTTAGAAAGAGGCATTTACTAGTTGGTACAACTATGAGCAGTTAGTACAAAAATATCCTCCCCAAAAACCTCCCCAAAATCTATGACACATTCTTCCTTTGTACATGCAAGGTCTCTGGGACCTATGGGCTCAAGTTTAGAGGGCATATTTCAAAGAGGGTAAATCTAACTTCTCATAATTGGAAGCCCTCTTCTCCCTTTGGGAAGTCCTCATGAAACTTCCTGAGGTTCATGTAGCTATATTCTGGACTCTCCAAGTGCCAGTACTCTTGAAGTATCCTATAACTTCTTTTCCTCATTGTGCCTGATTTGTCCTCAGCTCTTACTACAGACACTGCTGTTAGCCACTGCTCTTCTAAGGATACTTCTACCCACTCTTAAAGGGGTCCCAATCTTCACACCCTTTGAAGTTCACAAGGTTGTCATCTGATCAAGGGAAGGAGACAGGAACTCTCCTCTCACCCTCTATCCCTAGCTATTCCTTCTCAAGGTCTTGGCAGGGAGCTACTGAACCCTAACTGACTTGCTTGTTTTATCCAGCCCCCAAAGCATGTGACTGATTTTCTTCAACCAACCAGAAGACATTTCCAATATGGTATCATCGTCTTTCATTCACTTTGTACCTAATTTCCACCTCTGGTTGATTGATTCCGTAGAGATGTCCGGGTTTTCTTCACACCCAGTGTTATGTCCATGGTTGATTGACTCTGTAATTCAATCAAAGAGGCAGTCTCACAGGGATCAGAGTGTAGAGCATATTGTCAGTTACATTAATTAGAGTTGAGAGGTATGGGACCCCCTGTCCCTTACAGTCCTGTGAATTCTTATTTTATAAATGTGGAAACTCGAGCTCAAGGTATGAAGCAACTTCCTTCATTTTCCCACAGCTTATTAGTGACTGGCCTGAAACGTTTTTAGTGTCCTTTCCTTCCCACTATAACCATTACAAAATAGAGGTGTATGTTCTATTTTACATATGTGTGTGTGTATACGTATAGATGTATAACATATATTCAGTTCAATTCAGATGTTTATTAAGTGCCTACCACGTGCCAGGCATAGCAGTGCCAAGCACTGGGGATACAAACAAAAAACAAAAAAAAACAGTCTCTGCCCTCAAAGAATTTACAGTCTAATACACATTCATAATATATTTACATACACATAGATATTTCCTAGAATCATCGAGCTGAAGGCAGCTAGATGGCACTGTGGATAAAGGACCTGGAATCACTAAGAGTATTTGTTTATTGTTCAGTCATGTCCAAAACTTCATCACCCTATTTGGGGTTTTCCTGGAAGATACTAGAGTGGTTTGTTGTTTTCCTTCTCCAGCTCATTTTACAGAAGAGAAACTGAGGCAAAATGAAGTGACTTGCCCTGGGGTCACATGGCTAGTAGGTATCAGAGGCGAGATTTGAACTCAGGAAGGGGAGTCTTCCTAAATCCAGACCAGGAAGTGGCCATACCCAACATGTGTGACCCCAGGTAAGTCTCTTAACTTCTGTTGGCTTCAGTTTCTTCAACTATAAAATGGGGATCATAACAACATCTATATCCCAGGGTTCTCGTGATGATCAACTGAGATATTTGTAAAGAAGTTCTTAGCACAGTGCCCGGCACATTCTGGGCACTTGAAAATGCTCATTCACTCCCTTCTGTACTTCCTAGAGCTTGTTGGACCTTCAGAACCATCTAGGCCAACCCCCTCTTTTCACAGATGAGGAAACTGAATCCCAGAGGAGTTAAGTAAGATCACATGGGTAGTAAGTGGCAGAGGGATGATTTAGAACTCAGATCTTTCTCTTCTATAGTAATTCTGCTTATGTATAACATACATACAGGAATTGAGTTGCACTTATCAAAAGACTGAGAGTTGTTTCTCTTCCAACCCGACTTTAAATAAGATTGTTACTTGTGGTTAAAACTAGTGGTCTAAGAGTGGTCAGGAGATAAAGCAGAGCTCTCGCCTTTCATCTTTATATACTGTTTACATTAATTTGGCTATTATGTATACCATGCCCTCTTCCCAAGGACCAGTCCATCTTTAAAGAAGCTATACATACAAGATATAGAAACAAATACAGAAAGGGCAAAAGGAAGCAACCACAGATTTTCCTTTAAAATTAGGAGGCTCTCAGAGTGTCTTATTTGGGAAGAAAGATGGGGGGTATCTCTCCTACAGAGCACAGGACCAGTTTTGAAAAGTGGATGTCCCATTTCTTACATCTGCTCATCACATGCATCTTTGGTGACCCAGATCTAGATCCAGAGTAAGTTAAGATAGTATCACTTCCTGCTACAATCCAGATCGAATGAACAGGACTTCTAACTTAATCTCAAATTTCTATCCACGTTAAGCTAATATATTGAGCACTACAACCTCTCTAGTCCTTCTCCATACTGGAGTGATAAGAGTTCCTTAGATCAAAAAGTCGTCCCTTGGTGGCCATGCTTCTGGCTATTTACATCAGTGGAAGAACTACTCACACCATTAAAGTCACCTACTCTTTGAAGTAAAGCAAAAAGGGAAAAGTAAAGATCCAAACCTGAGTTCTTATCCCAGGGTCATTATGGTCACTTTTATGACCTTGTTCAAGTTATAGGTAGAAAGGTAGAACTAAAAAGAACCCTGTATTTGACCAATGAGGAAATCAGGGCCTAGAGAATGGGGCAATTCGCTCGAGGTGTCATTGCCTTAGAAAGAATGGTACCCTTCAGAACACAAAGGCAAGAAGAATGAGACTGTACACATTGTAGAGAAGACCAGACTTGGAGATGGGAAACTGAGTCTGAGTCCCTCTGCTGACACAGAGTAGCCATATGACCATGAGTATGCCACTTCACTTCTCTGTTTAGTGAACCTCACTTTCCTCATCTGTAAAATGAAATCTGTAAAATGAAAAAGGAACTGGTAAACCGCTCCTGTATCTTTGCCAAGAAAACCCCAAATGGGGTCACAAAGAGTTAGCCACAACTGAAAAAAATGAACAACAAAATCTCTGAGGTGGAATGGTACCTAAGGGGTCAGCTAATCCAACTTGTGCTGGAACAGGCATCCTCTCAGTCCCAGGAAGTCTAGTCCCCGTCCCTTGGAGGGAAAAAAGTGTGCCTGGCAAACAAGTACTGGGACAGAATTAGCAAATTGCTACTTGAAGGCAAAGATCCAGGTCTCCCAATTCCCAATTCAGTACATATTCTACATGCTGCTTCTCTAGCCATTGAATATCTCTGTTTGAGTTTTCTCATCTGTCCTACCTATCTCACAGGGTTGTTAAGAGGCAGAGACAAGAAGATGTGAACACAAGATGTAAATGTAATCTTCTTATTGCTATGGACGGTTTATACTTTTTAGCATAAGTGATATTTTTCTTCTTTGGTATTTAGTGACTTTGAAGGGAAGGAATTTTTCTCAAGTGACACATTTTACATTTTGGTAGCATGCCTTGTTCACAGATTGTAGTTCAGCAGTGAAGCTGAGTGGGTTTATTCCAAGCTTATTTTTTTTTAGATGAGAGAATCCAGGATTGTAGTTGGTCTTACAAATACTGGTTGTGCAGTTTGGGTATCCAAAGGGTATCTGGTGTGGGGTTTTTTTTTTCATTTTGGAAATTGGGTAGATCCTCCTGAAGAGTCAAATCATTTTCTCAGTGACAGAGAGAGAAGAGGGAGAGAGAGAAAGAGTATCTCTTCTAGTATTGCCATGTTTCTTACCCGCTATATATTATCATAATAACATTTATATGACTATAATATAGAACATCTCTATACACATCTTCTCATTTGAGAGGTCTTTTAGAAAAGTAGTACAAATAATATCTTCACTTGATTTTTTGCTTTTTGGAGGGGGGAAGGCAGGGCGATTGGAGTTGCCCAAAGTCACACGGCTAGTAAATGTTAAGTGTCTGAGGCTGGATTTAAACTCAGGTCCTCCTGAGTCCAGGGCTGGTGCTCTATTCACTCCACCACCTAGTCGCCTCATCCTTATTTTAAAGAGAGGTAAAAGAAAGGCTTCTGAAGGATAGGCAGCTTTTCCTAGTCATGAGTCAAAAGACATGATTTGAACCCAAGCCCCCCTAACTGCAAATCTATTTCTCCACCTAAGCTGCTTCATGAGTCCCTATAAAGCCTGAAATCTATTGCAGTCATCTTCATCATCAGTATCATCAATTTCATTTTTAATATATGTCACAATCAAACAAAAACATAATACTATTCTATAGGAGAGGAATTTGGTAGTAAATTACGGAAAATGATGCATTAATTCCCCAGAAACACCATAAATGAAAAGGAACAGTCCAACTCCTTGATGCATTTTTGCCTTTGACTTCAAGGTTTTTAAGACTTTAAATCTTGTGGTTGTAAATAGGTCTTCCTTCAAAGTGTAATTGTTAGAGAAAGTTTATTTTACTAATTTCCTATTTTCTTAAACCCTCTTTTTTTGGTCTCTTCAGAAATTAAACCACAGATACGAGAGAGACAGATAGAGGAGTGGAGAAAGACAGAGGAGAGCACCAAGTGCATTTGTGCTACTCATAGGAAAATTCTCAGCTGTTATTTTAGGTCGTAGAAATCCTGGTGCCCCATTTTCCATCCAATGATCTAGGTCTATAGAAATAAAAGAAAAATAACAAGAGCCTGATAACTGGGGGTAGAAATTTAACATACGGGCTATGATCCACACTTTCTTAGCTGTGGTTGTCAATGACCTCTTTCAAGAAGAATTTGGTACGTAGAGAAAAAAAGCAGTTTGACGTTCATGCAGGTTTCCGGAGGCCGCGTGGGGGAAGTGTTGGAACTTTGGGCAATTCACTTAACTTCTCTTAGGCACTGGTAAATAAGAATTATGTTCATCCCACTCCCGGTCTGGAAGGAAGGTACAAAACAAACGTTCATGAAGTGCTTACTGTGTGCCGGGCACTGAGCTAAGCTTGTGAGGTTGCTGCAAAGAGCAAGTGAAGTTGTGTGTGTCAGAGTACTCTGTAAGCAATAGAACTCCACGTCTGTGTGTGAGCGTGTTTATATTTATAAGCTGTTATTATTTCTGTGTCACGTGTTCTTCTAAAAAATCCTCTTAACCAGCAGTCAGTTCAGCTTTCATCCTTTTGTTCAAAGACAAGCAAAGACTTCCTCGTGTCAGCACATAATCTTTTCAATTAGTTTTACCATAAACTAAAATGGCTTTAAAAAAAAAAAAGAATTACATTTGCTCTCCTTGTAGACTCCCTGAATTATGGTGACAGAACAATGTAAAGATTGAGGCTGAGGACTTCTAGCCAAACTCACAGTTATCATGGTAACCATGGGATAAGACTAGAATAGATCATTGAAATTCACAGACAATTCTCAAACCTCATTAAGGTGCGAAGGGAACTGATGAGTCAATACTTCCAACATTCTCCCCACCAGGCCTTTTACCAGAGCTGCTAACGTGTAGCAAGGTTGTCTGATTAGATTTCTCATTCATTTTTCCCCCTTTTTCTGCCTTTCTGCTGGATAGGCTAATGAGGAGGGAAATGACCAAGAAGCAAGTGCTTTTTTTTTTTAAAGAGGGGAAATAAAATGCTTGCCAGACTAGAAGCAGCCTATGAATAGGCAGAAGGTGATTATATTTCTTTTTGTTAATGATGTTGGATCTTCACAGCCTTGTCAATCCCACCCTCTCTGCATCTCTCATCCCTGTTCTCTTCACTTATTTCCACATCCGCTCCAGATCAGATCCTCCTCACCTCTCCCTTAGACTTGCACTAGGTTCCTGATTGGTCTCCATGTTTTCCCAATCAAATCTATCCTTCACACAGATGCCAAAGTAATATCTTTAACATCAACATCTGAATATGTCACTTCCCCTGTCCAAGATGCACTCCACATTGTCCACTAGAATAGAGTGAAAAACTCTTTTGTTTAGCATTTAGAATCCTTAACATTCCGACTCCAGCTTTTCTTTGCAGGCTAATGACACATCACTCCCCTCATGCATTCTTTATTTCAAGCAGACCTACTTTTTTGCTGTTCCTAATGTTTAACATTCCATCTCCTCTGTCCATATCTTTGTACAGGCTATGCCCCATACCTAAAGTGATCTCAAATCCTGTATTTACTTAATCTGTGAAGAGATATTCCCCTTCATCACTTCCCAGGACAACGTAAACTCTGTGAGGGCAGGAATTGTCTCACTTTTGTATTTGTATCCTCACTATCTGGCACATAATAAATGCTCATTGATTGGATGTTTGATTTGTATCTTCCCCAGCCATTCTACAGTTTTGTGGTTGTCATTGAGTCATTTCAGTTGTGTGTCCAACTCTCCATGACTCCATTTGGAGTTTTCTTAGCAAAGATACCAGAGTGGTTTCTCATTTCCTTCTCCACCTCATTTTACAGATGAAGAAACTGAAGCAAGCAAGGTTAAGTGACTTGCCCAGGGTCACACAGTAAGTGTCTGAGGTCAAATTTGAATTCAGTTCTTCCTGACTCCAGATCCAATCCTCTCTCCACTGTATTACCTAGCTGCCCCACTCAAGCCTCCGGTGCTTGAAACATGTGAGGTTGAATAGAAGATCCCTGTTGTGACCATTTTTCTGCCTCCTCTTCCTTTCTGCTGTTAACAAAATTTGGTAAGCACGTAGTGTCAGCCATGTGCTCCCTCAGTGAGGTGTATCCGTGTTTGACCCGTTCTGATTTAGGACGTGATTCAATGTACACATTTTGCAAAGGGCACCATGACTTGATAAAAGATTTACATTCATCCTTCTTCCTCTCGACCCATCCTTAGTTGCTGTGGAGTTGGTCACCATCTTCTCTGTGAAAGTCCTTCATACATAGTATAAAACCTTACTAATATGGACTTCTCAAGTTAGGATATTCTGCTGCTTTGGTGTTGGGGAGGGTGGAACCTTAACTGTATGTGTTTGTTAAACAATTCAATGGTATAAACAAAACTTTGTATAGCTTTATGCCTTATCTTGAGAACAGACTTGTGAAGTACTTTACAAATCACTATTTTATGGCAGATATTTTAATTACCAGGTAAGCAAAAACGACCAGTACTGGGGTTGGTGTTTTGATGAACTAGATACAAATAAGTCCATATGTTTTTCAGAAGGACTTCGATGAGGAAACACTTAATAGGACTACTTAATAAGAAACAATAACATAAGTTATTTTATATACAAGTAGGCCTTGACCAACTATGCCCATCGTGAGTGTGTGTATGCAAACACCCACACACACACACACCCACACACACACACACACACACACACACACACACACACGCATATACATATATCCTTTTTAGACAAACAGTCACCAGGGAATAACTATCCCAGCCAGATGGCTAGAGGAACTCTCCTTCTTGCCTCACCTCGATTTATGGCATGTCCCTTTCTTATTCTGGGACAAAACACTCAGAACTGGCAGAATTAACCCTAGAACTTCCTCTGGACAGTAGACAAATCTCACTTGAGCTTTTTTAAATACTCAGAGACTCACCTGTCTCACTTTGTGTCTTTTGTCTTTCTCTAGGAATGCCAAGTGAAAGGGGACAGGGGATAACTTTTTCAAGGTGGTTTGTTTAGTGGTTCTCTGTTTCTTATTGTTAACAAATTTGAAAAACCTTAGAAAACCCCAGGGGGCTTGTATGGTTTTTTCAGTTATAGGGGAAAAACTGTAAGACATTTTTTTTTAGTCTCTAGGGTTCCCAGAAGAGAAAGTTAGCTTAGGGGAATAGACAACAGTAAAGAGGGAAGTAGGTGAGTTCAATGACAGTCACCAGCTAAAGGAAAGAACAGTGCCCATCTGGTAGTCATGCTAGGGCTAAGAAGTCCTGACCCTTGCTCCTGAAGACACCATCTTCGCCCTCTGGAAAGATCCAGCCTTTGCATCCACTTTGCTGGAACCTCTATGGATAACTTGTAGTGGAGAGAGACTTTTACCTGACATCCCAAATCAGAACTCTGAATACACTTTTTCCCAAGAAATGCTCTTCACATGGCACTTAGGTTCTATAGCACTGCTAGTACAATTCTGCGTTTATCCTTATTATTATTTTTATACACATACTGCTATTGTTGATAATGATGATAACTCACATAGTTTATATGGAGTTTTATGGTTTACAATTCTGTAGCCCAAGTAGAAGTTAAAAGAGGATAAGATTTATAATTGGAAGGGACCTTAGAACTCATCTAATCAAACTCTCTTACAGATGAAGAAACTGAGGTTCAGAGAGTTACGAAGTGACTTGGCCAAAGTCATACGATTAATTACATTGAAGAATGGGGTCTCAAGCCCAAGTATTCTGAACCCAGGTCCAGTCATCTTTATAACATTATTTTCCATACTCTAGCCTGCGACTTGACAGTAGTTAATAGCAACTTTTTTAAACCAGATCTACAAAATGTACCTGCCTCTGTTTTCCGATCTCTATGCCTTTGTTCGTTCTTTTTACTCAATGCCAAATGATTCTCCTCTCTCATAACCCTTTATTCATACCTCTCGTGCAATTCTCTGATTTTATTTTGTATGATAGGTTACTTTATGAAGTAACCTGTCTCCCTGTCTTTCTCCCCTGTTTTCCACATCCATAACTTCTCCAAGTGAGCCCATGAGAGCCACTGCCTTCATGATTTAAGGATGGAGTGGTCCAAGATGGAAAGACTGAGACATTTTCAGTTCCACAGAAGGACCTGGAAATACCTCACTCATTGTTACATCTCATAGCACTCAACTCCATCTCTGAAACATAGCAGTCCCTCAATATTTGTTGAATTTAATTAGGTCTTGTTTTTTAACCCTTTATTGTCTTTTTTTGAGGAGCAGCATGGCATAGTGGATAGAGGACTGACCTTGGAATCAGAAAGATCAAGTACTATACTGTTCAAGTACGGACTATGAACACAATTTGTACAATCTGGGCAAGTTTCTCAGCCTCTCAAGGCTATAGTCACCTCTCTAAGACTATAAATTGCAGACCAATTGCTACCCCTATGTCAATAAAATCACAACTTCAGTATGATTATCATCTTTACCCCTCCTTACTAGACAAAACTTTAGTATTTATCTGCAATATACTCTCTATATAAAGAATTTAGCATAGAACAAATCTAACTAGACCTTTTCTTTCCTATCACATATATTACAGAAAAAATAATCTTCTAGAATATACCTGAGACTGGGCTCAAATTTTATTGATGAGGAAACTGAGGCCCAGAAAGATGTAAGTCATATATTCAAAGCCATATAAATAGTAAGTGGCACAGGCAGGATTTGAACCCAGGTCCTCTGATTTCAAGTCCATCACTTGTTATTTTACTCAGTATAGTTTATAAATGCTACATGAGTATAATTATTTGAATTTTTATTATCTTGATTTCCATTACCATTAGGTAATTAAGTTGAGGAAGGAAAAAAATCATGCCAACTTGTACTTGGCTCTGTCCTGGAACTCTTCAAGATTGAAGAGCAGGGAACTAATTCAAGCAAGCAAACACTTTAAAGAAATTTAAGTTAAACTTGACAATATTAGAATAGAATGAAAAGGCTGTAATTAAAAAAATGAAAGGGTTGTAATTTTTAGTCTCTTATTTGTAGGTCACCTGTTTATAATTGGTTCTAAGAGTATTTTGTAGTGGTGCTCTTTAAAATGAGAACATTGACAGAAAGAAGTCAGTTCTGAGATTTAAACCAGAATCAGAGAAGAAATAGTTCTTTTGAGTTATGCCCTCTGACTTTTTTTCTTGTTACAGCAGCACATACCTTTTTCACCAAGAGCTGCTCAGACTTGCTAAAAGTTAGCACTTAAAGTCACAAAGGATGGAACACCTTAACCAATTAGACATTGTATTTCTCTAATTCTTCTGCTAGCTTCTAGTGAGTACTTACTTGTATGATGGAAGCTTCTTTAGAAACTTCCATTAGATTTTGTGATCTTAAAAACTAGCCCCCCAAAAAACTAGCCCCTAAACACTTAGAATCCATGTGAACATGAACAAGTCACTTAACCTTTCATTCTCTGTTTCCTCATCCTACATAGATGAGGATAATAATATTCTTCCTACCCACTGTGTGTACCTTATAGGGTTGTTAAGAAAACATAAAGTGTTATATAAATAAATTAAAGATCTGTGATTGCCTCAGTGCAAAGGGAACCCTTAGGAAATAAGCCTTAGAGAGTTGTCAGAGCCTCAGAGAGGTTGTTAATCTGTCCTCATCACACAGCTCATAAGTGATCTGAGGCAGCTTTTGAATTGAGTGTCCTGACTCCAAGTCCAGCTTTCTACCCCTATCTCACTTGAGCTTTTTTAAATACTCAGAGAGTATTTAAAGGTGCTCCTAGGTCCAAGGTGAAAAAATTTAGACACTTTCAGTTCCATGGAAGGATTCAGAAATATCTAACTCATTGTTACCTAGAGCTGCCTATCTAAAGGACTGTATAAATGTGAATTATTAGTATTGTTACTAACAGAGGCTCTAGTTTGGTTGACTTTGAGCTGGTTAAAAGACCACACAAACAGAATGGGGGAAACAAAAACTAATTTCACCTGAAAATGAGATAGTTTCATTCTGCTAATCGGTAATTTTTCCATCCCCAATTAGGTGGAGATCCATTGATTCATCAGTTTTCGCCACAAAGCTTTGGGGGTCCATGTCTGAATGGATTGCTGTAGCCTTCTCATTTCTCCATTCATCCAGTTCCCTGCATCATAAGACTTTAAGCCAGCACAGGACCTAGAAAAATTACATGTAAGTTTTTTTCAAGTTTCTTTTTTGAAAACTAAATAAAAGCTAGCATAAGAATGTTTCCTCTGGCAATGAGAAAAAAAATAATAAAAGCCCACAAAGCATTTTAACAAATGTATTCTAAGAGCTTTAATTTAGGAGAGAGAGAGAGAAAAAGACTGTGTAGTTAATAGTTCTTTTAACTCTAGTATCATTGGAATATGGTTCACAAAAGGAGAAATCTCTTCTGTTTCTGTGCTTTGCAACCCTTTGAAGAGATTTTTAGCTACATCTATGACACAACAGCCCACATCTCAACCCCATTTCCCTAGGAAAAAAGAAAGATTTAACTGTGGAAGCACCTTCAAGATTTGGTTGAAACAATGCAACCTGCATGTTTATTGAGTCCACTCCATGGTTGCTATTATTTTCCTTCATTACTTTCACACTGAAAATGCCACTTAATTCTATGCTGGCTACAATAGACCCTCCTGTAGATTGGTCTCAGTTATACTAAGCTCAAGAGAGAAAATCCGGATTTATCTTAAGTAGTCAATGCAGAGGTGCTTATTTGCTTTACAAAAGATTTATCGTAGGATCGCTTCCTCTTTCCGATTTCATTTGAAATGTATGTGTAACTTTTTTCAGGAGCACATATGTCATACAAAGGGAGACACACCTGTATTTTTAATTCTAGCAGGAAGGTACAGTTCTTTGTGGGTTGGGGGGTTTTATTGTGGGGGGGGAGTTGTTGGTGCCTTCAGGACTCATCTATTTTAAGGATGAAAATGATATTATGATATTATGTAACTTTTAGAATTAGGCATTTGCTTTTTTGACCAGAGCAAGTAAGAATCCATGCCAGGCTATTGAAAGTATAGAATAGATCAGTTAAAATATTTTTTAAAAAACAACAAAGTTCTGTGTGTCTTGTCTTTGTGTCTGTGTGTACCCACTCCCACACCAAAAGGTTTCTGGACGTCTTTACAAGCTGTAATATCAGATGTTAAAGCCAGTTGGGGAGGTTATCCTACTTCTCTAGCATAGGTAGGAGACAGGTGCCACCTCTCAGTTTCAACATTTTGGTGAAATACCAAGATGTATCAAGTACTTGATTCTTTGCTAGAGGACAGATGATGGATGAGCTCCTATCTTTAGGTCACTGAATTAAGTTGGGTGTTAGTATAGTAAGACAGAAAGGTTTAACAGGGAGAGCGCCAGCCAGGAAGACTACTATTCTGGTCTGATCTTCACCACTTACTGGCTGTCACTGTGGACAAGTCACTTAACTTCTCTAAGACTATTAAGTTGCAGAGAAGGACCTGCATTGGTAGAGGGAGTTTGTTCACCTGGGAATTCATTGTCCCTATTAACATAGTATAATAACATTAATTAGAAGAAGTTTGGGAAATGCCCAGTTATCTTCACCTAAAAAGTACACCGTGATCTTTATTATTAGAAGCAGCTGACAGTAGAGTACTTTGCCTGGAGTCAGGAAGACCTAAGTTGATATCCAGTCTCAGATATTTACTATGTGATCCTAAGCAAGTTACTTAACCTCTGTCTGCCTCAATTTCCTCAACTGTAAAGATCATAGTAGTGCCTACCTCACAGAGTCGTGAGGATCAAGTGAGAATAATACTTGTAATGCTTCTAGCATAGCACCTACCACACAGTAGGCACCATAATGTTTATTCCCTTCTCTTCCTTTTATTACTTGACTATGATCAGGCCTATCATTTTAAAGTCAAGTAGATATGTGGAGATTGCTGAAGCTGTCATAAATAAATAAATTAATCACTTGGCCAAACAACACTTGCAAACATGTATTGAAAGCTCTGCATCCTACCGACCAACCACCATAAAGAAAAACTTGTTCTCTTAGGTAAATTCTTTTTTTTTGTTTTTGTTTTTCATTACTGTATATTTCTTTTTTTTATTGATTTGTTTATTTACTTTTAGTTTACAAGATTCAGTTCCAAAATCCCCTTGAGTTTCAAATTTTCTCCCCTCCCTCTCCCCCTGTCCCCCATGGTGGCATGTAATCAAGTATAAGATCTGCAAATACTTTCACATTGGACATTAGTCTGGTTGTATAGAAGGGTTGTAACTGATGAAGTGAACAGTGGGAAAAAAGAAACAAATCCAAACATGGAAAAGAAAGAGAGCATGGAGTTTGCTTCAGTCTGCATTTAAATTCTGTTCTTTCTAGATCTTTCTCTGAATGTAGACATCTCCTTCCATCCTGGGACTTGTAGAGTTGTCTTATAACTGTGCATTACTGAGAAGAGTCCAGTTTATCAAAGTTGGTCATCACACATATGATGTGTCCATGATTGTGTACAAATTTTTCTTGGTTCTGCTCTTCTCACTTAGCATCAGTTTGTATACACCTCTCCAGGTGAATATGAAGTCCATCTCCTCCCCATTTCTTACAGCACAATAGTATTCCATTACATTCGTATACCACAACTCGTTTAGCCATTCCCCCATCCCCTTAATTTCTAGTTTTTTGTCACCACAAAGAGAGCTGCAATAAATATTTTTGTACATATGGGTCTTCCTCCCACTTCTGTGATCTCTTTGGGATACAACCCCAGAAGTGGTATTACTGGGTCAAAGGGTATGCAATCATTTATAGCCCTTTGGGCATAGTTCCAAATTGCTCTCCAGAATGGTTGTATTAGTTCATAGCTCCACCAACAATGCATTAGTGTTCCAATTTTTCCACATCCTCTCCAGCATTTTTCATTTTCCTGTTTTGTCATCTTAGCCAATCTGATCAGTGAGATGTGGTACCTCGGAGTTGTTTTGATTTTCATTTCTTGAATCAGTAGTGATTTAGAGCATTTTTTCATATGCTTATAGATATCTTTAATTTCTACCTCTGAAAATTGCCTTTGACCATTTATCAGTTTCCCCTAGTTAAACTCTGAGCAGCCACACATTACTCAGTCCACAAAGATAAGAAGTGGATTTGAATACTTATGCTAAAACAGAAGTCATGAAATCAGAGAAATGAGACAAAAGCTGATGGCTGATCCAGCAACTCAAAAGGCTTTGTTTTCAGGATATCAATGCAGGTTGCCATTTTAACCTTGAAAGGCCTTTGTTAGATGACCTGGAAGAAGCCTTGGAGACTCTCTAGCTCAACCACTTCATCTTACAGATGAGTCATTCAATAAAACTTTATTAGGTGCCTACTACGTGCCAGGTACTGTACTGAGCAAACTGAGAACCATGGAGAATGAACGATTTGCCCAAAGTTCTCCAGGGAGTAATAAGCCTTAGAGGTGGATCCAAGCCCTCTAACTCTACAGTCCAAGTGACCTCTGATGTCAGTCTGTTCTGTTGCTGCTGTCTGTAAGGAAAGAAAGCTAGATGGTGACTCTGTGAGTGAGTCAGAACTTCAGACCCTACAAGAAATATAGCAGAGAGCCTGGTTCTGTTGCTTTCTCACTGGGTATCCCTGGGTAAGAGTGTCTGAGCTCCTCAATGGAAAATTCAAAGAACAGGATGGATGTTGTGTTGAATCTCCAAGCTCTTAGCCACTGCCTGATGTAGCTTATAATCCCAAAATAAGTTAGCTGCATCCTCTCACCCATACTTGATGCAAATTGTGGATCCCTTGGTTTGGTCACATCCAGATCAGACTGAACATCCATAGGAATGGATCCTTCTGTGTCAGCTTTGAGGCTACTGAAATGTTTAATGAAACAGCAAAGGAAGACTTTGCCCCCCAAAAAGATGCCAGTCTCTAGTCCTTGTCTTGCCAAATACAGTTCGTGCTTAAGGGAAATTTGATAGATGGTTCAGGGACATGAAGAGTAATGCGTGCATAGCATGCTCTTTCAGTACACTGCCGTAAGGGAAGCTGGGGAAGAAAGAAGCATTTATAGTGCACCCTCTATGTGCCGGGCACTATGCTAAGTGCTCTTTAAAAATCATCTCATAATTTTGTTAGTTCAGTGAGCACTTCTGAATGGGTGCCATCTACTAAGGAGATGAAAATTCAGATAAGACAAGGGGGCCCCCATGATGTCTAGTCAAGTAAGGAGGTAAGACAGAAACATGAATAATTGTGATGTACAGCATTGTACATATTACATATTAAATGGATTAGAGAATGCAAAACAAAGTGCTGTACGAGATCTGGGAAAGAGGAAGAATTATCAAGTAGGCAGGTCAGGAAAGGCTTCCCAAAGAGGTGACATTTGAGTAGGTCCTTAAAGGATGATTAGGACTTCACCAGTCAGGGAGAGAGAGGACGTTCCAAGCCTAGAGAACAGAATAAACAAAAGAATGGAAGTGGCAGAGTGCAGGGTGTGTTTGGGGGATAGAGAGTGTAGCACAGAGTACATGGAAGGAAGGAAAGAAAGTAGAAGAAAGATACCAGAATATCAAGGGCCTTGAATACCAGATAAAGAAGTTTGAACTTTTTTTTGAGTTGTTTTTCAGTCATGTCCAACTCTTCATGACCCCATTTGGGGGTTTCTTGGTAAAGATACTGGAATGGTTTGCCATTCCCTTCTCCAGTTGAATTTACAGATGAGGAAACTGAGGCAAACAGGGACTTAGCCAGAGTTACACAGCTAGTAAGTGTCTGAGGCCAGATCTGAACTCACAAAGAACCACCTAGCTGCCCCTAGGTAAGAGGCAGCACTTGAGTTGACTGCTCAACAATCAGCTTCATGTAAAGTTCAACAAGTTTTATCTAATGTAAAGGTTGAGGAAGGCAAGGGACTTTATTTGAACCACCTTTGATAAATACTTAAAATGAGAGGATGAGGGTTGAGGAGCCAGGAAATATGGTCTTGGCACAGAATCAGAAATACTATGAAGTTTTCTAATAGTAAATTATGTTTACTGCTGTTACTTATGGAAGGACAAGAGATGCAAGGCCACCTGGGACTAAAAACAAACCATTCAGAGTTCTGAGTACTATGAAGCTGCTTGGAGAGGTTTTCCATGCCCTCAATTCTGCTGAGGAAAGGTATTTGGGGCCAACTTAAAGTGACAAGGTTTTGTATGCCAGTTAGTACTACTATTACAACTACTCCTCCAATGTGTTGTCCTGCTGAAGTGTAAAAAGTGGAGCCTGAAGTCCTGCGTAGTTAAGAAAGAAGGCCCAAGGGAGAAGATCTTTGGTGAAAGTCCAGAACTTACTGTTTCTCCTTCTCCTGCGTTAGGATTCCAACACAGATCTTCTGACTACAAATCTGCCTTCCATAGCATTCTCCCACAAACATGTCCCATGTACCCTTCTCCCTGTGCCTAAGCTACCTAGATGGGCTACTTAAAAAAAAAAAAAGATAAATCTGATCAGGGCAGACTGAATAAATTTTAGGATAAACAAATTGGCACACTGAAGGTACAGTTTACTTAGATTATAGGAAGGCATTTCACAATGTCTCTCATTTGATTATCTTTCTATAAACAGCTAGGTGGCACAGTGAATAGAGCACTGGACCAGAAGAACAGAGTTCAAATCCAACCCCAGACATTTACTTAGCTATATGACTTGAGCAAGTCATTTAACCTCTTTGCCTCAGTTTCCTCAATTGTAAAAGTGTAGATAATATTAGCACCTACTTGTCAGGGTTGTTGTGAGGATCAACTGAAGGAATATTTGTAAAAGTACTTAGCATGGTACCTGGCCTATGTAGGTACTTAATAAATACGTATTTCCTTCCCTCTTCCCATGGTATTCTTATGGAAAAAAATGGAAAGATGTAAACTACAGCATAGAATAACTAGGTGGATTTGGAACTGGTCAACTGAGAAAAAAAATTGTGGTTTGAGGTCAGTTTAGAAAGAAGTTTCCAATCATGTAGCTGAAGGATCTGTGCTTAGCCTTGTGCCAGTTAGCATTTTTATATGGGACTTGGATAAAGCCATAGATCACATCCTTATCAAATATGACATGAAGCCAGAAGGGACAGTTAATACACTGGATAACAGAATCAGGATGCAAAAATATCTTGATATTGTAGTACACTGGACTCAGTCTAACAAAATGGAATTTAATGCTGACCAAGGTAAAGTCTTATACTTGGGTTTAAAAATCAACTTCACAAGTACAAGATATGGAAGTTGTGGATAGATGTCATGTGGTTGAATAACACATGGTGGTTTTAAGTGAACTGAAAGCTCATATTGAGTTAAATTACATTCATGGGCACATTGAGAGATGTGGTGACCAAGTCTAGGGAGGGGATAGTTCAGTAAGACTATATCCACCCTTTGGGGTTCAGGTCTGAGTATCACATTTTAGATCGGATATTGATGAGGTAGAGAGCCTCCAATGGAAAACAACCAACATGGTAGAAAAGCCTCAATTTCATTCCACCTAAGCACCCATTGAAGGTATGTTTAGCCTCTAGAAGAGAAGAATTAACAGGGATATGCCATCTCTTTTCAAATGTTTGAAGGGCCATCATGTGGAAAAGGAATTAGATATATTCTGCTTGATGCCAGAAGACATACGTAGGAGCAATGGTTGAAGTTCCAAAGAGACAAATTTAGGTTTGCAGTTTTAAAAAATACAGTCTTCCCAACAAGCAGAGCATTTCAAAAGTTCAGTAGGCTGCATCAGGAGATAATGGACTCTCCCTCAGTGGAGGCCTTCAAGCAAAGACTGGATGACCACTTGTGAGGGATGCTATAAAGAAGAGTCCCTTTCAATTTGGATTTGGAAGATCCAACAAGGTTGGACTAGGTGATCTCAAAGGACCCTTTTAATTTTGAGAATCTCTTGACTCAGAAACAAGTCAACAAGCATTTATTTAAGCTCCTGCTCTGTGCCAGACCTGTGCTAAGCACTGTAGATACCAAAAAAAAAAAAAAGCAAGGAGTTCTAATGATGTCTAATGAGTCTAATGGTGAAGACAGCATGCAGACAACTACATTTAGACAAAGTATATACTGGGTAAATTGGAGGTGACTGAGGGAAAGCCACTAGCATTAAGGGAGATCAGGAGAAACTTCTCACAGTAGTTTGGATTTTAGCTGAAACTTGAAGGAAAATAAGGAAGCCAAGAGGCAGCAGTGAGGAAGGAGAGTATCCCAAGTGTAGGTGAGAGTCAATGAAAATTCCCGGGGTCAGGAGATGGAGTATCCTATTTGAGGAAGAGCAAAGAGGTCAGTGTCACTGGACCTCAGGGTACATGGAATGGAGTAAGGTAGGAGAGGACTGCAGAGGAAGAGCATTTACAAGCCAGAGAATTTTATATTTGATCCTAAAGGTAATTGGCACTCATGGGAGTTTATTGAATTAGGAGGATAGAGGGAAATGATGTAGTAAAGCCTACACTTTAGGAAGATCAATTTGACTACTGAGTAAAAGAAGTACTTGAATAGGAAGAGACGAGATGAAGAGAGACCTACACTCAGGAAAATTCAGAAAATCAGCACCCTGACAGGGGTACAGAGAAAGGTGGTGTGAGGATGGGGATGGAGTGATGGAGGAAGGCAGGCAGTGTGGGGAAGAGGACGGGGAGAGGGAGAATCACTCACAGAACCATGGATTAGATTGGGGAGCATTCAAACAGCATGGACCCTTAGATGAAAGAGTGCTTAGGGGGCAGGAGTTTGGGGTCTCCCTTTTATAGGTCTTAGTGGGGATCTGATTCTTATCCATGCCACCTTGGGGTTAGTTCATTAATATATCCAAATTATTTCAAAGTTGTCTATAAAACTTTAAAGTTAGCATATCCACGTCATCTCAAAGTGATCAACACCATTTGGTATTTTGCCTGTCTTCCTGCAGATGTCTGAAACTTATCTGAGATTTACATATCACAGGACCAAAAGGCCCTGACGGGAAAACCTTCCCTTGATTCGGCAGATATTATCAGAATGTGACTTTTGGTTAACATATGAAACAATTTGTTAATTATGTTCCTTTGATATTTGGGACAATTTATACAGGACTTCTAAGTTCCCCTTCTCAGTCTCACTTCCTGCTATTACTGCTTCATATTGGCTATTTATAAACTTACTATACTGACCAGAAGGGACTATGGGGGGTGAGAGGCAAGGTGAGGGGGTAGCGGTCAAGGGTACCAGAAAGATAGAAACACCATAACTAAGCAAACTCAAGAACTCTCAAGTTGCCTGATTGACCAACCTCCTGGTTTCCAATTTTCTTTTAGAAGAAAGATGTTAAATATAGAGGAAAAAACTATCAACAATATTGTTGCCTTTTTTAAAGAGAAACTTCCAGAGTATGTTCAAACTAATTACAATTAATATTCGGAATGATGACCTTTAAACCATAAAAAAAAAACCCAGTTAAACATTTCCCCCTATTATCCTAAGGCAGTGGCTTATAATGATTTTAGAATCATTTTCAACAAAAAGAATTTTCCTAATACTCTTCAATCAGAAAAAGCATCCAGTTTCTTAGGTATTCTAGTCAAATGAGATTTCACTATATTCAATGTTATATCCTAGAAATATTTTCAAAATGCTACTTTTTATATAGAAAGATACATAATTTATTTGTATATTCCTTGGGAAACTTTTACCACCACTCATGAATTCTTGGCCATGCTCTTTATCATGAGGTACCTGGTACCTCGTGCCAGATGTTAAGTTTCAGATATTGCTTGTAAGTTTTGGAAAAGTTCCAAAAGGCATCTTATATATTTGTATTTTGAATTTAGTGTGTAAAATAGTTGAATATAGGGTTGATTCTCCATTATTTGCATTCCTGGAAAGGAGCAGTGACATGGATTATCCAGAATATATTGTTTGATTTTGGAATTCACCTGTGGGTATATTAATTGGACTGTTTTCATA
Source organism: Pseudochirops cupreus (assembly GCA_028627135.1). Taxonomy (NCBI): domain Eukaryota; kingdom Metazoa; phylum Chordata; class Mammalia; order Diprotodontia; family Pseudocheiridae; genus Pseudochirops; species Pseudochirops cupreus. The sequence continues at coordinate 250,871,208 of CM053584.1, read as the reverse complement.
ATTGTATTTTGCAAACAAAATTAGTTTGCATTCCCTGAACACACACTAATAATAGCCCAGGTGGTGTAGAACAAAGGTGTCACACACTTGGCCCACAACACTCCCAAATGCAGCTTAAACAAGATTAAAATGTATTTGGGAAATATTTGACAAAATAAATAAAAATGTAGTAAAGCATAGATATAATATTCTATTTTAAAACTAAGTCAATGTGCAATTACAGTTTAGTGTCCTCCTGTGTCCACCTAGGTCCGTTCTAGAAGAGTGCTGAGTAACAAAAGGATAATGACTTGAGATAGTGTGAGTGTGGAAGAGTGGAAAGAAGCCTGGATTTGAAATAAGAGAACCTGGTTAGAATCCAGGCTCTGCCACGTAGCACTTAAGTGGCATAGAGTAAATTGTCTTCTGTCTCTGAGGCTCGTGCAAAATGAAGGGCTTAAATTAAGTGACCTCTGGGGTCCCTTCCATCTCTGAATCTTTTGATCTGTGATCATAGACCTGAAACCTGTGCATCAAATAATCTACCCTCAAATGGGTCGTCAAAAGTCGACTGAATAATTGAAACAAATGAGCAGCGATGATACTCTTTCCTAAATGAGTGGCTTCGTTTGGGAAAGTTGCCAGGAATGAATTGACATTCCGAGTAGGATTTCAAGCCATATCTGAGCAGAATGAGAGGTTGGGTGGAGAGGCTTCCTGCCCATCAGCTCAGGGATATTCTTCCCAGAGGTTTGTGAAGCAGCAGGGTTCTCCCAGTTCCAGCAGCATGTGTAGGAACATAGAAAGTATTTACTTCCAACGTAGATGTTGCCACTAGTCTTTGCTTTGGGCACCACAGTATCACACTATCTTAATGCACCACTTTTAATAAGAGCCCACATAGATATGTTGTAAAATTATTACCAATAATAAAGTCAGAGTCTATCCAAATCTCTACATAATGTCTATCAACTAATATGTCACAAGTCAGCTGCATTTTTTAAAAAAAGACATATAGATTTATTTTGCTCTCAGTCAGCTAATAAGCATTTATTAAGTGCCCACTAGGTACCATATACTGTGCTAAGCATAGAAAATACAAAGAAAGGCAGAAAATAGTGCCTGCTCTCAAGGAGCTCACAGTGTAATGAGAAGAGACAAACAACTATGCACAAACAAGATACATACAAAATAAATTGGACATAATCAATAGAGGGAAGGCATAAGCATTAAGGGGGATCAGAAGAAGCTTCTTGGGGCAGCTAGGTGGTGCAGTGAATAGAGCACCAGCCCTGGAGTCAGGAGGATCTGAGTTCAAATCTGGCCTCATATACCTAACACTAGCCATGTGACCTTGGGCAAGTCACTTAACCCCAATTTACCTATCTTCCCCCTTCAAACAGCAAAAGAAAAGAAAAGAAAAAACTCCTTGTAGAATACGAGATTTTAGCTGGGACTTGAAGGAAGCCAGGAGGCTGAGATAAGGAGGAGAGTATTGTAGGCGGAGTGAAAATACCTGGAGTCCAGAGATGGAATGTCTGGGGCAAGGAACAGCAAAGTCCAAGGAGAGAGGGAGTTTATACAACAGATGTTACAAAGACAAAATCAACAGGCCTTTGTAGTAGATTTGATATGGCGGGTGAGAGAGAGTGAGGAAATGAGGATGACACTTAGGTTTGCAAGCCTGAGGAACTGGTGAGATGGTCAGATAGTATTGTGCAAAAATGATGTCGAAGTAAATTCTACTTTTTCTAGCCATTTTGTCTACTAGAAATCTTGTTAAGTCATACTTCCTCATTTCCCCCGTATAGTGTTACTGGTGTTTTTAGTGGTGACCTTCAAGCACTATAGAACCCTAAGGAGTCTACTAATTAATCAGAGATATATTAAATTATGTTTCATACGCTTTTAGGATTAATATTTTTGTTGTAGAGTCCTGGATTTAGAGTAAGAGGACCCAATTTAAATTCAACTCTTCCATTTGCTACCTGTAACATCGGGCAAGTAACTTTGTCCCTATGGGCCTCAGTTTCTTTATCTATAAAATAACTATTTTATACCTCTAGATCCCTTCCAGGTCTAAACATCCCCTGATTCAGTTATCAGTGATCTTTATGGGGCAAGAGTTTTCAACATTGGGTCGAGAGACCTCCCTACCAAAGAGTCTGGATAGATTTCTGGAGATCTGTGAATGTGCATTTTTTTTAATCACATCTTATTTTACATCTTTATTACTTACTAAACTAAATCCGCTGAAATATAGCATTGTCTTCAATCATGATTTTTTAAAAATTAAATTGGTTTATTTACTTTTAGTTTACAACATTCAGTTCTACAGTCCCTTGAGTTTCAGATTTTCTCCCCTTCCGTCATGGCGGCATGCACTGGGATACAGGATCTACAAATATCTTCCCATTAATCATTAGTCAAGTTGTAAAGAAGGATTGTAACTGATGGAATGATCAGTGGGAAAGAGGAAACAAAACAAGAAAAAGAAACAGAGCAAGTAGTTTGTTTCAATCTGCATTCAGACTCTGCATCTCACTCTCTGGATGTGGATATCTCTTTCGATCATGAGTCTTTTGGAGTTGTCTTATAACCTTACATTGCTGAGAGGAGCCCAGTCTATTGAAGTTACTCGTCACACTTACATTGTGTCTGTGACTCTGTACAAATTTCTCCTGGTTCTGCTCTTCTCACTCAGCATCAGTTTATATCAGTCTCTCCAGGTTATGATGAAGTCTGTCTGCTCCTCATTTCTTATAGCACAATAGTATTCCATTACATTCATGTATACCACAACTTGTTCAGCTATTCTCCAATTGATGGGCATCCCCTTGTTTTCCAATTTTTTTGCCACTACAAAAAGAGCCACTGTAAATATTTTTGTACATATGAGTCCTCTTCCCACTTTTCTGTTCGATCATGATTTTTTAAAAAATCTTCAGAATAGGTCCATAGGCTTCACCAGACCGCCACATGGTTCTGTGACACCAAAAAAGGTAGAGAATCACTGGTTACAGGATGACAGATAGAATTTTTGAGAAACCAGACTAACCTATTTCCCATCATACCAGTTAAGTCTACAATTTAAATATATTACAATATAAACAAAAGATTTTCAAGACATACTAGATGGCTTGCTTATTTCAAGCAAGATAACATTTCTACAGTACTGAGCACAGTGCCTAATACCAAGTAGGCTCATTGTAAGTGCTGTTCCCTTCCCTAGTTACAACTGTTTCCAGAACATTAGGAGGACACTTCAGTCCTTTGAATGTCAAACAAGATTAGACTAGGACCTATCCTTTTCAGCACTATGATATGGACAGCTTTTTTTCTCCTTATCTTTTTCTACTCTCCAAAGAAGTTTCTCTTCCATTTCCTTTTTTGCATGCTTTTCTTTTCTTTTCTTTTCTTTTCTTTTCTTTTCTTTTGAGTGCTTTTCTACTTGAGACTCCTAATATTCTGGGCTTTTGCTGTCCTAGAATGACTCATCTGCCTTTGGTACAGAAGGATATCTCTCCCTCTCTCCATCTCTCTTTCCCTCTTATTCTCTCTTCTCTCCCTCTCCCCTCTTTTCATCTCTCCTCACCCCGCTCCAGTCCTCTCCTATCTTCTTCTCTCCTTCCCTTTCCCTCCCTCTCCTTCTGTCTCTCATCCATTAAGGGGATAAGGGAGGCCCTATATTGCTAGGTCCTACTTTCTATTTTGAATTCAGTATTTTCCTAAAGCTTTTGTAAAACAAATTGAGAAAGAGTATGTGGAAGAACCTTTCAAACCTCTAAATACACAAGCACACATACACAGAGGAATACAGAGATTCTTAAGGGAGGTGTATCAGAAAGCCGTGTGCATGTTGTAGGATTATGATACCCTAAAACTTCTACCACTGTTATCTGTAAAACTGAGTATGAAGCTGGTAAAAGATTCTTTTTGGAAGAATTTGCAGCTCTGTTTACTGCTGTATTTCATTGTCCACATGATAAAACAGATCGTTTTACATTCTTCCTAAAAGCAGTTAGGTGTATTGATATAGTCCATCAAAATTGTTAACCCTGCTGGTTCTAGTTGTTATATAGAAATGCTGTGCTGCTTCTCTCCTGAGGACAAGATGCTAATGCAGATGGTGGCCCTTTTTACTTATCATCTTTAGTCCTCATGTGTCAACTCAACTGGACTGAGTTAGTACAGTCAACTCAGTAGCAGAATGTGTCATTTGATCCCCAAGACTGTTCGTTGGGATATTTGTTACATTGTACCCAAATTTCCCACTACATTAACAACGAATACTTTTCATATAATTGCAAAGAGACACTGAAAGATGGTTGGCTTTGTAGTTGGTTGAAATTAACTTTCTCTAACCTAAACCAGTAAAAACTAAAACACTCCTCACCACATTAAAGTTTTGCTTTCGCTGCTGTTTAAATCCCTCCCTCCCTTGTCTTAGCATAGTCATTCTGAGTCTGATTTGGGGGCGGTGTGGTTGTATCTCAGCCATGTATGACCCACTTTTTCATAATACTTAACAACCCATGTTTTTACAACACATACCAGAAGTTCTGACGATACTGGACTGTCACCCAAAAAAGTTTTTTTTTTCCCTGTTCACTTCATCAGTGCCTCATAAGCCACAGGACACTGGGAGAAGCTAGTAGTCCTGTGAGGCTTTGTGTTAATTACCAGTGGATGATGAGACATTTCCTCTAGTTTTCGGATAATGAGCCAGCACAGGTAAAGATGAGGTGTTGCCTTTTGTGTCTTCATTATTTTTGTGGAAATTACTTTTAAACCTTAACCACTAGCTGTCCATGTTTGTTGTTGTGATTTTCAGAGGGTTCTGAGGCACAAGCATTTTAATTGGTGTTTCAGAGAAGCCTAATAACTTTTTGAGAAAATGAGATGATGAACAAAAATAGGCTATCATCTCTAAACTGTGCCTCAAGGGGGAAAAAAACCTCAGAAAAAAATCATTTAAAAAAAAAATCTGATCTGTTCTCATGGTAGCCTTCTCTAAAAATAGAGTCTAATTCACTTAGTGGTACGCTTGTTAAATGATCGTGTTGGAGGGAAGTGTGTAGAAGGCAAACAGATAGGTCAAGTATGAAAGGAGTTGGCAAAAGGATTCTGTTCCTTATTAAGTTCTGAGCACTGTTGTACAAAAGAACTAAAAAGTAACATACAAAGGAGGTTCACATCAATGGTATTGACTTAAGTATTGGGGTTGAAGGGGAACTTCTCAATAGAAGTCTTTCTTTTGAGGGAAATTTAACTATTTCTGATTCTGCTTCATGAATGTAAAGGACTTTTTTATCATGCTTATCTAGACTGATTTGGATGTATTTTCTTACTAAACATATGAAAAGGCGTTCTGAGCTACCTTTATGTCTGCCTTTGCCGTCTAAGGTTGTTAAAGGAAATGTCTATCTGTGATCAGAGAACATGGAATTTGATCTGCTCAAGATCATACATAACTTGTCAAGTTCTAACTGGAGCCAGCCCACTTATCTATATATGAAATGCAATGAAAGTGTCCACAAACAGCTAGACCTGTCTTGTATTGTTTTCCTTGTGTCTCCTGATGTCTACAGATGAGAATGAAAGCACACATACAACTGGGAAAATGTCGTACATTTTGGTGCCTCTTTGCATCCCTCCTTAGGATGTACCATCAACTGGGTTTTCTTACATTTGTGAACTTGTGCAGTAGGTGGAGAAAAGTGTGGGTGGCCCAGAAAAGTAGTGGTTAGAATAAGATTTTCCATTTATTGCCCTTTGTGCACAGCTAAAAATAAGATTCGTACAAGTCAGAATACGTGGCGCAAATACAACCATTCTCTTAGTTCTGATGATGGACTTGCCCACATCTTTGCATCTGTCTGGTAAGTAGCATTTTGGGAAAGAAATGTGTCTTTGTTTAAATCACAAAAGCCAGCCAGATTTTTGCACTGTTTGTCTGCATGTGATAGTTTATCAGCATTTTCCCCTTCTCGGGTGGAATTAGGGGAGGAGAGATACATAGCTCCTCTAGAAACAAATTTGTGTTGTTAGAAAGATGAAGAAAAGTAAGACTATTTGGTTATCAGTAAGGGGTGACAAGCACGGAATGACTGAGGAATTTTTTAAAAGTAATTATATGGTTTGAAATACTGTACTAGAATGTCTATCTTCCTGCCTTTTGTTAGAAATCTGTTCCTTATAAACTCATGAAACAGCAATAAAAAGCTTCCCCACTGAAATGAAAAACTATGCTGCTTACACAAGCCTGCAAGGATGAGTGAACTGTTGAATGCTGCTGGCTCAGTATCATCTCTGAGTGCCCAGAGATGCTTGTGGGCCAGGTAACCAAGTTAAAACTTACCTTCATCAACCTGCTAAACCTACTGTAACCACATTAAGTGAGAGCTTGTCAGTTTGTGGCCAGAAGAAACACTCGAGAGAGACCATGGCAGTGTTCACAGGGAAATTTATAATTTTCTGCTTCCAGCACCGGTGCTGTCCCTCCTTCCACAAGCTGAGTAGCTGTGGCATTTCCAAAGAATGAGAGAATCTGCATGTGTTGCAAGCCTTTCAGTTTGATGTAATTTGTGAAATGAATGAGTCAAGCAGCAATCATTCAGGAGTGTGTTGATGAAGTCTCTGGAACTAGCCACACAGAGACTGCAAAACTTATTTCTCTTTTAAGTGTGTGAACCACGTTGAGTTTGGGCTTTGTACTTGAAACAGCATTGGAGACTTTGAGGGATTTTCCCCTCCTTGCTTTGGGGAGTGAACATCGGTCATTTTGAAAATTAAGAATTGGCCTAGCAAGAGGCCAAGTGGGCAAAGTTTAAAAAAAAATCAGTCTTAGAGTCAGCACAGGGAAGAGAATAAGGAGGCACCATGTAGGCATTTACAGAGCATCTGTTCCACAGTCTATCAGTGCTGTCTGTGGGATATTTTTATTATGCTGTATAAAGTACCATTAAATTAGCACAACATGAACCCACCTTTCTTTTTAAGATTAGCACTCTGTTGAACATATTCAGTTATTTTTACCTTCCCACTTGTACTTCTTTTTATTTAAACATGGATATTTCAATCCTAACATCTGTGCATGTTAATTGTAGTACCTGCTGGTGTACATTATGAAAGAGAGAGAGCTAATGTTGTAATCAAATAAGGTTTTAAATGTTTCAGGTGGGAATGGGCAAAACTTCAGGAGCAATTAGCTTCCATAGAGGTACAATTCCCCACAGAAAATATTACATCGGTGATAATTATAGAAATTGCTCGATACTCCAGCTGACCAGATGTTGACAAGTAGGAAACATTTGCTGTTAACTTTTTTACAGATTATCTTTGTGCACTATTCACTAAGCACCTACTGTGGGCAAAGTGCTGTCCTAGGTACTATGTATGAGATATATAGAATTAAGACATAGCATCTCTGCTCATTTTAAGCAGGGATATAATATGTGTAGATATGCCATTACTATGTATAAAACAAACTGTGTTAAGATCCCATATAAAGTGCTACATGAGGGTTGAGGAAGGAATAGGCATTTGAGAAGCTGTATGGTATAGTGGCAAGTCGATCTGGAATCCAAGAATCTGGGTTCATATCCCCAGTCTGGAGTCTAACAATCTGGGTTCATGTCCCCAGTCTGCGACTTTTTATCTGTGTGACCTTGAACAAGTCACTTATACTCTCCAGGGTTTGGTTTTCTTATCTGTTAATGAGAGGATTGGTCAAAATTACATCTTTTTCACCTTTTTGCATCATAGACCACTTAGACTCTCTGGTGAAGTCTAGTATCGGATCCCTTGTCGGAATGTTTTTAAACATAAAATACATAGAATCACAAATGAAAGCAATTTAAATACAATCATAAAAATATTTTTGAAAGAACAAGGAGCCCAGTTTAAGAGCCCCTGGTCCAGATGATCTCAACAAAGCCTTTGAATTCTTTATCTATAAAGTGCTTTCCAACTTGGCAGGATCAGGGAAGTTTCCTAGATGAGGTAAGACTTAAGCCATTTCTTGAAGGATACATGAGATTTCAACAGACAAAGATAAGGAGATGGCCTCCCAAGCATGGGGAATGGTGTGATTCATTCCTTCCTGCCCCTCTAGTGAAATGATTCTCTCTTCCAATGGAAGAGTTCTTTTCACAGTAATAAGTAGGTTGAACACTCAATCATTCAAGAGGATTGGAAGAATTGGTTTTGTTTTTTGAAAAGCATAACCACTGTATTCAACACAGGAATGCCTCAGAGCTCAATGCAGACTCTAGAGAAAGTACCTACTGTATTCAAGGCAATGTACTACTCCTCACTTGCTGCATGACCTGGAGAATGTCCCTCAGCTCTCCTGGGATGCTCTTTCTTTATTGAACAATAAAACAGCTCCTGTATCTTATTTGAGCCTCAATAGACAATTGATGAGAAATGATAGACAACAAATAACAGCACTCTACAGAGATTCAAATGAAATGCAAATATTAAATGGTTATGATAAGTACCTTTCAATGCAATGTAATTTATTATAATAAGAAAATAAGACTTTTTTGGAAACATGTTTATAAAATTTGGGTTTAATATTTCTCTCCAGTTCTCCTTTTCGTAAGTTGGCCTTCTTTCTCAGTCTCAGACATAGCTCATGACATAAAGTTTTTGATGACAGCACCATTGCCATTTGTTCTGATTTTTTTATCAGTCAGTCAGACATTTGGCTGTTTTCCAGGTCATCTTTGTCAACAAAATCTTTTTTATTAAAATCAGACCAAATCTCCACTCATTTAGGTAATGCTACCTCCACTTTCTCTGTTTATAAACACTTTAAGGGTTAAATGGTTATCCTGGTTACCTAGCGTGCAGACATCCATTCCAGTTACCTTGTAGAGTTCCTGGAAATATATGCAGTTCCAAAACCCCATAAGAATTGTCTTCGGGTATAGAAAAACTGACTCATTGCACTTTGCCACAGACTGGAGTTACTGAGAAAAATCATAGGCTGGAGAAGGTGATAAATTGGACTGTGACTGTAATTCCCTCCCACCCCTTCATAAGGAATGATTGAGGTTTTGAAACACATCCCCCTGATATGGTATGTGCTGATTCTAGTATTATAGCTGATTTTAACCTATGTCTTTCATGTACCGTTGAGGCTACTGGCCAGTCTTGGCTCATTATTACTTTAGTTGAATAATGCAAAGCATTAGCAATGGAGATTTACTCTAATGATGTATTTTAAGTGCATGTCCGCACTGCTGGTTTAATGTACTCAGTCACGGAATGCCTTTAGAGTTTATTGCTAATGGATGAATCTTCAAGAAAATCAGAATTTTCAATAAGATTGACATTTGGAGTGAGAAATATAAATCTAATGAGAGCATTTCAGCCGAGGTTTGTAATTAGGGATGAATGAAGTAAATTTGTACACGCACTCAACAGAAGGGCACAATAGAAGGTGAAATTGCACACTCTGCAGTGAATGAGGGATGAAAGCCGATGTATCAGTGTCATTGCATGACAGTGTAGAGTATAAATGATACTGTCACTGAGTGCTGCAGAAGGTATCAAGGGAATTCCACTCCAGTAAATTACATTACTTAGACAGACCTGAAGGCATTGTGTCTGAATGAGTGGAGGAAAGAAAAGGTTGTCAGCACAAAGCAGAAGATATTACAGTACAACTGGCTTCAGGGTTAGGAATCAGTGGTTTCCATCATGCTTTGCTTTCTTTTTCTTTTTTGGTTATGTTCGCCTTTGCTAATTAGTTTATAGAAGTTATAGATCTGTACGTGGAAAAGCAAAAGATCTCTGTCTCTCTCTCTCTCTCTCTCTCTCTCTCTCTCTCTCTCTCTCTCTCTCTTTCTCTCTCTCTTTCTCTCTCTCTCTCTCTGGCGACTTTGGATCCTAAGGAAGCTTAATGTTGATTTCAGAAAACGAGTTAGTTGGGTTTTTTACCCTCTAGTTATTTGTTGTGGTGTGATGCCAGGCATTAAAATACAAGCTTCCTTTTATTCTTGACTCCTCCTGTGGGGGACCATCATTAACCAGGAGTATTTCACCACCATTCTTTCTGAGAGGTTTTTGTTGGTGAAACCTTGTCTTGACAAGAACATCAACCACTCTGCCTTCCTCCCATCACTCTTTCCCTCCCATAACCCTCCTTCCCCAAGGGAAAGTGAATTGAACCAGCACTTAGCATTTAATTTTGTGCTTGGAGGACCGTAAGTTCTCTGCTTTGGCCCTTGCTCAGCATTTGAGTCATTGCGGGTGGCTTATTGTTGTGAGGGATGGGGTCATACAACAATCACTTTGCCTCTTTTTCCCTCCTAACAGTGAAAATGAACGAAAACCTTATTTGTTGTATCTTTGCATATATGATATAGGGAAAAAATACTGCGGTTTGAGTCTGGGGCAAGATATGCCAGTGAGCTTCTCCATTCTAGCTTAGCTCCTGTTTGCTGAAAAAGATGAGAGAGCACTTTAAAAGATGCTCAAGGGTCAGCCCTTCACCACAGAGCAAGCAAACGCCTTCTTCCAGGCAGCACAGGTACTCGGTGGTCTTGAAGGCACGTCTGAAATCGTATCACTTTGGGCTTTCTTAAATAGGTTTTACACTCTAAAGTCAACATGACTCAAAACCTCAGTAAAGAGGCAACAGGGAATATAATTGGCTTTCCTTCCTCAGCATTCCAGGACAAACATGATGCATTTATGTGAAGTCCTAAATGGCAAGGTTTTAAGCAGCCTATCTGGGATAGGAGACTCAGATAGATAAAAACAGCAATAACAGTACCTTGCTGTTTGTGGTTTCTAAAAGCACTTTTACATATATTATTGGAATCATAGAATCATCTCATACTTGTTGCTTTTTAGCTGTAATTATAGTTGGTTGAATAAAGTAAAACTTACACAACAAAATTAAAAGGCACATTTAACTTGGAAATCAGGTTTGAGAATAGGCATCAGAAACCATTTATTAGCACCAAAGTTAGTAAGTATTTCTTACTCCAGTATACGTTCACCCCCCTCTCTCAAAACTTGCTGGCTGTGTACAGTGGTTAGCATCTACAGGCAAAATGCATTGTTAAACAGATTTATTTTAGTGGTATTCATAGAAAAAATGCAGCTCAGCCTATGGGCAGCAAGAAATCAAGGAAAACAAATCTCCCCTTCCCCTATCTTGAAAGGAAAATCAAGCGCTTTTTCTTATGGAGGAAATGAGGGTAACTTCATATAAACTGCAGAATTCCACTTTTTTTTTACACCTTGCTCCAATATACTGCATGAATGAAACAGCATTCTTCCACTAAGTACAATTGAATATATGTGCGTACAATGTGTAGGAAGTCTGCATTGTTTCTTTCTAACCTAACTTGTTTATTATTAGCCCCTCAACTACAGAAAGTTACCTGCTGTTTTTTTGGTTTATTTATTAGTTTGATCAAGCCACGTGAAATGTATCCTTTTTTTCCCCTGAGCTTTTGGTATTGCCATTCTCTCAAACCATGTCCTTAACTTCCTCTGTATTCAATCCTCATGGTACAGAATTTAGCAATATCTAAAATGGAGCTGAGTCTACACATTTGATTCTACGATGCAGGCATCTTCCTCCATTCTATTGAGATTCTTTGTTCCTGCCTATCTACCAAACAGTCTGGCTGTGTTCTTTTTCTTGTCTTGTACCATGTTGGGAGGAGGAGGAGGGAGAGAGCACTTTAGGGGGGAAAAGGTCCAAAAAGAATTGTTAATATTTGCTTAGAAATTATTCATCTCCCTAAGAAATACAGTAAATTCAAGCTTTGAGACCTGCCCGAATCTCCCAAGATTAAGTCTTCCTCTCCACCCTACCCTGTAACTGGTTCTGTGATCACCAAAGACTGCTTATATTTTAATTTAAGATCTGGCAGAGAATATTTCCCAAGCAAAAATATTTGGAGAAGAACACTTGGTCTTTAGGTTCCAGTGGATTCTCCTTTTTAATGGATTGTCGCATTAATCCCTAATAATGTAATACCTTTAAGTTTGTCATGGTGGAAACTTTTCCTCTAAACCTTGATTTACTTATTAGATGTTATCCTGTTAACTTTTATGCATTTACATTTATCATTTCAGTGTTCCTTAACTGACAAACTGCTGCCCCAAATGACCATTTGCATGGAGTTCCCAATGATAGAGTAAAAGAGACTTTTGTTCTGACTTGATAAGGAAAAAAAATGCAAACCAACAGTACAAGCCCCAGAACCAGAGTTCCTATAAAGACATGTTCAGATGAACAATAAGGCCATTTATTCACATATGACATAAGGATATAAGAATTTAAACAATAAGATCTCTTATGAAATTCAAGAAAATACACACCACAAACATTGTGAAGTTCTGTCTTATAAAGCCCAGTCTTATGGAAGGCAGATTTATTTATATGGGCTTCAGAAATCCATTAACTTCTAAAGCACTTTAAAAAAAAAAAGAAGAAAGAAAGCAAAACACTTGTCTCACTATATAACATTAAAGCAATTTCCATTCTAGGGGGAGCTAAAATGCATTCATTTGGGTAAAATACATAAAAATACATGCACTGTAATTTACCAAAATACTGTACTTTAAGAAATGCGCTTTTCTCTCCCCATCCCCCAACACTTGAAACATGAAATCATTTCTGTCAAGATCATTCTCTTGCAAATTAATATTTCTTTCTTCAGTATGGGAAAAAGAAAGTTTTCCCAAAGCCATTTAGGTTTGGTTCCTGCTTCTTTTCAGAATGAAGTTTTATAGATCAATACATCTCTCTGAGATGTTGCAGCATTTCAGGGGAAATCATCGTGGAAGATTTTTAACCCATTTTGCTTTTTTAGTCAAGATCTCACCCATTTCTCTTGAACCATATAAGGCTGACCTGATGTGCTGTGGCAGAAGAATTCAAAGATTTCTTTGTCATCTTGCACCAGGGTCTCAGGGGACACCTTGGTTTTGCTGTTGTGATAAATATTGAAAGGTGACCCTTCAGGAAAAGGAGAAAGGTATATGGCTGTTAGGTGACAAAGATGCCCATTTTAAAGTGATTTAGAGTTTATCTATCAAATGTTCAAGTATTTGAAAAACCTGCATTAAGAAACCCTTGCCCAAATCCTAGTGCTAATGCCAATGCTGCATTTCTATCTCTCTCCCTCTGTTGACAGAAAAGATTGCCTACTGATAATTGCTTTGCTTAAGTGTCTGATAATATGCCAGGAATGAGAGCATTCTGTGTTAGGTCATCTTTAATTATGCATGTACCACCTGTCAGCTCTAAATCAGTGCAAGATTAGCTTCTTGTGAAGTCAGTTTGGGGAGGGTCAGAGGGGAGCTGAGGTGATCTCTTTTAGAAACAACAGAAATAGACAGTGGTAAACAGTGCTTAAAGTGTGTGAGTTGTTTTTGTTTTTAATTTTCTGCAGAGTCTCATTTCCATTGTTCTTGGGCAGCAATAAGCGATTGGCATATCTGAAAATAGTTGAAATATTGCCCATCCAGCAAGATGAATTACTGCAAGAGAGGATGGTGGTCCATCTGTTGCATTTCCTTTCCTCTCTCTTCTTCCTCCCTCCACCCCCTTCCCATCATTGCACATGAGCCAGGGAAAGCCTCAGAAACATTTTTATGAGCTGTACGAGAACAGGAAATATGTGAAATGATAGTTAGATTTCATGTATCTGAGGGTTTTTTTTAGTTAAGCTTTTTTTAGATGAACAAACGTGGGCTGGAAGTAATGCCTGTTACTCTCTGTTGGCTTTTGGTAGTTTTATTCTCAGTTTTTGGGGTTATTTGGGACTTTCTGGTGGGATGTTTAGGTTCTTTACAAAAGGTACCTCTTCCCTTTTATCCTTTGACAGCAGGGATTTGTAAAACAGTGTGACTGACTTTCAGTACACCTGTCAAGGGTATGAAGTTGTTTTTCATTAGTGGCTGTGATGCTAATAGTTGCTTCCATGTCATATACTAGAGTATTCAGTGCTAGATGTAGAGTCAGAAAGAACCAGGCTTCCAGTCCCACCTTGGACACCTACGAGCTTTGTGAACCGAGGCAAGTCATGTAGGCTTTCTAAGCCTCACTTTCCTGATCATTAAAATGAACATGGTAATAGTGCCTCCCTCACATGGTATTGTGGGGATAAAAAAAAGTAATAAATGTGATCCACTTACAAGCATTTGTTAAGCATCTAGTATGTGTGAGGTACTGTGTGCTGGGTTCTGTGGAAATACAGAGGCAAATATGATAATAGTGTCTGACCTCAAGGAACACTCTGATGACCTTAACGTGCCATAGAGTAGATTTATTATCATCAGTGTCAGATTGCGTGGCTGAGTTGAGTGAAGGAACAGGAAGAAAATGGGATGAGGGCAATGAAAATACAAGTGAACATAGTAACCTTGTGTTGCTAGACATGGAGCCAGAGGACTTGGGTTCAGATCTCCAACTTGTCTACTTGTAGAGCTATGGGACATGAGGCAAATAAATCACTTAGCCTCTCTGTGGGCCTTGCTCTCCTCATCTGTAAAAAGAAGGGTTGGACTAAGTGAGCTCTGCCGACCCTTCTAGCTCTCCTTCTATCCCACAGTGACGGCATCTCTCACTAAGATCTCTTACTTAGTACCATGGAACCCAAAATGAGTCAATTCGCTCACATGAAATTCTAGCTCTCTAGGATTTCTGAGAACAAGGTTTCCACTGAGGAAAAAAGATTTGGAATTGCTAGAAAGTCTTCTCTCAAATGCTGTTATCAGGAAGCATTGAGTAGAAGAAGTAGTATTTTGGTGACAGGTCAGCTGATAAAGGGTTGAAAACCTACTGACCGCTGCTACCCATCTTCCACCACAGCACCTCAGCCCAGATTGTATCTCTGGATGACTCATTTTATCCATATCAGTGCACTGGATGCTGTTTTGTTTTTGTTTGATATGAACTGACTCCAGAGTAGAGGTCAGAGTTCCACAAAAGAGCAGTGGGTTTAGAGAGATAGATGTCAGAGATGTTGCCAGTTACAATAATGCATGCATTTGTGATTTGACTATTTAATATTAATCAAAATAGGGTTTTCTTGGCAAAGATACTAGAGTGGTTTATCATCTCCTTCTCCAATGCCTTACAGATAGTAGATGCTTAATAAACATTTATTGAATTAAAACAAAGAGACCCCATAAAAAACAGTTTCAAATAAATACTAATATTTTCAACTCTCTATAACTATAAATTGCTGAGAAATTACCAGTCTTCACTGGCAGTAAAAATTTCTCATGCCAATGAAATCACAAATCCACTTTAAAAAAAACACCACACACACAATATGTGATGGGGTTAAAGACAGGGAAAGCAGAAAAGGAGGAAATTTTCTTTAAAAGAGAGGAGTAATAGAGAATCAATAGCTGCTACTCCGGAGAGCAACCCATGTAAAGGAACCGTCTAACCCTCCCCGCCCCCCCCCCCCCGTCAGATCATTAAACAAATAGGTCATGAGAAGAGGCAGTACATCCTTCCTTACTGTCCTGACTTGCCAGCTCTGTACGAAGGAGCTAAGTTGGTCAGGGCCTGAGAATACCAAGGCCAAACAGGACCATTCACATCCATAGTTGATAGAAGGGTGGACTTTGGAGTCAGAAGGACCAGAGTTAAATCCTGCCACACACTTACTAGCAATGTGACCCTGTGAACATTACTAGCCTCTGTCTGCCTCAATTTCCCTGACTGTAAGATGGGGATTATAATAGCATCTACTCCTCAGGTTTGTTGTGAGGATCAAATGAGATAACATGTGTAAAATGCTTTCTTTGCAAATCTTAAAGCGCTATATAAATGTGAGCTATTATCTGTGTTGTTCAGTTGGATTTGCTTAGAGGAAAGACTGATCTAATACCATGGACTGTCTCAAAAGTTATGTGCTATTGATCACAGATGGGGTAGTATTAAAGTGTTAATAACTCAACACAAGCCCACATCTCTTCTGGATATGTCACGTCATAGCCATAGGCCTCAGTTCCCCCATTTGTTAAATGAGGAGGTGGGAGCTCATGATGGGTCTGGTCTCTCCCAGCCCTCATGATCAGAGACGTTGAGAAGCATGTGATGGTGAGGCACACTGCCCACTCCTGTCAGAGAGGTGAGTAACTTGGGGCACAGGATGACACATGTTCTTTAGTCATGGCCACGGTAGGAATTTGTTTTTCTTGACTATGCATATTTGTTACAAGGGGTTTTTGTTTTTATTTTTATCTCAATGAGTGAAGGTGAAGTGAAAAGGAGAGAAAATAGATTTTTGTTACTTAAAAAAATAATTTTTAAAAAGGAGAGGAAAAAGAAAAAGAATGGGGGGGGTGAGTAGGCGCTAAAGTGGTTTCGCTGAGTACAACTGCATTAATAACTCTTCCTCCTCTGGGGCCACATAGTAAGTTACTGTTTGTCTCAAAATACCTATTTAGAGATTTGGGATCTGCCGATGTAAGGCCATACTCTTTCACCTGTTCTACAATCCTGGGCTCATTTGCAGCCCACCAAAAAAACACCCAAATTATTGACTGGCTTTGGCTGTTTGACCTGTATTCCTAAGTAATTGCTTAGCTACCTTTTTGCCCACCACAGGGAAGAACAAAAAGGAGCCAACTCATAAAATTAAAACTTTTCCCATCACTTCAAAAATATACTACACTATCCCTCCAAAGGTTTCTCTGAAAATATGTCAAAAAACAAGCCTGCTGGGGCGACTAGGTGGTACAGTGAATAGAGCACTGGTCCTGGAGTGAGGAGGACCTGAGTTCAAATGTGACCTCAGACACTTAACATAACACTTACTAGCTGCGTGACCTTGGGCAAGTCACTTAACCCCAACTGCCCTGCCTTCCCCCTCCAAAAAAAAAAAGCAAAAAAAAAAGACCCCACAACAAACAAGCTTACTAGCCAACCTACAGAGAGGACTTAAGGTATGGTAGATAGGGTGTCAGCTTCTGTGTCGCCAAGACCTGGGTTCAGGTCCTACTTGAGACACTTACTGTGGAAACCTGGGTTAGTCACTTCCTTTTTCTGGGCCTCAGTTTCCTCAACTATAACTTCTAAAATCTCTTCCAACTCTCAGACTATGATCCTATTGTTGATGAAACAGACAGGCCTTTGTCACC
Source organism: Pseudochirops cupreus (assembly GCA_028627135.1). NCBI lineage: Eukaryota > Metazoa > Chordata > Mammalia > Diprotodontia > Pseudocheiridae > Pseudochirops > Pseudochirops cupreus. Next base: position 250,854,090 of record CM053584.1, on the reverse strand, counting down.
TCCCTGTAGCAGACAAATCCTGCTTTTTTTACCTGCCCCTAGTGGCCCCATTGTCAGAAGCTTCTGTATCTGCGCTTTATGATATGATTCTTTCCTTTTATGATTCTCTTTGATTCATGTCATTTAAGCATTGTCTGTCTTCCACCTTACCCACAGGACATATCAAATAATTGCCCTATGACTTCAGTCATCATTCCTGTGACTTCCCAGGCCAACATGCCTCTTCTTGGTAACCATTCTTCTGTCTACCCCTAACAATCTAAATTTCTTAAGGGCAGAGACTGTCTTGCTTGCTTGTGTTTGCATTCCCAACATTTAACTTGGTGCCTGACACATAGTAAACACTTAATAAATATTTTTTCATTAATTCATTAGGTACCTGCCATGTGCCAAGCACTGTGCTTAAGCAGTGGGGACTAGGAGAAAAGAAACGTGCCTCCTACCTGCCAGGAACTGACAGGAGACAACATGTACCTATATAGACACAGGCCAGATACCTATAGAAGGAAATGTAAAATACAGAGAAAGCAGCTTTGGAGAAGACTTTAGAAGCTGAGAGAGGAGGGGAAGGGGTAGGAGTGATCAGGAATGGCTTCCTCTAAGGCAGCGGTCTCAACCTGTGGGTTATGTTCAATTTGTAACAATGAAAATACACCCTGCATGTCATATATTTACATTACGATTCATAACAGTTGCAAAATTACAGTTATGAAATAGCAACAAAAATAATTTTATGGTTGGGGGTCACCACAACATGAGGAACTGTATTAACGGGTCGCGGCATTAGGAAGGTTGAGAACCACTGCTCTTGAAGGAGGTGCTTTTGCTGAGTCTGGAAGTGGAGCTGAAGGAGTATTGTCTGTATACTCTTTTTTGTCCTCTGATCATGTAATGATTGCCCTAGGAATATACAGTGAGGGGGAAATCAACCTTGCCGGTCCCCCTGAGCTTACACAACTCAATTAGCAAAGTTGCTTAATACAGCTTCTATTTTTCAGTAGAAATTAATCATTAGAATGAAATCCTTTGCCTCAAAGGCTCTCCTCACTCCAGTCCATCCTACACTACCACCTCTCTCATTTTCCTGTCCTTGAGATTTGACCATGTGTCTCTTCTGCTCTACTAATTCTACTGTCTCCCTTTTGCCTCTAAAATAAAACCTAAATTCCTCTGTTTGGCTTCTAAAATCGTAAACCACATGGCCCCAGTCTCATCTGGACTGTACCAAATTGGCCTTCTCTCTGTTCGTCACAAGTAACAGATGCTTCCTCCCATTCCTGTGCCTTTGCATGGGCCTGCCCCCACACCTACAGAGCTCCTTCTCCTTATGTCCACCTCGTAGAGGCCTTCTCTTCCTGTAAGTTAAAGCTCACAGACCATCTTCTCCATAAAGCCTTTCCACATCTCTCCAACTGCTAGTGCCCTTCTTGCCAGACGACCTAATGCTGGCTACACTGTGTATGTTTGGGGTGTTTTATTTATTTTGTGCATCTTCATCTATATTTTTGTCTCCCCCATTAGAATGTAAGATCCTCGTGAGCAGGGATTGTTTCCTTCTTTGTAATCATCTCCCCAGTTTTTAGCTCAGAGCTATATAGTAGATACTTAATAGATACTTGTTAACTGAATAACTCCTCCCACATGACAGTATTTGAACTAAATCCAAATACTTAGAAAATGCATGTTGACAAAGGCACAATGAATTCTGTAATTCTTTTAAATGAATTTGTTTTTTATTAATGATAACAGCATCTATATATGTATATATATTTGAAAAATGGTAATGGAATAATACATATGTGTGAGACATTCAGTCTGCAGAAGGTGTGTTTACTTATTTATTACTCTGAGTCACACTGCATAATTTGTTGAAGCTAAGTAAAAATCAAGATGACAGTGCTTGGCGGCACATATGGATTTGTAGAACCTTTGTAATAACTCTATGATCCAATTAATCAATAAGCATTTATTAAACCCTACCAATTAGAAAGTGACCTCATTAAGGACTGGGACTGTATTTGCCTTTTCTTTCTCTCCCCAGCACTGAGCACATTGTCAGCAATCATTTATTAAGCTCTCAGAGTCAGTCAGCTAGCATTTATTAAGCACTCACATCAAAGAATGAAATAGTCCTTTCCTTCAAAGAGCCCCCAGTCTATTAGAGGAAACCCACAGGAACAACTTATAATGGAAATGGAAAAAAATATAGTCTATGGAATCAGAAGATTGGGTTTCACTTAACCTTTCTGAGCTACTGATCACTAATCTGTAACATGGGGACAAAATACTTGCAGTTTCTAATTTTCTGGGATAAAAGAGAAAGAGAGAGAGAGAGAGAGAGAGTGTGTGTGTGTGTGTGTGTGTGTGTGTGTGTGTGTGTGTGTGTTTACACATACATGTGTGTGTTCCCAAAGTGCTTTAGATATGTTAAATCATTTGATCTTCACAACAGCCCTAGGAGGTAGGTACTGTTATTATTCCCCTCTTATAGGAGAGGAAATTGAAGCACAGCAGTTAAGTGACTTGCCCAGTGTCATACAGCTAGGAACTTTTGGAGGCAGGATTTGAATTCAGGTTTTCCTGGCTCCAAGGTTTGAGCTTTGCATCCATTGTGCCTCCTAGCTACCTAAATATTTTGTATCTATAAAGCCCTCAATATGTCAGTTGTGGAATTTAAAGGATTCTCTTCAATAGTAAAGTCACAGTTGATGGAGTGAATTTGTAATTGACTGGAACAAAACAGCTGCAAGAATTTCTCCACTTGAGTTCAACAAGTTGTGGATAAGTGGAGAGAGGGCAGAGTGGTGAACGTGTTGGATTTCGGGAGCAGGGGAGACAGTGACTGAGTAATTACAGAATCAAGGCTGAAAGGAGGCAAAGGAGGCCAAATCTAAATTGATATACTAGGAAAACAGGTAAGAATTGAAGAACTCGATATATTAAAAAAAATAAAGATGCAAAGTTACTGGAGAGATTTGTGGTGGGGAAAGGGGACACAGAAAGAGAAATTGCAATGCATAAATAGAGAGATAGATAATCATCACACGGCAGATTTTTGTTTAGAATGACCTCAATTCAATGAAGTGGAAAATGCCAGACTAATAAAGTAAAATAGATGGGAGGAGAGAACCAAAGAAGAAAATGCAGAAATAGAGGTCTGGGGGATATACCACTGAGGTATGGGATTGGCTAGCAGATGTAATTAGGCAGACCATGAGGTTGGCCATTGAACTTTTAGGCCTAGTCATTTCTTATCCCAAGTTTTCGGAATACCACTTAGGAGTCTACATTAGCCCAAGTGCACATTAACGTTCATAATGCAAAGTGGCCCTTAAGAACCACTAATGGACCAGAGACATTAGACCTATATCAGGCTAAGCCAGAAAGGCAGAAGCTTTTACCTTGCATGTCTTCTGTAGGAGGCCAAACACTTTGTAGTTGTTTCTTAAGTGATCCTTTGCTGACTCCTCTTTCTCTTTCCCCAGCCTAAATGTGATTTTTCCCCTGAGGCTTTATTCTGGACTCTCTTTTCTTCCTTCTCTATGCACTTACTCTTATTCACCCCCATCATTTCAACTGTTACCTCTATTTAGATGATTCCCAAAACCATATATTCAGCACTGACCTTTCTCCTAAATACCAGCCCTTTGTTTCCAGCTGCATCTGCTTGACACATTTACCTGCAAGTCTTGGCAATACCTCAAAATCAACATGTCTAAAACCAGAGTCCTCATTTTCCTTCATCTCTCTTTCCCTTAAACCCACTTTTCCATGTAATTTTACTGTTTCTGTTAATGGTGCCTCCATTACCCCAGTCACTTCAGGCTCAAAACCTCAAAATCTCCAGTAACTTTTGACTCTCTCTCACCTTTCATGACCAGTCAGTTCTCAAATTCTATGAGTTTTTTCTTTGAAATACCTTTCTCATTCATTCTTTCCTTTCCATGCCTACTGCTCTTATTAAAGGCCTCACACCTTGACATTTACAATATCCTGCCAACCAGTCTCCTTCCCTCCAGTATCTCTTCTCTAAATCATCCTGCAGATAATTTTTTTTAAATCTAGGGGGCAGAGCCAAGATGGCAGAGTAAAGGCACCAACTTGCTTCAGTTTTCATTCCAACCACCTCCAATACCTGTAAAATATGACTCTAAGCAAATTTTAGAGCTACAGAACCCACAAAGTGACAAAGAGAAACAAACATCCCGCTGAATGCAGCCTGGCAGGCCAACAGGAAGAGTCTATCGCACCAAGTCCCTCATGAGCTGGGGAGGCCCAGACCAGGAGTGCCCCAACCAGCAGCACAGACCAGCTGAAGCAGACTTCAGTAGAGTGAATCACCAGCAGCTGTGGCAGTTTCCAGACTTCTCAACCCATAAACGCCAAAGGGAAAGTAAAAGGTCAGTGGGGAACCCTGTTGGAACTGGGTGACAGAAGAGCATGGTCCAGCCCCTGCTCCCAGGGCGAGAGGTGGTGGAGGCTTGGCTGCAGCTGCTGCCACATGGCTGCCTTCAGAGCTCCTGGCCTGCAGATTGTCATAGGGGCACCAAGTGACCATTCAGAGGTTAATTGCTCTTGCTTTGACCTGCTTAGATCTCAGTCACAGTCTTGGGTGATGGTCCTGGGCTGACAAATGCCAATGTGCCAGAACTTTGTGGTGGCTATAGAGAGGGTGCCCTCCCCAGACCTCTGAGAACATTTGCAAAAACCCCAGCAGTTTGGGACACAGTTCTCTCCACTCTGGAAGCAGAGTTCTACTGTGGCAAAGAGCTCAAAAGTCAAGTAATTGGCTGGCAAGATGAACAAGGAGAGGAAATGCAATCAGGGGACAAAAAGGGTTAAAACATGGAACCAGAAGAAGACAACAAAGTCAAAATTCCTGCATTAAAAGCTTCCAAGTAAAATATGAACGGGTTGCAGGCCATGGAGTAACTCAAGAAGGATTTTGAGAATCAAGTAAGAAAAGTGGAGGAAAATTTGGGAAGAGAAATGAGAATGATGCAAGAAAGTAGATTAACTCAAATGGCAAAAGAGGCCCAAAAAGCCAATGAAGAGAAGAATGCCTTTAAAAGCTGAATTTGCCAGATAGAAAAGGAATTTCAGAAACTCACTGAAGAGAATAATTCCTTCAGAATTATATTGGAGCAAATAGAAGCTAATGACTATGAGAAATCAAGATACTATAAAAACAGATCCAAACAAATGAAAAAATAGAAAGCAATGTAAAATATCTTGTTGGAAAAAACACTGACATAGAAAATAGATCCAGGAGAGATAATTTTAAAATTATTGAACTACCTGAAAGCCATGATCAAAAAAAGAGCCTAGAAATCATATTCTAGAACCAGAGGGCAAAATAGAAATTGAAAGAATTCACTGATAGTCTCTTGAAAAATATCCCAAAAAGAAAACTCCTAGGAATATCATAGCCAAATTCCAGAGTTCCCAGGTCAAGGACAAAATATTACAAGCTGTCAGGAAGAAACAATTTGAGTATTTTTTTTGAATGACTTGTTTATTTATTTTTAATTTACAAGATTCAGTTCTACATTCACTTGAGTTTCAGATTTTCTCCCCTATCTCCCCCCCCCCACCATGGTGGCGTGCAATCATGTATAGGATCTGCAAATACTTTCACATTGTACAATAGTTTGGTTATATAGAAGGGTTGTAACCTATGAGTGATCACTGGGAAAAAAAAAACCAAACATGAAAAAGAACAATAGCAAGTTATGCTTCAGTCTCTGTTTAAACTATAGTCTTTCTATCCAATTTGAGTATTGTGGAAACCCAATCAAGATAACACAAGATCTAGCAGCTTCTACATTAAGGGATCAAAGGGCTTGGAATATGATATTCTGGAGGTCAAAGGAGCTAGGATTAAAACCGAGAATCACCTATCCAGCAAAACTGAGTATAATGCCTTGGGGGAAATATGGTTAGTCAGTGAAATAGAGAACTTGATGAAAAAAACCAGAGCTGAAGAGAAAATTTTGACTTTCAAATATAAGAAGCAAGAGAAGCATGAGAAGGTAAACAGAAAAAAAAATCATAAGGAACTTATTAAAGTTGAACTATTTACACTCCTGCATGGAAAAATGATCATTGTAACTCATGAGACTTTTCTCAGTATGAGGATAGTTGAAGGGAATATGTGTGTGTGTGTATGTATATATATATATATATATATATATATATAAATGTATATATATACATATATATGTATGTATAGAAGGGTATATGTGTGTATAAGTATATATGTAAGTGTGTGTTTATGTGTGTACATGTATACATAGACAGAGGGCACAGGATTAGTTGAGTAGGAAGGGATGATATCTAAAAAACAAAATTAAGAGGTGAGAGAGGAATATATTGGGAGAAGGAGAAAGGGAGAGATAGAATAGGGTAAAATATCACATATAAAAGAAGCAAGAGAAAGCTGTTACAATGGAGGGGAAAAGCAGGAAGGTAAAAGGGGAATGGGTCTACCTTACTCTCATTGAATTTGGCTTAAGGAGGAAATAACATACACAATTGGGTATCTTTAATTGGGAAAGTAGGGGGAAGGGGATAAGAGGGGGGATGATAGAAGAGAGGGTAGTTAGAAGCAAACACTTTGAAAAGGGACAGGGTCAAAGTAGAAAATAAATTAAGTGGGGGGCAGGATAGGATGGAGGGAAATACAGGTTTTCACAATATAACTACTATGGAAACGTTTTGTGTTAACTACACATGTACAACCTATATTGAATTGCTTGTCTTCCCAGGGGGAGTAGGTGAGGAGGGAAGAAGGAAAAGAATCTGGAAATCAAAGTTTTAAAAACAAATGTTAAAAAAATTTTTTTACATGCAACTGGGAAATAAGATATATACAGGCACTGGGGCATAAAATCCATCTTGCCCTACTAGAAAGTTGGGGGGAGGATACAAGAGAGAGCAGACTGGAGGAAGGGGTATTCAGTAGGCCCACTGTCTTGGGGTGGGAGGGTAGGGGAAAGACAGGGAGAAAATTTGTAACTCAAAATCTTGAGGAAATGAATGTTGAAAACTAAAAATAAATAAATAAATAAATATTTTTTTAAATCATCCTGTACATAACTACGACACAGCTTTCCAAAGTAACCCTTTATGTGTTTGGAATAAGGGGAACCTGAGTTCAGATTTCTTATCACTTACCTTTGGGCCTTGGGCAAATTACATAACCTCTTTGGGCCTCAGTTTCCTCATCTGTAAAATGAGACCAAATTAGATTCCCTCTAAGCTCCCCTACAGCATTAAAGATATAATCTGATGTCTCTCCAAAGCTCTGAAATCTTAGGTAACTCATTATTACCTCCCAACCCTTTAGCGCTTGCCTCAATCTACCTGTCAAGCCTGATCTCTCCCTCTTGCATGTGACCCATATACTCCTATTAAACAAAAATTTCCAAATGCAGTTAGATATAGAAAAGATGTTAGAGTTTATCTAGCCCAGGGCTTCTTAAACTGTGGGTCTCAGCCCTATAAACCCACAGTTGAGAAGTGCTGAAAGCCCTCATTTTACATGTGAGGAAACCAGAGCCCAAAGGGGTTTAATTACTAGATCAATTGCACCATGGCTAATCCGTGGCACAACCAAAGTCTCAAGACACATAATCCAGTGGTCTTTTCCCTGTACCGCACCATTTCTGATGTTTTGTTCATTCCTGCATTCGTATTTCTGCTCATATCATGACTTCCACTTTGAATGCTTCCCCCAGCTATCTCTGTTTTTTTTAAACTCTTCCTATCCTTCCAGGCCCCACCCCAAATGCCACCTCCTTCAGGAATCCCTTCTGCTCATCCCATCCAGAAAGTACTCCTTTCATCTTCGAGGTCATGGGACAGTTGATAATACCAATACCATCTTTGTGGTATTTATCACAAACCACTTTGTGTCGAGATTATTCAAGCCACCTGTCTTTTCTCTCTTACCACATCAACCTGTCTCTCCTCTCTTTCACAGCCACACTTATTGAAAAGGTTGTTTATGCCTGATGCCTTTGCTTTCTCGCTACACACTCATATCTCCTCAGTGCTTTGTAATCTAGTTTCTTTTCCTACCATTCTGCTGAAACTCTCCTCTTATAGAGTTGACAAGTGATGTTCTAATTGCCAAAACTAGTGGCCTTTTTTCATTGATTAAAGATTAAGATTTGGGGCAGCACAGCCACAGAGCACCGGCCCTGGAGTCTGGAGGACCTGAGTTCAAATTGAGCCTCAGACACTTACCATTTACTAGCCGTGAGACCTTGGGCAAGTCACTTAACCCCAATTGTCCTGCCTTCCCCGCTCCAAAAAGCAAAAAAAAAAAGAAAAGAAAAAGAAAAAAGGTAAGATTAAGATTCCCTTTATCTTTCTTAACTTCTCTGAAGTATTTGACATCATTTACTGCTTTCTCCTTCTGGTAGTCTCTCCTCTCTTGGCTTCCATAAAAACACGCTTTCCAGAATTCCCACCTACTTTTGTAGATCTACCTTCTCTGTCTCCTACAATGGGTCCTTTACTTCTTTCCAACACTTCAAGGTGAGTATTTCCCAGAGTTTTGTGCTCATCCCTCTTCTCCCCTTATTTCATCTTCTCTCCCTTGCCAATCTTAATTCCCTCTTGTCACTTTATTTCTGTCTTCTGTACACGATCTCCAGAACTGTATCTCCAGCACTTCTGTACTCAGCTTTTCTTCAGATATCAGACCTGCATCCCAAGCCACTTACAGTTTACATCTACTTGGATACCCTACCAGTATCTTAAACCTTGTGTTTTGAAAACTCAGGTTTTTTTAAAACTATTCATCCTTCTGATTTTATTACTGCTGTCATTTGCGCAGTCTTCCATATTTGGAAACATGTGTTTCCTTTATCCTTTTCCTCATATGTTACTCCATTACCAGTAATACTAATAACTCACATTTATGTCGCATTTTAAGTCTTATTAAAATTGCTTATCCACAGCCTTCCTTAATAAGAGTAGCTAATATTTATATGACCTTTTAAAATTTGCTGAGCACTTTAGATGCATTATCTTATTTGATACTAACAGTCTTGTGAAGTAAGTGCTATTATTAGTTCTTTTTTATTGATGAGGAAAAGGAGGTTCAAAAAGGTGGTCACGTATCTAATGTCACAGGAGATATTCAGACCCAATGTTTCCTGACAAACGCAGTAGCCTTTCAGATATTTCACCTTGTCTCTTTCCCTTGTGAGGTCGGTAGCATTTCACTTGTGCCCAATCCTTCATGACCCCATTTGGGGTTTTCTTGGCAGAGATAATGGAGTTCTTTGCCATTTCCTTCTCCAGCTCATTTTACAGATGAGGAAACTGAGGCAGAGTGAAGTGACTTTTCCAGGCTCATGCAGCAAGTACCTGAGGTCAGATTTGACTTCAAGATGAATCTTCTCGTACTCTATCCACTGCGCCACCTAGCTGCCGAAAGTATTATTACCCTCATTTTGTAGATAGATATCCTGCAATCCACAAATCTTTATTAAATGCCTCCTCTATTGCATTAGCCTAGGCATTGAGTAAGCTATGACCAAAAAAAAAAATCCTTTTTATCAAAGAGCTTATGTCCCACTTGGGGAAATAACATGTACATATACAAGCATAGAAAGAATAAATGTAAACAGAATAAATCCAGAAATAAATAAAAGCTAGTTCAGTACAAGGTAGTTAGGAAGAAAAGACGCGGGGGAGTGGGGGAGGAGTCAGGAAATGCTGCCTGTGGGAGGCAACACTGGGACTTCACCTCACAAGAAGGGAAGGCGAGGGGGGCGTGCATTCCAGGCCTGGGGCACAGCTGATGCAAAGGTCAGGGTGTGAAAGAGGGAATGCCTGCCATGTGTGAGAAAGGGAGAGGCCGGTTTGGCTGGACCACGCAGTGTAGGAAGGGGAGTAGTAGCAGAAAGGTGGGGAAGAGAGGTTGGGCCAGGGAAGAGCTTTAAAATCCTAACAGAGGAGTCTTTTATCCTAGAGCAGCAGTTCTCAACCTGTGGGTTATGTTCAATTTGTAACAATGAAAATACATCCTGCATGTCAGATATTTATGTTATAATTCATAACAGTAGCAAAATTACAACTATGAAGTAGCAACGAAAATAATGTTATGGTTGGGGGTCACCACAATATGAGGAACTGTATTAAAGGGTCACGGCATTAGAAAGGTTGAGAACCACTGTCCTAGAGGCAATAGGGAGCCACCTGAGTTCATTGGATAGGGGAGTAACATAGTCACAGCTGCATTTAAGGACTCTATACAGTGTTTTGCCTGTTAGTCGATGTGGCCGCTATGTGGAGGATGATGGGAGTAGAGAGAAAGGCTTAGACAGAGGAACCAGTTCAGAATAATAATCTAGGCAATAATAATCTAGGCAAGAGATGATAATGACCTGAACCAGGTTGGTGGCCATGCAGGTATCAAGAGAAGGAGTCAGCTCTGAGAGATGGCAAGTTAGAAACGGTGAGATTCATCATGGGATTGGATTTATGGGATGAAGGGGGAGTAAGGATTCAAAGATGGTGTGTGAACCTGAGACATTGGGGAAATGACGGTGCCCTTGGCAGAGATAGCCTAGTTCATAGAGGCATGAGTAAAAAAGTGAGGCTAAAAAAGAGGGTAAGGGATTGGTTGCTGATATTATGGCCAGTTACTGTCAGAACTGAGACCTGATCCCTGGTCCCCTGTGGATTCAGCACCCCTTTCCCTATGGCATATCTTCAACAATTCTACATCCATAGTATTTCTAAAACAGATATAATCTATCCCCATGCCACCACCTTTGTGCAAGCTCTCATCAGCTGGCTACAGCAATAGCTTCTTTTAACGGGTTTCCCTACCTCCAGTCTTTCCCTCCTCTAGATAAATTGTCCTTTGCTCAGCAACTTTACTAGCCTAATCTTCCTTATACTTATCAGTCCTTTACTCAGATCCCATAGAGAGCTGATTCCTTTTGACCAATCAAGTAAGGTTCAGAGTCTTTTGCCTGCCATTCAAGGTCCTCCAAAGCGTGGTGTCACTTACTTTCCTGCCTTTTCTCTTATAATCCTTCATATGGCTCTCTACTCCAGAAAACTGAACTATGTGCCTTCCCTCCTTACATATCCCATTGCTTCCTGCTTCTGTGCCTTGACTAATGATGTTCCCCATAGCTGGAATGCTTCCCCTACCCAGTATCTCTTTCCCTTAAATCCCAATTCATATGTCATCCCCTCTGGTAAGCCAGTCCCCTGTTGTGAAGATGAAATGAGATGTTCAGAAAGCTCTTAGCACAGTGCATGGCACATTTATTAAGGTGATTAATAAACGCTTGTGAGCTTGTTCTTTGATCATCCATAGGTGGTAATGACCTTTCTTCCTATTCCTCAACCTCACATATCACTTAACTCAAAATTCTATTTTGTATTAGAGTTATCTCTGTGATGATGCATCATACTATGGAACTGGCCAAGATTCTTGAAGACCAAGGTGGTGAAACACACTTCCTGGAAGAACTTTCCTAGAATTTAAGCCTGAGCTTGGCAATAGGTCTTTTATACAAACAGCAGCCTAGCTAGGTTCAAAGAGGCTCCCACCACCAGAGGGTTGACCATTAGATACTTTTTTTTGCCTGCAAAAATTCATGAAATTCATCTTCAGTGACATAGTATAGTTGTAGTCTATGTGCATGGAGGAATTGCCCCGATCCTTGAAATATTAAACCATATATGATTATTTAGGCATGTATCATATTCCGCTACTGAACTTTTAGCTCCAGGAGAACATGGACCATGTGCTGTCTAAACTTTGAATCTCTCTCCCCCCCAGTGCCTAGCACAGTGCTTTTGAACATAGGGCAGACAGGTACTTAATAAAGATTTGTTGAATTTTAAGTGGCTTAGGGACAGAAACTATATCTTATGCATTTTGTATTGTCCACAACACATGTGTTTGACACTTTTTAAAAGTTGAATTTAGTATTTTGAATGAATGGAGGTAAGAGAAGGGAAATCTGACTGTCTTTAATATGCTACATTCTCTGTAGAAAATCCACATTACCAACCAGGACTTAGAATATTCCTCTAGAGTCTTTTAAAAGTGTCTTTCCTGTGTCTTTGCTTCTTTTTATGCCTATTCAAATCTTGCTACTTTAACTGCTTTTCCCTTTATGCCTAGACTCTCAATCAATTAAGAATTTCTTAAATGTCTACTATGTCACAAACATTGAGCAAGACACTGACAATACAGAGATAAAAATGAAGCAGCCCCTCTCAAGAAGCTTGCATTCCATTTTGGGAAATAACATATACACAAATATGCAAAATATATATAAAGCAAATAAAAGATCATTTAATCAGGGAAGAATTAGCAGCTGGTGAAGGGAGGCGGTGGAGGCTGGCTTAGGAAAGGCCTCATGTGAGAGGAGGCACTGGAGCTGAGCTTTGAAGGAAACCAGAGCTTGGAAGAGACAGAGGTGAGAAAGCGAGCAGTGCATTCTAGACCTGGGGGCCAGCCTAGACAAAGGCACAAAGACAAGAAATGAAATATAGTGTGTGAGGCAAGAAATGTGCAATAAAATTGGGCAGGTAGAACCTGGTTAGGAAGGGCTTTCAATGCCAAATAAAGGCATTTGTGTTTGATCTTACAAACAATAGGGAGCAAGGTAGTGACACAGTCAGACTTGTGCTCTAGGAATATCATTTGGCAGCTCTTTGAAGAATAAGAGGGGAGACACTGGAGGCAAAGAGACTATTAGGAAGCTATTGCAATTGTGCAGGTGAAAGATAAAGCCTGTTATTGTACTAACCTCCCATCTAGGCTCCCCATCTCCAACATTTCCCCCTCCAATCCATCTTATACATTTCCACCAGATTAATCTTTCAGGTCTACTCTAATCATGTAAATGCTTTTGTTTTCTTTCCCTGCCAAATAAAAACAAACTCCTTAGCTATGAGGGTCTGAAATAATCTGGCCCCAACCTCTCTACTTCTGCTCAGTATTATGGCCATTTATTTTTATGTCTTAATCTCTCCTTCTGGATTCTTAATTCCATGCAGGTAGAACCCATGTTTTTTTGACATTGTGTCCCACCCACCCTATAACATGATACCTTATACCTTGTAGGAGTATTTGGAAATATTTGTTGAATAAATGAGTGGCTATAGTGATATCCTTAGGAATATCTATGAACATTAAAACCTTTAAATGGCTTGTACTACATGTGATCCCCATCTTTTTTTTTCTTGTTGCAGCACCACCCAAAATTATATGCATATTACTTAGCTTTTTAATTTATTTTTTTCCAGCTACATTGTTTTGTCATGTTACCCCAGGAACATCTTGTTATTTGACATAACATAATATAACGTGATGTGATATTTCATGCTGCTTAGCAAAAATTAGAATGGTTGTTGGCTGCTTAGATTTTTCGCAGGTGGTAATTAGCAAGCAGATTCTCTCACACATACCCCAACAGGAAATTTTCAATGATCCATTAGCCTGAACATAGTAGAAGGTTTTTCCAAATCCAGCTTCTCATTTAATTAATTACTTCCCCTGAATACTTGCCTTTGGGAGGAGAAGTTGAGGGAAGGGGGGAATCCTCAGAAACACACAATAAATTCAGATTCTCATTTCACTGTTAAAGGAATCAGGGCAAGCAGCTTTTGTTTTAAATCAGTGTCAAACTGTGATCCAAGAACAGATTCACTGATAACTCTTGCTTCCTATGCATTGTTCAGCTTTTTTCATTTCACTAAAATCACTAAGTAAGAGAAAAAAACAGATGAAATAGCCTTCATTGAATCAGTGGGAGCTGGAATTCATTCAGATTTTGGTAGGCTCATTTCAGCTTTTTGTCCTTCCCAGAGAGATATGTGTTGAAACTCGCTTGTCCTCTGTGCTGTGCAGATCTTATGTGAGTAATGTTTCCAGTTCTGGACATTGCAAATAGAGAGTTAACCCAAGAAGAATGACCAAAATGTGGCAAAATAATATCTCTAGGAAAAGGTCTAGGAATTGGAGAGAAGAAAGGGTTAAGATTGGCTTAACTGTCTTCAAATACATAAGTGATTTTTGGAAGATTGTATGGGGTGGGAGAATTGTTAAGAGGAAGGTTTTAACTAGTTCTTTTCCATAAATAAAGACCAAATAAGAGAAATTAACCTACGTCAAAGGATTTGATTGAGATTGGTTATGACATAATTTTTAAAAGTGATAAAATCCTGACAGTGACAACCAAGGAACTCTAAGATAGACATCTTCTCCTAGAAAGGGAAAACAACAGCTATTTTTTCTGGATCACTTAGCCTCCTGACTGAAAGAAGAGGCTGTCTTGATGAATCCCTTCAGCCCTGTGACCCTATAAATTGGCCGTCCATTTTGATAACCATCCCAGACTACTTTTGAATTCTGGCTTGATCAGTCACTTGTGGGTATTGTTCCTGATTGTTCTTGATAGCATATTAAAGCTACTGTATATTATGTTTTATTGAATTCATTGCCTTGGTAAAAGAATCATCAAGATTTTATGTGATCCAGACAATAGTTTGTCTTGTTTTTTCCCCATCAATTCCCATAAACACATACCTTAAATATTCCAAGCATCAAATTGAACCAGTTATTTTGTAGCATTAGTTCTATTCTGTGTGAAATCAAAAGCAATTTTAACTATTTTTGCATTTGTTAATTCTCTTTTCATTCTGATTTCTCAATGGTAAGGGGATGCACTCTAAGGCCTACTGAGAGTTATCCATCCTTGTGGCAAGCAAAGGTTTTGAGACTTTATTCATCAGAAAATGAGGAAATAGTCATTCAGAAAGTATACCTGCTAGGGGGAATTTTTTTAATAATTAAAATTGAAACTCTGAAGTTGTAATGAATGAACAGCAGATTTTCAGAATTATCTTTTTGTGCATTTCAATTATGTTTACCTCAGTCTGAAAATCCCAGCCATCTTTGTGTCCATTTAATCTTTTGCCCAAGTCATACATCTTAGGAACTCAAATATACCCCGGTGGTCTCAAATGATCCTGAACTTTTCTCATTTTGTAATTAAACCAGAGCGTGCTTCTTTGTCTCTGTTTGCTGTTTGAACAAGTATATGATAGCACACCATGTCAACATGCAGTCTTGGTCCCTAATGTAATTTGTGTTATCATACCACTACTTTATAAATAAAGCCACACAGAAATTAAGTGATCTGCTTTCCAGAGGTCATTAAAAGTCAGCATGTTCTTAATGATTAGATAAATGCTTTATTTATTTGACTTTTTTATTTAGGGTAGGAATGTCTTTAATACAAGCAAAGATGTACAAAAAAAAAGAATTATTATCTCCTCTTGGGAGCTCATAAATTAGCTTACCTTATGCACTGAGGAACATAGAATCATTATTAATTCAATTTTTTCAATTGCATTCTGTATAAGAATACTGCTCCAAGTCATCACCTAGAAGGTAGGAAAAAATGATTACCAAAGGCTGGGGGGGGGGGGGGAGTAGAGAAAAGGAGATAGAAGAGTCAGAGGAAAATTGTTGTCTCTGCAGTTTTTTTCAGAATGGGTTTGCTTATGACCAAGAATGAAATGAGATGTTGGTCAAGTGAAGTAGGATACCCAGTAGCAGTGACTGTCACAGCCTCTTGGTTTTTACAGGTAGTGAAGAAGGAAATAGAAACATGGAAACTACCTTCATATCCCTAAATAGATTTCCAGCCCCTACAATAATTCATTTTTGGTCCCCAATTATTTACCCTGCCCTTTTTCACAAAACCAAAATAATGATTATTTGTAGGAACTCAACATGACCTAACGGTTCAAAATCTAAGAAGCAGAGGGCTGAGCCCCAACTTGCTCTCTACTGATTACTACTTTGGCCTTCCATACTTAAATTAACTATGTGCATTTCTCCATTTTATATAATTGAGATTATTAGAACATTTACACAATACAATGAGATGCTATGAAAATCAGTAGCACACATATTAATATCTGTTTCTCTCCAGGCTTTTTCAGAGAATTAAAAAAAAATGGTAGCATATCGGGGCTTGAATAGAGATCTCAGAGCAGGAGCCCAAAATCAAGAAATTGACTTGAGTTCACTGGCTTCAGTACTTGGGGGATGAGTGTGGGTCCACCTTACAAAAATGCAGATAACAACTCCCCTTTGCCTCTTCATCAGTACAGTGACTGAAACTAGTTATCCCCAGAGCCAGCCTTACAATAACAAGCTTTTCTGAATTTGGCTAAGTCAGTCATGAGATAAAAGACGTTTCTAGTCTTGTTAAATTTGCCTTAGCATAGGGTTGTACTGGAATACACTCCAAAAACCCACCATCATCATCTCCACACCCCAAGGGACCACAGTGAACTCACCTGAGCAAAAATGGAAGTGACTTATAGACATTCCTTGTCAGATTGCCAAAGGAGAAGATAAACTGTTCTCTAGTTTGGTCATGTTATCGCCAGTCTGACAGTGTGGTGTGGAGGAAAGAATGTGGGATTTGGAATTAGAGGACCTCAGTTTCATCCACAGTTCCACTTAATACTTACGTAACCTTCAGTAAATCACTTCACATCTCTGGGCCTTTTCTCATTTATAAAATTCAAGTGGACTGGTGAGTGACTCCCAAGGCTCTAAATCCAATACCCTGTGACCCCCACATAAAGTTGTGCTGATTAACACCCGTTTGTAATAATGCTGAGAATACCTTAGGGTAAGACAGTGCAGGAGATAGAGGACTAGGCCTGAAGTCAGGGAAACCTGAGTTCAGATATGACCTCAGATATTAGATGCCTTCTGGGCATGATCCTTAACCCCTACCAGCCTCAGTTTCCTCATCTATAAAATCAGGGTAATGATAGGAGAAACTTCTCCCAGTGGTGAGGATCAAATGGGATCATTGAAAAGTGCTTAGCGCAGTGCCTGGCACACATTGGGTGCTTAATAAATGCTTATTTCCTTCCTTCCTTCCTTCCCTGCCAAAATATGAAGCCCTAGTGCCTACTTTGAGTCTTTGTTCTTCACTTGGGTTGTTTAGTATCACAGAGCTTTATGGAAAGCAGTAGTAGGGCCTTTGGTGAGTGGGAATGTAAGGTAAATTGCTCCACCTAGCTGCTTCTGGAACACAAAGTAAAAGAGAAAAAAAAAAAACTTAAGTTTTGTTTTTTGGGTTTTGTTTTTTTTTTTACTTTTAACCTAACATTTAGATAGAAGGTGAGTGTTACAATTAGAGGAATTTGGCTCCTGAATCCCTTAGTTTCTTTGGCTCTAATCCATTCCCCAGCCTAGCCTACCACTCCCTCCTCCACACACACAGACACACACACAGACACACACACACACACACCACCCACCACATACTTTTCCTCTAGGAAGAAGGGTCATACCTCCTTCAACTATATAAAATAGTTTTGGATTCTTTTTTTTTAAGTATCAATTTCCACAAACTCATTGGAGAGTGTTGTCACTTCTAAATTAGATCTTAAACTAAATTATAATGAACTCCTAGGGAGGAAAGAATTAGCTCTTTTACCAGCTACTTTCCAAGATGTCACAGTATTTGTTCCTTCTTGTCTTCTAGACAGCTGATTTCCAAATATTTTTATTTGTACACCTTTGTCAGTAAAAAAAAACTTGAGCATATACCCATGTGCATACAGTATTTGCTGATTTAGAAATTAGGTGTTCTGCTACAGTACTAATAATTACATCCCTCTAAACACATAAATAAAAGACATTTTAAAAGTATGAGATAAAGATGAGATAGTATTTGTTCCTGGAGTCATTAGGAGTTTATTGAATTGTAGAGTAATGTGCTCAAACCTGTGCCTTAGGAAAATCACTTTGGTAGTTATGTGGAGGAAGAATTGAAGAAAAGAGAGACATACAGCAACAAGTCCAATAAAAAAACACTATTGCTTTAGTCTAGGTGAAAGGTGAGGAAGGCCTGAACCAGGGTGATGGCCATGTGTGAGAAGAGGATGCATGCGAGAGATATGTTGGGATGGTAGAATTTATTTTATGTAATAAATGAATAGATACATGGGATGGGGAGAGTGAAGAATTGAGGATGGTTCTGAGACTGGGTACCTGGGTGACTAAGATGGTGATGTCACTGACAAATAGGCAAGTTGAGAAGAGGAGCTGGTTTGGGGCAATGTTGAGTTCTATTTTTGACCTGTTGAATTTCAGGTGTCTAGAAGACATTCCATTCAAAGTGCCCAATAGATGATACGGAAATTGAGCTAAAGAGAGAGACAAGGAAGATGTAGATAGATAGATAGATAGATAGATAGATAGATAGATAGTTGGATAGATGGATGGATGGATGAACAGATGGTGAATAGATGGATGGATGAATAGATTGATATGTATATTACATACACACATGTATTATATACAGTAATATCATATATGTAGTAATATATAATGTATATTTTTTCCCTGGAAGTCATCTACATAGAAATGATAAAACCATGATTCACTAGTTGCTAAAGTCAAGAGAGTATAGAGAGAAGGTCCAAGAAAGAATCCTGGAATACAGTTAAGGGATGATATGGATGATTGTCCAGCAAAGGAGACTGAGAAGTGATCAGACAGGAGGAGAAGCAAAAAAAAAAAGATGAGAGTTACAAAGATTCAGAGAGGAGAGAGCATCTGGGAAGAAAGGGTAGTCAACAGTGTCAAATGCTGCAAAAGTTAAGGAGGATGAGACAGAAAAGACCACAGATTTTTGGCAATTAGTAAATCGTTAGTAAACTTGGAGAGAGCAGTTTCCGCTGAATTTTCCCAGTGGTTCTTGCATCACTGAAGGTGCCTAGATATGAGTTAGGTCTTAATTCCCTGAGTAACCAAGTCTTGCTCAGGAGAAGAGAGATAAGGAGCTTACACGTACGGTGAGGGAAGGGGAAGAGGAGGGTAGTTTTTGAAGGACAGGATATAGATGTGATTATGTTGTAGAAAAGCTCCATGATCATTGTCTATCCAGGGGAGGGTGAGATGTGTCCCATCTCCCCACCCTCTAATATTTTTCATCATGTCCTCATTAGTCATGTCATGTTGTCGTCTCTCCCCCCACCCCCCACTTTAGAAACTACTGCCCTGGCCAGTCACTTCCCCTCCTTGCCATTCACTTCTTATCCCCATTTCACCATAATTCCAAAAGCTGCCAAACATAAACCTCAGAGTCTATCTAATGATTTGGCATGTAAAAATCTCCGCAGTTTAGGATTATTAGCATATCCGAGCCACCCCATCCATCCTAGTCCTATTATTGTAGTAGGTAAGCATGAAGGCACATTTTAAGTTGTTATGGTCTGAAATTCAGCCACCCAGGAACTTAGCTTGCATTTATAACATTGTTGCTATGGTAATAACTGCCCCTGCAACACTGTTTCCCCTAAAGTCAGGTCTTTGGAGAACTAATTAATGTAGGTGAGATATGTGTATAGTTTATTGAGTAAGAATGTGGAAAAGGGTGGGGGTGGGGGGAAATGTACTATCAATTTTCAACATAGTAAAGTTTAAGCTTTAAAATGAGCCAACAGATGGTATTTGATGCCAGCGTGCTATATTATGTGCTGTGTGCTGGGGATAAGAAGACAAAAACAAAGGAACTTCCCCTCTAATGGAAGAGACAGGACACAGTACTTTGGTTTGCTTGGGATCGTCAGGTGAGTGGGTTCAGTAAGAAATAGTCTTCCCTAAAATAAAATTTAAAGAGTTAAAAAAAAAAAAGAAAAAAAGAAATAGTCTTCCCAACCAGCACATTGGCCCAGTGTTTGGTCCACAGATAGCACTTAACTACTTTTTCATTGATTTCATTCATTCATGATTGTATCTTTCAAGGAACCATCTATTATCTTCACCTGTGCATCAGAGATCCTTGTTACTGGGAATCCTGAAAAGACTCATTTTTTTTCCTACCGAATTAGATATTTTTCCCCTCCCACAGTTGAAAAGTACAGTGGAATCTTATTCTGTGCAATTGAAAAGGGATGATTTTCTCTAGAATATATTTTGCAAAAAGTCTCCCTCCCCCTTCCTGCATTTTTATCAAGGATTCTCTCACTAACATATTTAGATTATCCTCATAAAGATTTATTTTGAGATGGAAGCGTTATTGATATCTTCATTACATGCAAGCCATTGCATGTAAATCATATACAAATCAATTGTAAACATGTTTGTGACCTTTCTGACTTTTTTATACCAAAGTAGATCTGGTGCTTAAGACAGTCTTTGGAGAAACTATTTCTATGTGTTCTTTATTATACTAAGTTTTTAAAAAGTGAGCGGTCTAAAATGTTTGACTAATCTGTAGTGATAATTGTGTTAACAGAAGAGCTCTGAACTTTAAGTCAGGAGAGAGACCAAGTGTTTGAATTTCTGAGACGAGCCATGTGACCATGGGCATTCACTTAATCTCTCTGAGCTTCCAGACTTTCTTGTTTTGTTTATTTTGATCTGTTTTGTTTTGTTTTTTTCTTGTGAAATGAGAATTAATAATGTATATGTGTAGTATGTAGTATTTACTTCAGAGGATTGTTATGAAGCGCAAATGTGACTATGGATGTACTTTTCAAACCATAAAGCACCATCTACATGACAGCTTTAATTTTAATAACAATAAGCATTAATAAAAATAATCTTTGAAAGCACATGTATTACATGGATAAAAAAACTTTTAAAAATGGAAGATTTATATTCAAAGCCTTTATTGGCAGAAATAATGAGACACAACCCAGTTATTTAATTTATTCAGGTCACTACTTAGGCTGGACCGCTGACCCCAGGGTTCCCTGATCCCCCAGAATAGGACCTTTAATGGTATAATATTTTCTTTGGCCCATCCCAGGCTATCATGGTACATCTCATGCCAGAGGGCATCTCTTAGTTTAAGATACAGTTTTGTCTGGTCATATTTTCAGATTCAGTGAAAGTTTTAAGATACCTATTAATTGATTTCTTTGGGATTTAGTTAGTATCTTGAAGGCACTATGCCAGGCTAAATGAAGAATAGAGTACCCTTGCCCATAAAAACATTTTTATCCTAATTCTTATCAATTTGACTTGCGAAAAAAATATCCGTAGCTAGCCATGAAGATGTATATGTATGTGAGTGTATATGTGTCTATATATATGTGTGTGTGTACATATGTATGTGTGTTGTATTGTGAAATTCATGTATTGTGGACATGGATACATGAATATATACATGTGTGTTTGTGTGTGGATAGATAGATAGATAGGTAGATAGATAGATAGACAGACAGACTGTGTGTTGTATAGATGGATCTTTTGGATGTTTTCTGAAGCAGCTAAATCCCAGTGTATTCAGTATACTAATAGAAGATTATGGTTAAAAGGTAAGCCAAAGAAAAAAAGTATTCTAAAGTAGTACATTCCCAGCAGTTCTCTCTGCTCAAACGTAGTATATTCAGTTAACTTTCCATCCCTAATGCAATCTTCTATAAATATTCCCTGGTTTGTACTTTAGTATATTTATAACCTGGATTCTACAGATCCTTGAATGATTGCAGAAGGATACATGAGGTTCTCAGGTAGTGCAGAAGTTCTCAAATTTATTTGGCCTACTGCCATCTTTTAAAAAAAAATGACTCAGCACCCCCCCCCCCTTGAGATCTTTAATCCTTTAATGTTTTTTAAAATTTGCCTTATTTTAAAAAAAATACATACATATTTTAAATGACATATTAAATTTAATAATTTATTGTAAATTTGTGGGGTTTTTCCTGCATTGAAATTTTGATGACACAATGTTACGTCATGTACATGCACATATTCCTTCCAGTGCATCCCAGACTTCCCTACAATGTAGGACAGGCTCGCCTGCCAGCACTTTCTTGTTAAGACTCTATTGGAAGACTTGACCACTGATCAGTTATAACTTGGACTTTGTGTGTTAATTTGGAAAATAATGTAATCATTGTGACTTTAACTCGGTTAAACAACAGATGAAACATGTACAAATGGTTTTTCACAGTTTTCTCTTCTTTCCTTTTGCTTCCATCACTCCTTTATTTTTATTCAGCACCCCCCCAATTGCACCCAAGGTTACTACCACCCCCCTAGATCATTCCAGCACCCTCCCCAGAGTAACCTGTAGGCTAGTGTTTCCTATTCTGGAAATTAGAAAGCACTGGGGAATTATGGAGGAATATAGGTGAGTAGTCCATTGCAAGTAGGGGAAGTAAGGGTGATCAAATTTAGACCTTATTTATGAAGAATGTTTTTAAATATCAAAAATTAAATTTGAAATTAGGAACATTTTAAATATTTTAAAATTAAAGACCAGAACAGAAGCCTTAAAAAAAAAAAGCAAGGGTCTATTTTATAATTATAATGACTAAACTAAGCCCTGGAGAATAAGTGAAGAATGCCTTATTTTCTTTTCTTTAAAAGGTGGGGGCTATGGGCATAGAATGCTGCACTCACTGTCTGGTTTTGCTTGTGTAGTTTTCTTTTTTCTTTTTTTTTTTTTTTGCTTCAAAAGATCTGTGATTTAATTGATGTATGTATTTATTTTTTTTTATTTATTTTTATTTATTTATTTATTTATTTATTTTTTATATGAGATTCTTTATTAAATTTTT
>CM053584.1:250797302-250830985 GCA_028627135.1 Pseudochirops cupreus | reverse complement strand
AATGCTGTTGGTGGCCAGGGCAAGGTGATAGATGGAAATGACAATGACACAAAAATTAAAGGCAAAAGGCAAAAATAAAACTTTTTTAAAACTTTAAAAACTGGTGTTCTATTTTTAAGTCCACTGATTTTAAAAAGAGAAAACAGGTAAAAATCCAGTTACTTGGAAGTAAATAATCTTAGAAAGCATCAATGCAGTAGAGAAAAAAAATATTATTCACTAATATTATTTGCCCTTCATTTCTGTCACCATTACCATTTAGTGTTTTGCATGTAGTTGTGTTTTTTTTCCTGTGGGCCACTGAAACTGTTTTTGTCAGACATTAGAATATTTTTAAATAAACAAGAATTTTTTTGGACATAGTGACCTGATTTTGACTTCTGAGAAACGAGTTAATGACCCCAAATTCTTTGAAATTCTATGAACAGACTAGGCTTATGGCAAGATTATTTTGATTTTACCTGTGGAAAGCTGCCTGCTTCTTTTTTTGACAGAGATGACATCTCGACAGAAAATGCATTTACAGATGTTGGATTTGTAATCTTTTTTTCCTTTCTTAACATGGAACACGTCACATATGTCTTTTTTTTTCCCCTTCCGGAAGATTTGCTCTTGCCTTCTCTGTATTGTATCAGTCACAGAAACATATTGTAGTGATAAAATGTTTACCACAGAGAACTATTTGGTGACAGATTTCCTTGAACTAGGTCAATGCACCTTTTCTTATCCATGCACATAAGTACAAATGTGTCCCAGTATGTCCCTCAATCGTCTTTATCAACTAAATTAGACTGGGATATAGGCTCACTCTTGAGAATTGAAAGATGCTGGCTGAGTTTGCTATCTAGGCAAGAAAGAATTCATTTCTGTGCCCTCTTTAATCTGTGAGTGTACTGTCAATGGCCTCTCTGCTCACTCTTGTGTATTACATATGTTAGATGATACATAATTAGTTATCCATTCAGATCAGCATAATTTAGAGTCAGATTAGGTGAACTGCTTCTTCACTTCCTCCTCTTGTATATAAACCCATTTATTTCCAAAGTTGTGACAATACCTTAACTCAATTCTGCTCCCTGATATTTTGTAATTATTAACTACTGTTAAATTTATGGGTTTTCTGCTTATATCAGGAGATCAGTACAAGTAAACTATATAGACTTTTAAATTTCATATCTGCTTTTTCAGTACTTAAATTCAAGTAGGAATTAGAAAATTCTATATTTTTATACAATTTTTTTTATTTTCTTAGAGCATAAGGTAGTAATTTTTTGCTATTTGTTCCCTTTGTAACATTATGAGCAAGTCACTTCATCTCTCATGATCTTATTTTCTTCATCTGCAAAATGATAGGCCTGGAGCAGATGAAGTTCAAGATCATTTTCAGATATAATTCCATGATCCTTTTTTTTTAATGGAGCATCACCATTGTAATTGTTTAGTCTTTAAGTTACATCTAACTCTTTGTGATCCCATGGACAAATAAATAGTGTCCATGGGGTTTTCTTGACAAAGTTATTGGAGTGGTTTTCCATTTACTTCTCCAGTGGATTAAGGCAAACAGAGGATAAGTGACTTGCCCAAAGTCACACAACTAGTAAGTACCTGAGTTTTCAGTCTAAATACCCAAATCTTCCTGATTCCAGGCTTAATACTCTTATCTGCTGAGCCACCCAGCTGCCATCACCAGAGTATGTAGCACCAATTTCTTTGCCTTACAAGTATTTCTGATCAGTAGTGTGAAACTTATATAAAGTATGGTTGGTTGCTAGTACAAATGTGTTCTCCTTTAAGAAAACATGAAAATCCAAACTTGCAGCATATAATTTATGGAATGATTATTCATTACAAGAATATTCTCTTTTACAAAAGGATTCATTGAAAATTCCTTTTAAAAAATAACCTTCCATTCTTCATCTAAAATATCAGTTGATAAACTAGAGAGTGTCTAAAAGTTGGGCATCCAGGATGATGTAGGGCCTTGAGGCCATGTCTTTGGAGGATTAAGTAAAGTATTTGCAGATTTTAGCCTGAAGTAAACTTGGGGGCATACATTAGCTGTCTTCCAGTATTTGAAGGGCTGTCATGTAAAGAAGGAATTCGATTTGTTCTGTTTTGCCCCAGAGGGCAGACCCAGGAAGGAATGAAAGTTGCAGAGGTCAGTTTAGGGTAGATGTCAGAAAAAACCTTCTTAACAATTAGAGCTGCCCCAAAGTAAAGTGAGTTGCTACAAGTAGTGCTGGGTTTCCCCTCCATAAGGGAAGCAGATCTTCTGGAAGACCCCTTGTCCGCTGTGTTTTAGTGGATGTTATTTTTGTGTATTGGCTGGACTAAATGGCCGCTGTGTTCCCTTGCAAATCTATTCTAATTCACAACTAATTCACCACAACTTAATTTAGCACAGCCTTTTTGGCACCTCACTGTTTGATAAAGCAAGTACTGCCTATTAAGACATCTGTCCAAGTAATATTCCCAAAGAATAAAATTATGCTCTCAAGAAGGAAAACAGAGATGAAGAAGTTTTCAGTTTTAAAATCTCTGATGCCGGGTTTGGTTTTTTTTAACAAAATAGTTATTTTCATTTATACCTCCTTTACTGAGATTTCTTTTGTAATGCAGCTATGCAAAACTGCCAGTACAGCTTAGTTTAATGTGGATGCAGCTGTAGTCCCCTCATTCTCACACACACACACACACACACACACACACACACACACACACACACACACACACACACACACACACACACAATGTGTCCTGTGCCCCAACTCTAATTAATATAACTAACCAAAAATTCCATGCTCTGATACCTTTACCCTGTAAGACCATGCCTAATTTGACTGAGTTATAGAATCAATGAAAGATGTAAAATAGGTGTGAACAATCCTAGTCATCTCTTGAATCAGTCAAGCAAAGGCATAAACTAGGTGGGCATAACCTAGTTAATTACATTGGGAAGGGAAAAAGTGTTTCAAACCATTGGATAAAATCAAATGATAAAGTGTATTAGGTTTGTTCGAAATAATTAGACACATCTGGGCTTGCGTATATACGGAGATTGTAGCAGAAGCATTCCAGCAAAATTTTAAATATTTAAAATTTTATATTTAAAATTAAATTAGTTAAATATTAGTTAAATATTTAAAATTTTAAATTTTAAATATTTAAATGTATGGTTCAGTAGTCAAACTTTGGGAGCACTTGAGAAAGCAGAACCCCCTTGCCTACACCAAGGGGTGGAGGGAGGAAATCCAAGGAAAGAAGCTCCTTCTACTTTTGTCCAAGTATTTGATCATGTCATCAGAGAGACTCCACTAGTAACAGATGCTGAGAGAGAGGGAGAGAGGGAACCTCAGTTTCCTTATCTGCAAAATAGAGGTGAGCACTAACATTTCTTCTTTCTTTCTTTCTTTCTTTCTTTCTTTCTTTCTTTCTTTCTTGCGTGTCTAGAACTGTGATTTCATTAGTATAGTAAACTCTTGGTATAAAAAGATGAAGTACTATGATAGTGTCAGGGAATAGTGTGGAACAGTGAGATGTTAAGGGAATTGTCCATGGTCCCAAGCTAACTTAGGTTTTCCTGACTTCCAGGCTAGACTCCTATCTACGACACTACAGTCTCTCCACAAATATTTACATTTATATATCAAAACACTTTGTATGCATCGTCTCATTTGATCCTCACAGCAACCCTGTGAGGTAGATACTGCATATTATTTTCTGTTTTACAGAAGAGAAATCTAAGATTCAGAGAGGTTAAATGTTCATGATCCACACAAATAGTAAATTTTGGTTGCTGAATTCAAACTCAAGTCTCTCTAAGGTTTTTTCCCACCACATTTCCTACCATCATCCTCACCTTTGCAAGACTACCCTCAGAGTATTGCAGCAACATTACTTTGCAAACCTTTAAGCACTATACAATATTTGTTTTTTATTGTTGTAAAAATACCTGAAAGTAGCGGCAAATTTTGTCTTGTCAAAGAAATAGAAACAAAATAGATGTTGATCATTTGGGGAACAGTTGAACAAGTTGTGGTCACAAATTTCATGGAATATTGATACACATAAGAATTGGTAACTGAGGAATTCAACAAAACATTGGGTAGAACTGAAAGAGAATGAAGGTAAAAGAAGTAGAAACTTAATGTGCATCATAATTAACAGTGTAAATGGAAAGAACAAAAAATAATACTTTGTAAGACCTCCCTTGTAGTATTAAAAAGGAAAGTACTTTGCAAACCTTCAAGTACTTCACAATATTAGTTGTTATTGTTAAGACACATGAAAGTATCATACCTCATGATTGAATATCATGTAATTATAATGGTCAACTTTGGCCTCAAAAAGAGATTTTAAAGAAATACATCTCTCCCCCTTCTTTGCAAAGGGAAGATACATGGGTGAGGAACATTGCATATACCATAAAATTATTGACAGATTGTTTAGTTTTTCTGAAATTTTTTTCTGTTCTTTTTTATTCTTATATGACTAGTCATGGTTCTTTGGGTAAGGAAAGAATGATATAAAAACACAGCATAAATGTTTAATGAAACATGAAAATATTTTAAATGTATGAAAATGTATAAATGAAACATTTAAATGAAAATATTTAAAATATATGAAAGAAAATAAAGTATTTTTCAGTTGCTTTTATATTATCCTCCATGACTTTATGGTACTTTAAAGCTTAAGCTCTTCCTTTAAATCTTATGGGCATAAAATACTGTTCTAAATCATCATCTTCAAAACACTTTTCTTCTAAAAGTTTTTGAGAGGCATTCATCTCTCATATTTACTCCTGTAATTCTCAGAGCCTTCATTTATTTTCATTGGCCATGGGTGTGCATTTTATTTTTTCTATAGAGAAGTCAGCAGATTTTTAAATGAGTTAACAAGTTGGGTGTGGAGCATGTTTTCTTCCCTCCAGGTCGTGCGTCTAAATCTTTCTTCAGGTATTTTGTCTTATGTAGGTGAGATACAATAGCATATGCTTTTCCTAGTTTGAGGAAATGGTGGTGGTTTTTCTTTGTTAGCTTCCATTAGATTCCCCTTTCATGGAGAGCTATTACAAGATTGTTCTGCTATGATCAGCTACTCTGTTAATCATTGATTACCATGCTATTCTGTTTTGAAATTGATCTGATGAAAACAAATTAGGACTGGAAATAGTGTGATGCACTAGCATAGGAATGACCAGAATTCTGGTCTAGCCAAGTTCAAATACTCATTTCTCTGCAGGAGAGGAGAAGAGTTAACAGGGTGTATTCTGCTCCACTCTTCCAGATCACATAGGAAGTGTCAAATGTAGGAATGGGGGAATTGACTGGCTGATTTGTGAGATTTCTTCCTGATCCAAAGTTCTATGATTCTAGTGACCTTTTGAAAACAGAGGTTGATAAGACATGGAGCATTTGAAAGGGAAGTGGTCAAAAGGGGGGAAGGGAAGCAAATTTACATTTCAGCATGGCATCATACAATGTGGTACTCTGCCAACCACCTACACACGTGGCACAGGAAGAGAGCTGATTAGGCACCATTGTAAAACAATGCTCTGCTTTATAAGTGTTTGTGACTCAAGGAAAACCTGTTTCATTTGCCCTTGAAGATGGAAAGACCTAGAATCTTAGCTTTTTTATTTTAACCTTAACTTTGTTATCCTTGTAATCCCATTTTAAAAAAATCTTGAATTCAAAACCAGGATTTTCTTCAGTCATATTGCTTCTCCTCTTCCTGTATTTCCTAGATGGCATAGTAGAAAGAGAACTGTACTGGGACCCAGGAAACCTAGGTTCTAGTTAGTGACTCTGCTGTTGGGTAATTCAGCTCTGTTCAAATCATTAAACATTTTTTAAGCATCTACTGTGTGCCTAGCACCGTGCTAAGCAGTGACCATACAGAAAGAGGCAAGTCACTTAACCTTTGTGGACATCAGTTTCCTCATCTGTAAAAAAAAACAGCGATAGAGCCCACCTTTTTTTTTTTTTTTTTGGAGGCCAGTTGGGGTTAAGCAGCGTGCTCAAGGTCACACGGCTAGTAAGTGTTAAGCGTGTGAGGCCAGATTTGAACTCAGGTTGTCTTGATTCCAGGACCAGTCCTCTATTCGATGCACCACCTAGCCACCCCAAGCCCACCTGTCTTTAAGGACCCTGCCAACTCATATTGGATTGTGACAAAGCTGAGCTGTGTTAGCCTTCCTCCTCAACAGTTCCCTCCAGGACAGCCAGTTATCAAGGCTCAAATCTTAAGACTTAAATCATGGCTCTCAGGCTAGAAGAGGGTCTCAGGTGCCAACTGTTGTTGCTAACAATTCATTTCAATGAAGCAAAAATATTTTGGTGTCAGTGAGTTTTCCATCTTGTTTGTTCCTTATGTTGTTAATTTGTGAATGTGGATAGTTTGATTAATGCTTAAGTCACTCAGGAGATAAAACTCAAGGAATTATACAACCAATTCTTTGTAGAAATAGCAAGAACAAAGCAGAAAAACACAATCTTCACCTAATAGAACTGTATGTTCTGTTGACTTAGGCTTATTCTCAGGTAAAGGTTCTTATCGAAATACTGGCTGAAGGAGGAGATTATTAATCGCTAACCATGTTTAGTTTGGTTGGTTTGTTTCCTTAAATGAAATAGAGACAAAGTATACTACAAATCTTGGCACAAGTCTATTTCTTTCTCAAAGTATAAGAGAATACAAATTCACCTCCCATTTAGTATCTATTTGTATGCCCGTTCGCTCTGTTTATAATTACTAGGTAGGCATGTGTACCAATGCAATATCTCACCTTAAATATACATGCATCTTTTAAACATGTTTATATGTGTATGCCTCACATACATTTAGACATCTATCTTTTTTTATGCACCAAACATATGTCAGTAGCAAGAGTATTTAAACCATGCAAGAGCCTAATTGAGAAAGACTTGACTTACCAGCATACCTTGTAGGTAGAAGAGAATGCATGGCAGAGCCATCTGATTTGGTCCATTATTGTATTTTCAATTATCTTTGGTGCTTAAAGAAGAAGACATTAATATAGCTGAGGATGACATAGCAAATTACCACAGCTCTCTAACCTTTTAAATTGCTAACACTGTTGTAATCTGTAATTATAGAAATCAGTGTGAGAATTGTGGCACTGCATAATTATCTTTCCTGATACTTTATTGCTGAATGAATTATTAATCAGAATCAGTCTTGTATAGTATTTGCAGCAACTCAGAAGAATAATGTATAATTAAATTTCATTATTCCTATTTTTGTGCTGGTGTTTTATGATGTTGTAATTGATAATTAATTGGTTAAAAACTCACACAATGCTTGGGTGTTTCAGGTGGCTAGGAATGTTCAATGTGCTGAGTTTATTAACTAAATACAGTAATGATCTTGCTGAAGGGTACCGTGAAGTAGAGTCCAGTATATATCATTGAGGTGCTGAAACTGGTGCATTAATTATTAAGCTTTTTATGCTCCCTAAAACAAGGTAGCCACAGTAAGTACATACCTATCATTAAAAGATCATAATAATGGATTATTGAAGCTGTTTGATTCCAAAAAATCAATTTGAAGTAACCAGCTAACATACTAAATTAGTATGTATCCACTACTAAATTCTACCCAGTTGAAGTAGCCTTACAGAAATTGAAATCGTCTTATAGAAAAATATATTTTTAAAAAAAGATTAACCAAATTACACCATGAAAAGCCATTTTTCCCTCTGCCTTTGAAGACACTAAAATATCTTTAAAGAAAAAGTCTCTAGTCTCTCTAACCTACTTTTCCAATTGTCTAAAGTAACAAATGGTTCCCCTCTACACAGACACATGAGATTGCAAAACTGAAAAAATTATGAAATTTTCCTTGACTAGCATTGTAACTAAGTGTTCCTGGTGTGAGTCTCTTTTAGTATCCCTGGCGGTTAGTCTAACCAGAAAAAGCTCACAAGCCAAGAATGCCTTTCACCCCTTCTGAATCCTATTGAAAAGCAACATTGTCAGGTATTTTATATGAACTTCAGCTGTGCTGTTTCATTAGCTAAAACCTGAAGTGGTTTTTCTCTCTGGTTTTCAAACATCCCCCCTTCAGAATTATTTAGGGTTTTCTTTAAAGGTAAACATCTCTTTGAATTTTTATATTAATTCCAAAAAGTAAACTCTGAAAGAAAAGTCATAAAAGCTTGTACTTGGTGCGGCTAGGTGGCACAGTGAATAGAGCACTGGCCCTGGAGTCTGGAGGACCTGAGTTCAAATATAACCTCAGACACTTAACACTAGCCATGTGACCTTGGGCAAGACACTTAACTCCCATTACCCTGCCTTCTCCCCTCCAAAAAGCAAAACAAAAAACAAAACAAAAAAAAGCTTGTACTGTTCTTTTAATCAGCTATTTCCCTGAGCTGATAAAAAAAAAAAAACATTCAAGAGGGACTTTTCCTATGGAGTGGTTTGCAAACTCACCTCCAGGTTTCTAAGAAAGCCACCTGTGATTTTATTTTTGCATCGTTTGTGTTGGCACTGATGTCTGACAGTTCTTAGATTATAAATTATTAAAGAGGAAACTGTAATCAGAAAACTGTGGATAGAACTGAAACAAGGTCTTTCTAACACCTAAAGCAAAAGTATTCAGTTTTACACATAGTCCTGACTTTTCCTACTTGTATAGCTTTCAAATAAACATTTCAATTTAATTCAGCAAAACTGTCAGCACCTTGAACAGTGCCTGCTGTGTTAAGGCATTGTATTTACTCAGGGTTCCAGAGAAAAAGAGCTGCCCTCAAGGGAAAGGTTTGAGGGGAGAGAGCATATATGATATATGCATAAGTAATTATACCAGAGAGAGTATGATAAAGTTCACTTTCATCTGGGGACATTAGGGAGGGCTTCATCAAGGAAATAATGCCTAAGCTGGGCCTTTTAAAAAGGAAGATTTCTACTGGCAAAATTTAGGACATAGTACATTGCAGAGATGGGAAGTGGCCTATGTAAATGCACCTTCATTGGTTGTTCTTTATATTTGAAAAGGACCAAAATGACATCACTTGTTGGGGTCAATATACAGTGTGTTCAGCTGTGGCTAATCAGAGCAGTACAAGCTCAGAAGGCTCTACCATAGGTCAGGTACAAGTAACTCATACGAACATAGTCATAGGAGGAGAGTAAAAGACAATATTGAGGACCAGCTACTTGTCCATTTTGACTGGAATGTGGAGTGTACAAAGGGAATTAATTAGTAATAAGGAAGATTGGAGCCAGATTATAAAAGACCTTAAATTCCGGGTTAAAAATAATGTATTTTATTCTATAGGCAATAGAAAACCATTGAAGCTTTTTTATAAAGAGGGTGACAGTTGGACCTTTGAATTAAGGGGAAAAAATAAGGAAATTTTCTTTATCTTTTTGCTTCTTCACAGACTCTGGATGGAAACAGTATGACCTGGGGCAGCTAAGTGGCACAGTGAATAGAGCACCAGCCCTGGAGTCAGGAGAACTGGAGTTCAAATCTGGCCTCAGACACTTAACACACTTAACAATTAAAACTATCTGTGTGACCTTGGGCAAATCACTTAACCCCAATTGCCTTACCTTCCCCCCCTCCAAAAGAAAAAGCAAAAAAAAACTATGACCATTTAGAAGGATTTGTGTATATTATATATGTACCTTTCACTCCTATTAAATTGTAAGTTTATTGAGGATGGGGGTGGAAGATTATATGAGTTTTTTCATCTTAGTATACATAGCACCTAACACAGTTAGCGTATACTTATGAGATGCACATAGGGATAACTACTAGATGTTTGAAAATAGAATAGAACTGAATAATGTTCATCAGCAGAAACTTGGAACTCTGTTAACAGTTTGGAGTCAGGCTAATTTAGTACTAGCTAGAAGTGTTGGATCTGGTTGTAAATGACCATGTGTATCACCATGGTGATACAAGTCTGTATTTATTGAATCTCAGAATTGAAGGAATTTCAGAATCCTTTTAGTTCAACCTGAACTTAAATGTAAATCCCACCAATATACCCAATAAATAGTCAACCACTCTTTGATTAAAGGGTTCAAATCCATTGATAGGGAACCTACTGTCTCCCCAGGGAAGCCCATTACCCTTGGACTCAGAAGAACCTAGATTCAGGCTCCTCCCCCACATACACACATAACTGAGTTGCAAATGACTTAATGTCTCTGTACTCTAGGCAACTTTCTAAGATATAAGTTCTTAATCTGGTGTATATAAACTTGGTTGTTTTATTTGTATTAATATGAGGGTATTTTAGTAGAATTGTTTTCCTTATAACTCTATGTATTTTGTTTTATGCATTTAAAAATTATTCTGAGAAAGCATCCATAGATGTCTCCTGACTGCCAAAGAAGGCTGATGACACAAAAAAAGGTTCTGGACCCCGATCTAAGACTATAATCTATGGAGCAAGTATATCAGTATTCCTTGATAGGAAGTCCTTACCAGGTGCTCCTTCACTTAGGAACTCACAAGTCCAACACCAGGAATTTTTTCATTATATCATTTTATATTACCTCTTCCCAACCCTCACCCCATCATTCATTAGCCTCTGAGGCCAAATAGATCAAATCTAATCTATCTGCCATGTAATAGCCTTTAAATACTTGAAGAATGGAATATTGTTCCCCCGTGTGCCCCCAAAATCTTCCCTTTTGTAGGCTAAATATCTACAATTCTTCCAAGTTCTTCTCATGTTGCAGGAACCTAAGACCTTTCAACTCCTCAGCATCCTTTCTCAAATGTGGCACCCAGAACTTCACACAGTGTTCTAGGTGTGCTCTGGCCAGGACAGAGTAAAGCAGCACTCCATCCTCTGTAGTCTTAATATGACCTAAGATCTCAGTGTTATTCTGAAAATTTAGATGGTCAAATGACCAAATATTGATTTTTAAAAATCAGCACCCTGTTGGTAAATTAAACTAAGTGCCCAGGAATTGAAGGGTGAAAGGAATCTTGCAATCTTAGAGGAGGAAGAGGAAGAGCAACAGCAGCAGAGCAGCAGCAGAGGGTCTTTATTGGGACAAGACAATTAGATGCATCCTTCCAGCACCTAACCGTGCAGATCCTGTGGATCAAAAACATATTTCACTATTGGTGAAAGACTCAAAACAGAAAGTTATAGAACAAAATCTACTCCAAATCCCCTTAGATATAAAATCTCTAATTGTAATCAAACCTTTTTCTATAGATTTTGCACTTTTGCCTTCGCAAAATAGAATCATCCCTGTCTCACATTGGAATTGCTTTGAGGAGTCTTATAGATACAGAGATTCAGGTCAGTTCAATTCAACAAGTACTAGTTTCTAGTATGTGTTAGACATTGAGACTGTCTACTGAAGGAATACAACATGTATACAGATGCAGGAATAAAAGATAATAAGTCAAGGAGGGAGAGAGATCATAAGCAACTAGTAGCCCCAAAATTGAACCTTGAAGGAAAACTGAGGACTAAGAATCAGAAGAGAGAAAAAAGTGCATTCCAGGAAGGCGGTACAGCTTACACAAAGGTATGGAGGTAGGAGATGGAATTAGTTCAGGGAATAACAAGGAGGCAAAATAAGCCTGAATATAGACTCAGGATGGAAAGCAAGGAGATAAATCCCAAGATCTGGGTTGGAACCAAGCATGAAGGGCTTTCTTTGCCAAACAGAGGCATTTGTATTTTATCCTAGATCCAGTTCTTAAACAGAGAAGTGGCATGGTCAGATGTGTTCTTTAAAAAGATGATTTTGGCAACTGCAGATAAATTATATCAGAGAAGAGAGAGAAACTGGAATAAGCTGTCAAGTACATTCAAGTTGACTACTTCCAATTTTTCATCATAGAATTCAGTAACTGGAGGGTGTAAAAAGAGTAAACTATTCACAACTGATGTTTACTTCTAAAATGCTAAAATATTCACTGACTGAAGAAAAGCCTCTATGGGCACTTTGCCTCTATTTAATCATTGCAGCTCACCTATGGAGCACTAACAATGTCTTTTTTTTTTTCTTTCACCCTGCATTTTTCTTGTGTAGTTTGGTTGGGGTAGTTTCTATGCTAGGGGAATACCTGACCGGCTTGGTTCTCAGGCTTTCTTTAGGGCTGTCAACAGCAGTCTTCTTGGAAATATTAGTTCCAGAAAGTCATTCTTGTGGCAGTTCTGTAACTGTCCCAACTGATGCCATTTGCTGCTGACAAGCATCTCTTGCCTTTTGTGATTCCTTTTGCTTATGAACTAAGTCACAGAGGCAAACAGCTCTAGAAAGAGCTGTGCAACGTGGGTGACGATTGTAAACTGACAGTGGAAATTGAGGAGATACCAGCAGAGATGGTGCTGAAATTCAGAATAAGCTGATGCTGGCAAGGGAAGTTGAGGACAACAAATAAGGAAAGGGAGTTAGCATTGGGGCAGGGTGGGGGGAGAAAGATCAAATAAAAGATAGAAATTTTGCTTGGAGTAGATGGAAAGATGATAATGGGCAACAACAGAGAGAAAGTAGGGCTGGTCCACTCATATTTTCTCTGCAAAGGAGAATGACCTTTACCCTGGAAATAATGGAACAAAGATGACTAACTGGGAGTTGATACCCAAGATAAGGAAGAAGATAGAAAGGGAGTACCTATCTGCTCTTAATGGCTTCAAATCACCTGTCTTAGGTGAACGCCAGCCTTTGATCCCAAAATAACTGTGATCATTTCATAAGATATAATTGCTGAGCCATTGTTAGTGATGTTTGGAAGGCCATGGAAAACAGGTAACCCCCCCCCCCAAAAATGGGAGAGTCAGCTAAGTGGCACATTGGATTGAACACTGGCCCTGGAGTCAGGAGGATCTGAGTTCAAATTCAGCCTCAGATACTTACTGTGACCCTGGGCAAGTGACTTAACCCTAATTGCCTCCCCCACAAAAATATGGGGGGCAACTAGGTGGTGCAATGGATAGGGCACTGACCCTAGAGTCTGAAGGACCTGAGTTCAAATCCAGCCTCAGATACTTACTTGGCCCTTACTAGCTGTGTGACTCTGGACAAGTCATTTAACTCCCGATTGCCTCACCAAAAAAAAAAAAAAAAAACAGAAAGAAAAAAAAAACCATAGTTCAGCAAACTTGACTTCCTGGGCAGTTTTGAGAAGGGATTTTTAAAGAGATAGTTGGCAAACACATAGCTAGGGAAGCACTTATTACAAATAGCCAACATGACTATATCAAGAATAGGTCTTACCAGGCCAACACCATAGTTTCTTGACATTATACTAAACTAGTAGCTTAGGGAGATGCTATGGATGCAGTTTACCTAGATTTTACCAAAGCTTTTAAAAAAGTATCCCCTACTGTTCTTGTGGAGAAGGTGAATTGGACAGTGATCAGACAGATTCACATCTGGTTGGATAATTGCACTCAGAATAGCATTTGTTCATGGTTCAATGTCAGTGTGTCAAGAGTTTGCCAATGGAGTACCCCAAGGATGTATGCTCAGCCCTGTGCTGTTTAAAAGATTTATCAGTGACTTAGTTCAAGGTACAGATGTCATGCTCATCAGATTTGGAGATGACACCAAGGTGAGAGGTAAATGACAGAACCAGGATCCAAAAGGATCTTGATAGTTGTAGGGGCAAGAAACCTGTAGCCTTGAAGGCCACATGTGGCCATCTAGATCCTCAAGTGCAGTACTTTGACTGAATCCAAACTTCACAGAAAAAATTCCCTTAATAAAAGAATTTGTTCTGTAAAATTTGGACTCAGTCAAAAGGCCACACCCAAAAACCTAGAGGACCACATGTGACCTCAAGGACACAGGTTCCCCACGCCTGGAGTATTGAGCTAATTCTAACAAAATGAAATTCAGCAGGGATAAAGGTAGAGTCTTGCACTTGGGCACACACATAAAAAAAGTCAGTGATAGCAGTTATTCTGAAAAAAGATCTGGAGAATTTTGTGGACTACCTCAAGCTTAGTATAAATTAGCATTGTGATAATATAGCAGTGAAAAAAGCTAATGCAGTTGTGGGCAGCATTAATAGGGGCACAGCTTTTAGGAATAGATCCCACTGTACTCTGCCCTTGTCAAACCTCATATGGAATATTGTGTTCACTTCTGGGAATCACGATTCAAGAAGAACATTAGTAAACTGGAGAGTGTCCAAAGGGAGAGCAGCCAGGATGGTTAAGGCCCTCGTGTCGGTATCTCATGAGGATCACCTGAAGAAACCAGTTACATTTAGCCTGAAGAAAAGAAGACTTAGGGGAAATATGTTAATTGTCTTCAATATTTGAGGTTCTGTTGTGTGGAGAGAGGACTGAATTTGTTCTGTTTGGCCCCAGAGAGCAGAATCAGGAATTAAAGGGTAGATGGTACAAAAAGGCCCCTGTCAGCTCTAACAGTCAGGATGATCCAAAAATAAGATGGGCTCCCCCTCCTTGGAAGTCTCCAAGCTGAGGCTGATGACAC
Source organism: Pseudochirops cupreus (assembly GCA_028627135.1). Lineage (NCBI taxonomy): Eukaryota > Metazoa > Chordata > Mammalia > Diprotodontia > Pseudocheiridae > Pseudochirops > Pseudochirops cupreus. The sequence continues at coordinate 250,816,529 of CM053584.1, read as the reverse complement.
TCATCAGCCGTGTGGAAGTGCCTTTCACGTATGGGTGTTAGACGAAGAGCCAACTCTCAAATACTATGAAAAAAACACAGGTAGTTGTTTTTAGCTCATTATCAGTCATCAGTATACAAAACTATTGTGAATGACCTTCCAGAGTTAATTAACCCAAAAACATTTATTATGGACTCATGTGTCACTCCTAGTGCTGGATGCAAGGGATACAGAGACAAACACTCAAGAGTCCCTGCTTGTGTTATGAGCTGTACTGTATCTAGGGGAACAACACATAGGCGTACAAGTAGATGCAAAATGTTTATATCTACTTAGAGGTCAATACAAGGTAATTTTGGTGAGAGCAAGAAGAGGCACTAGCAGTTGGGGAGACCTGAGTTCGAATCCAGCTTCAGACACTTACTAGCTGTGTGACCCTGGGCAAGTCACTTAACCCTGTTTACTGTCATTTCCTTATCTGTAGAATGAGCTGCAGAAGGAAACGGCAAACCACTCCAGTGTCTTTGCCAAGAAAACCACAAACCACAAGCAATCAGACCTAACTAAAACAACTGAACAACCACACTCTTAAAATATAAAGGTAATAAAATTAGCAAGGCGATGCTAACACCATACGTTTATGTAGCACTTAGTGCTCTTTGTAGGATCGTAGACTTACATGCAGGAGGTTCTTTAGTGGTCATCTAGCTCAACACGTTCACTTGACATATGAGGAAACTGAGGCCCAGAGAGGTTAGGTAATTTCCCCAAGGTTCCACAGGTCTTTAATGGCAGAGCTTGGACTGGGTGCTAGAACCCCAGATTCCACATGCAATTCTTTCCCACTGTACATACATTGTTACCTCCTTTTCCATTTATTCAGTAGACATTTCTTCAGTGCTCATTCTGTGAAAGATCCTGTGCCAGGTGCTGAGAGAAGCAAAACCACACGAAGCTGACCAGCTTCATGCCCTCTGTGAACCTACAGTCTATCAAATGACATTATGCTCAGAAACCAGATGAAGAAATTCAGATCAAGAGAAGCCGAGTGGCCAGCTGGAAAGGTCACCACTAGCACTGGGAAGTCCAAATGAAGAGGTAGGACTTCAGCAGCAAGAAAGAAGCATTTGCCCAATGAGATGCTTTGGCATTACACTCAGAAGAGATACATATACACACACGCTCCCGCATCCCAAGTATGACTGCAGCCAGCACACAGACCCTTGCTGGTATATGTGAAACTATCCCCTTATAACCTCACTAACGCAAGGAGGCAAGGAGATAAAGAAGTCAGATAAGGTTCTGAATGTAGTGAGATGTAGACAGCTGTGGTGGTTAGGGGTCCCCATCAACACGTGCAGTTGTTCTTTTCTTTTAAGCATTCTTATTATTGGGAGAAGTCAGCCAGGAGAGTGAGGAGTAACTGTCCCCTCTGACTTCCCTCCCCCTGTGTGTCTTGTCCACCTGTGCCCCCAGCTGGGATGCCGCCCCAGAATCCACGCATGAAGCATCCAGACTCCAGTGCTCTTTCTATTATACATACTGCCAGAGTGAAAATTGCCTAGAAAAATAGGGGAAATGCTCTTTTCCACATTTAAGTTTATAGGGGGAAAAAGGGAACTTGACGTAGATGGTCTATTGTATATAAACTTATCTAACTGAAGTAAATCTAGTATTCAGAATTTTAATTACCAAACTGATGAAGGACACAATCTATTTTACATGTAATACCCAAGACCCCTCCCACATTTGGAAAAGTTGGAGGTATGTCATAGGTCAACATCAACTCAAAACCGGTTTACAAGCTTCACCTCCCTTTGTTGTTGTTCAGTCATGTCCAACTCTTTGTGACCCCATGAACCAACTGTCCATGGGGTTTTCTTGGCAAATTTACGAGAATGGTTTGCTATTTCCTTCTCCAATTTTATGCAAGCAGAGGTTAAGTGACTTGTACAGGGTCACTCAGCTAGTACATGTCTGAAGTCAGGTTTGAATTCTAGTCTAACTCCAGGCCCAGTGCTCTGTCTACTGTACCACCTAGCTGCCTCCCGTCCCTTATGAGGCTAATCAAAGGACTTCTTGTGGTTCAGTCATTTCAGTAATGTCAGACACTTTATGACCCCATTTGGGGTTTTCTTGGCAAAGATACTGGAGTGGTTTGCCATTTCCTTCTCCAAATCAAAGGACACGTTTGTTCAAAGAAAAGATATGTCATCAAACAGCACAGCAAAATAAGTGACCAGAAAGGCCCTTCTCATGCCACAGGGGTATCCTCTAACACTACCAGTCAGAAAAGGTACACATACAGAAAATATCTGGGTCAGGCATATGTGCCTAGCCAGAGCAACTCTGTTCATGAGGTGGCATCCCTGCTGATGTGCCCTTTTGCCTTCAGCACAGCTGCTCACTTCCAACCAAGAGTCCCTGATGTCATAAGATCATAGGTATAGAGTTGGAAGAGACCTCAGAAATCGTTAAGTCTGGTCTCTTCATTTTATAGATCAGGAACATGAATAGAAGTGAACTGATTTGTGCAAGGTTATACAAGTAATATGAGTCAATATCTGAGCCTACATTTTCTGACTCCAAAGGCAGTGATCTTTCCATGGTACTACCCTGCCTTTCAAATTTTGAAAGAAATTCAACCAAACTGTACTGCCTCTCAATATTAAAAGAATTAAAAAGATTGAACTTTTCCCAAAAAGGCAGCAAAACAGAAATCATCAGCTTCCAACCTACATGCTTATTTTTCATTTCTATGAAACATTTATGAGCTTGACCTGTACATATATTAGGAGTATCCTTGATGAAAATATAAGAAGGCATCAAGCCCTCTTGAACAGTTTTCTATAGCAAACCAGATCTTTGCAGTCATACACTGAGACTGAGAGTTCTAAAGAATACAGCATGTCTATTTTTAATGTCACTTTTAACAAAACACTTAATTGTCAGCCAGCAAGCATTTATTAAGCACCTGTTATGTTCGAAGCCATGTGCTAAGCATTGGGAATACAAAAAAAAAGGCAGAGGAAGGGGCAACGGGGGCAATAGTTCTTTCTCTCGAGGAGTTCACAGTCTAATAGAGAAGAAAAATGTCATTTTCAAGACTCGACTCTCCTCAAATCAAGTGTCTGCCTGTATCTGCTTGTATAACCAAGCTGCAAGCTACTTTTTCCTGCTACTGTCTATTAAGCTGTAGCTTCACTTTCTGAGGATTTCCAGTCTCTTAGCTGATGGCCTCAGAGGGCTTTTTCAGCTGTTTTTGATTCCAGAACCCAGCCAACTACCTAGGGAAGCCACTGGGCACTTAAGTCAGTCCTTTGAACTATTTTTTTCCTCTACTAACTCTCAAACTCATTTGCTTGCATTATGGTCAAAAATTTCCTTTTAATTCCTATCATACCGCTTGGATGCTAGTCCGGATCCTTGAAAATTATTCCAGAAACCATCATACCCCTGCTCACTAGCCTGAGCTGGAAGAGTTGTAGACATTTGCACTTCCACTCTCTACCCAAACAATCAAATCACCTTATCCCTTATGTTCATAAGCTAAAGCCTTCAATTTCAGATTCAAGAAATAATTCACATATTGGTTGAAGTGTTCCAAAAGGTTTAAGTGTAGAGACACAGTTCCCATATATAGGCTCCTTTAGTAGTGTATAGTAGTAGAGCAGAAAGGAAGAGGAAATGCAACATCCAGGAAACTCTAGACTTAGTTAAGTACTGGAAAGCTCAGAAAGGTTTGCAAAACATTCCCAGCAGACCTAGCATTTCCCAAAAACTACATAGCATTGAACTAGCCATCATCTTACCCTCTTGCTAACCCAAAGTCTCCAACTCATTTTATTAGGGAGATTTTTTTTTTCCTTTGGGAATACATGTCTGACTATGAAATGAAAATCAATAAGGAAAATATGGTTCACTTTACAGAAATTTCATTTGGCAGCAAGTTTGCTAGGGAATGTGTCTATTTCATCAAGCTGAGAGTGGGCGTGTATATTGCAGTTTATATTTCAGATCACCTGTGCTGACCTCACGATTTCGTAATGAGAAGAATCACTTTGAGAGAATGAGAAGGATGGAAATAGGAAAACCGAAAACCTGGATTTTTTTTTCTCTCCTTTAATTCTTTGCTTAGGCCCTCTCTTATTTTCCCACCACACTCTCTAGAGGATATTTCACCTGTATGTTAACATTCTAGCTGCGTTGACCTCCTGTTATGGTAACAGATGGTTCAAGTGCTTTTATTACCCAATTTGGGATTTAACAAACTGCCAACCAATCGTCTTCACCTCCTGAATTTAATCATTTTAAAATGAAAAAGAAAGGCAAAGAGAGAGAGGTGATAAAGACAGAGGCCCAAATTGCAATCAAAGCTTCTTTACCCCAAACCTTTCCCCAGTGAAGCTCAGATCAGATTCTTTCTCTGAATTGTTCAGATGCTGCCTCCATTTTGTGCAGTTTTGATTTTTAATTGCCTTTCTAACGTGTTTGCCACTTTTCCTTTCATGAACCTAGTTTCCCCACAGAGAATATGTAGGGGCAGTCTGGTATAGGAGAAAACCAACCCAGATCATCTTTGATTCTAGACTCAGTAACCTCTAACATCTCTGACAGCTCTATGATTTGTGATCCAAAGTAGTTGGATTGTTATAATCAGTTACAAGCTGTGTGATCCTGGGCAAGTCACTTACCTCACTTAAACCTCATTTTTATCACATGTTGTCATCTTCACAGTTTGTTGTGAAGTGTTTCTTCATAAGCTGTAAAGCCGTGTGAGCATATGAATCATTACTTTTGTAAAACAAAATGTCATTTTATCCACTGGGCTCTGGTAGTGGAAGGAACTTCATCTTTCTGAAGATATATCCTAATGGTATTTTGACTGGGCCACATTTCCTCCCTTCCTCCAAACTTCTAACTCCCATGTACCTAACATCCCTATTCCAGCTCCTGACCAAGCTTACACAGGCAGATAGAGTCAGAACATTCCATTCAAAATGGACCTGAGGAAGTTGTGTCTGAACTGGTAACAGAGTGAAGAAAGCAGAGAGCCAGAAGAATCGTATGAACGATCACAACAGCAGCATAAATGGAAACCACATTCAGAAGGCTGTCAAATCCAGAATAATGGTGCTGACCAGTCTCGGCAATCGTGATCACTCCTTTCAGGAGAGAGGCAGGGAACTGTGGGTATGGAATGTTGCATATGCTGCCAGACTAACCTACTGAGTGGTTTGCTGATGTGAAACTTTTTCTAATTTGTTACAAGGACAGGTTTCTGAAGGGGATGGGGGAGTAGGTCAGGAAATGACCTCGATGTGAAAAATATTTTTATTTTTTAACATATCTAAAGGTCAGCAACTGGTAGGATGCAAATTCTCTCTCTGTACCAGTTGGAGGATGTGGATCGAAGGTCTATCCGTAACCCACCTTCTAGACCCAGTTAAATACATTCTCGGGGGGCAGGGAGGAGAAGTCGCATTAGCATCCCATTAGCAGTAGCTAGCCAAAAAAGTGTCCTCCAGAGAATAGAGCTGCTGTCACTGTCGCTTGGTTTCTCTGCTCAGACCTAGATCCCAGCGTCGTCACTGTTCTGGCTTGTCGTGCCTCACAGAATTTCCACAGGGTAAAGCCCTCCCAGATTGGAAAACAAACAAGTGACAGAAAAGAAAACCACAACCCTAGAAAGTTGTATTTGTTGTTTTGTTTTTCGTAGGGAAACATAACCAACTAATTACCATAGTGTAGTTTTTTTAAGACTGCTGCCTGTTAATATTGGAGTTAAGCAGTCTAGCATTACGAAACACAGCTTTCTTTCTTGCATGTTCTTGCTTAATTTGACCACTTTTTGGCTTTTGTGAGCAGATTTGAGGGGTTTGACCTTGGTTTATTTCCTAAGAATAATCCCTGTCAGGTTCTAGAAACCCTCTGCTCCTCCTCCTCCTCTTCCTCCTCTTCCTCCTCCTCCTTGGGGGAGAACTGTTTTGGGGAGGGTCAAGTCTGTAACTGTGTGCTAACTACAAATGCACAGTGTGTCCTATTAAAATGTAAAACGATCCGTTGAGTCATCCTCTCCTTAGTTTGAGTCAGATACTTTATGGCGCACTTTGCATGTCATTTATTTCTAATGATTTCCCCATGGAAAAGGGTATCTGATGGAATTCAGGCAAACTGGAGATTGTTCTAAGTAAAACCAAGCTTATATATTTTCAGCATTAACCCTTAGCTTTCATTTTCCCAGTTCTTAAATTACTTTTTTTTTTAGGGCTTTTAGCTTTCCTTTTAAAAAGGGGTAAATAGGTTATTTTGGTGGCACAGTGGGTAGTTCCAAGCCTGGAGTCAGGAAGACTCATCTTCTTGAGTTCAAATCTATCCTCAGATATTTTACTAGTTGTGTGACCCTGGGCAAGTCACTTAACCCTGTTTTTCTCAGTTTCCTCATCTGTAAAATGAGCTAGAGAAGGAAATGGCAAACCACCCCAGGATCTTTAAAATGTTTGTATGTCTTATCCTACAGGGTTGTTACAAAATAAATGTTGTATAAATCTTAAAGCAGTCATACTGCTTTACATACAGTCCTCATACTATGAGGAGTTATCATAATGATTCCTCACTGCCGTTAACTATTTATATTCAATCTACAAGTGAAATTCATGTAGTCATCCTCAGACATATCCCATACCAACCTACTGTCTAGAGCCTTGATCTAGCTTCTGTTCATGTGATCTTCTATTTCTAGAATTTCATCAAATCATGTGAAAGACTAATGGATTGATAATATAATATTGCTGTTACTTTTTTCTTGTGTTTTGATCCAATTAGAGGAAGATGTAGGTTTTATGATTTAAAGTGGCCAAAGGATGGAGAGCTGGAAGGTTCCTTAAAAATCATCTCATCCATCCCATTCATTTTTATGGATAGGAACATCTTCTTAAAACTTAGATATAGAAACGTGTGTATGTACATACATATATATCACTATGTACTGTCATAATTTGTATGACTTTTATCATATATTTTAAGAGAGGGAGACACCATCTCCGAGCAACTGTGATGGTCCCCAGCCCTTTCTGAATATTTTCTGCTTTGCATTATATCCATTGTCCCTGGCTGTGTTATCTATCAGTAAGTTGGACTTTCTCCTTCAATGGTTAGTACAGGTAGGTCCTGATTAACACAAATAATGAAACCTCTATAGTGGCTGCATTATTTGAATTTGGGCCACATTCCCACTAGGCTAGAATTACTATATGTTACATAATCACAACTTTAAATAGTATTTATGTGAATGCATGTGACTACTTCAGGAGGATTCATTGTTTATACTAATCAGGACCTATCTATAAAGTGAAATCTTCCATCAAGGTTCCAGAACCATTCAGAACTGTTAAGGTTCTAATGTTAAAATTACTTCAAGGCATCATCCTTAAGTTTCTACTTTGATGACTCTATAAGCACACACACAAAGAATGTTTACAGTACTTCATGTCAAGGTCTTACTGTAGTCACTTGAAGGTATTAGAACCACTGAGTGACAGGCACCACAGTCCTGGGAGTTAGAGGCCTTGGCAGACTGCAAAAGGTATCCAGAAAAGGTTAGGAAATCCTGCTTTAAGGTACTGAAATTGCTTTAGTTTATATTAATGTTCAGTGTTAGACTTATAAAAACACTTTTTTTTAAAAATTGGATCACTCCACTTTTATAAAGAAGAGAAGGAAGGATGGATGGATGGATGGATGGATGGACTAGATGCCTATTATGTGTGAAGCAACTAGGTATTTCAATGGATAGAGCTCTGGGTCTGGAGTCAAAAAGACCTGAGTTCAAATCCAGTCGCCGACACTTACTAGCTGTCTAGGCAAGTCACTTAACCTCTCTTTGCCTTAATCCACTGGAGAAGGAAATGGCAAAGCATTCCAGTATTCTTGCCAAGAAAACCCCAAGGACAGTATGATCCATAGAGTCACAAAGGGTCAGACATGACTGAAAGACGAATAACAACATATGTTAGGCATGTTTAGTTAAGTGCTTTATAAATATTATTTCATTTAATCCTCATATCAATCCTAGGAGAGGAATACTATTAATGTCCCCATTTTACAGTTGAGGAAACTGAGGCAAATAGGGGTTAAGTGACTTGACCAAGTCACACGGCTAATAAGTGTATGAGGAAGAATTTGAACTCAGGTCTTCTTGACTCTAGGTCCCATTCTCCATAGAGTGAACCACCTAGCTGCCTCTACCTTACGTTTCAGTGTTAATAACCAAGTTCCATATAGTTATATTTCTTCCCCATCCAAAAGGTAATTGAGTATTTTGAAATGACTCTTATATTCTAAAATTTCTATAAACTTGACAGCTCTTTTCTAAAATTCTTAGCATCAGTGCAAATTCAACGTTTGACTCAAAGAAGTATTTACTTAAACATACAGTCAAAAAGGAAAAATGTGGTTGGAGTTTCAAGTGAAATAGTTTATATTTTGTTTTCATTCATTACCTGTGAGGGATGTTGTTATTCGTTTCATTTCATCTGGAACATTCTAGACACAACGGTTTGTCCGAAAGAGTTAACCTTCTAAACTCATTTATGAATCAGAGGTCTTCTGGATTTTCCACTGAAGTTTTTCTGCAGACATTCATTTTTATACTTGTGCCTCCAGCATACCCCTAAACATTTTAATTTCTGAACCATTCAGTATTCATCTATGAACAGATTGAGGAGTTAGAAGACAATGTGCATAGGGGTTGTGTTGTTTTCACTTAGGTTTTTTGAAGAGGCTGAGAGGTCATTATCCTTCTAATGAAATAATAGCCATGATACCTTTAAGGTTCCTATCATCTATGTAGAGTCATCTAAGTTGGGGCATCTGGGCCTTTTTTCCAAAGACACAACAATCTCGAGGTCTCTGACAGCGTTTGCCATCCTTGAACAGAATAGAAACAACCAAATTCTGCACCCATTAGATTAGCAAGAGTAATTACTTTTAAAAAAGGATGCTGTCGAATGGCACCTTCTTCAGTTCAGCCACATCCCAGTTGAGCTCTTCCCTAGGTTGACCCTACTTGGCCCAGCTTTGTTTCACCCTACCCCCACCTTTAGTTTTCCTGGAGTCTCTGCTCAGAGAATGTCTTTGGATCTCCACTTCCCGACAGAAGAATTTCTCTCTGAAAGTCGATCTGAGGGCATGTTTTGTACAGCTAACCTCAGGTAAAACATTTCTAGTTGCAGTTCTGATCTTAAATGAAGAAAACTGGAAGAGGAGGAAACAGAGACAAAGGTACACGTACTACTCATCCTTTCTGGGCAAAAGAGGGAGAACCAGCTGAAACCAGAGTTAACACCTTTGGAAAGATTCTTTCCAATCTAATTCTCACTATGTATATATGTAACATTTTATGAATGCTTAGAATAAGGATTCATTTTCAGATTCTTCTGGATCCTGTTATCCACTAGCTAGGAATTATTTTGTTCATTCTTTGGATGTCTTCTATTTTACTGTGAAGTTATAGGAGTTACTATGGCACTTAATGTTGGTTGGCACATGTGTATGCTTGTGTGTGTGTGTGTGTGTGTGTGTGTGTGTGTGTGTGTGTAGAAAGAAAGAGGAAGCATAGTAGTTAGGTACTGAAGCCTATTTTAATCTTAGTATGAAACGGCAAGAGCAATAGGATTCAGTTTGGTTCCATTGGTCCAACTGAAACATCAACAAATTGGAAAGCATTCCAACATAACCAGAACTATCCAGATAACTAGATAATTGTAGAAAGATAAGAATTTATAGATTTTTTGAGGGAGATTAAGAAACTAAAGATGCTGCACTCAAATAAAATGGCCAGGAAATAGATGGGATAGGGGAGATAGTAAGTCTGCAGATACCATAAAGGCTTGCAGGCTGACACAAGGAGATTAAAGAAGATGGAGTGATGGGATAAAATTAAGAAAATTACCCAAACAAGGAAATCTCTAGGAAAATCTTCCAGATAGATATTGATTTTAGACCAGAAGATATCTTCTGAAATAACATGAAAACTCCCTGAAGATATAAGGGCTCTCCCAAAGTCTTTGGGCAATGTAAACTTAAAATTCCATGATGATTTTGCAGGGTATGCTTTACATCTGTATATGTGTATGTGTGTATATATGTATGTGTACATGTACATATACACATATACTTATGTATGTGTGTGTGTATCTATGTCAGAGGACACTATCCTCTGCACATAAGAGGTATCTTGGATGATCTGTTGAACCCATTCTATATCTCAGATTAATTCCCTAAAATTTTATTTCCTCCATAGCAAGCATTTCTCATCATAGTACAAATACTGATGTCTATTGCTCAGTAGACAGTGAAGGAAGGGAGAGGTCCAGGGATATTTGCTCATTCCGTATATATTTATTGAGCACATATTATGGTACACACCAAATGAATACCTGAGGATTGATTGATTGAGAGAATTAAATTTGATAGTAGAAAGAATAGTAATTTTAAAGCTAAGAGTAAAGTGGACAGTTGAGAGAACCCTGGAGATAATCCTATTCACGTGAGTGCTTGTAAGATAGAAAAATAAAGAGGAAGTGAAAATGGAGCACATCCATCTTCTGACTAAGTAATGAACAGTTTAGCACTAGTTTCCTCAGCACAAAGAGATGCCATGTAAGCTAAATCTCATGCTCTGGCTTGTAGCCATTGCACCTAAATTATACCAGCCAGGATGTTCTTCTGATTGTAGAGAAAATGCATCCCAGAAAGGAAAGGGCACATCTGCCTTGCTGCTCTCTCCAAGACTGCTAGAACTATTCTTTTGGATAAATGGGATTTGGGGGTTATGGAGTTTGGGGGTAGGGGACTTGCAGGAATGTATTAGACTGTGATCTCATTGGCATAAGGAATAACTGATGAGCAAACACCTTCTACCAATGCAGGTCACTATCTCTCTGCTTCTTAGTTTTAGAGAGTTGGTCCGGGGTACTGAGAAATTAAGTGATTAGCCCAACATCTCAGAGCCAGTGTGTGTCTAAGGTGGACTTGAATCCAGTCTGACCAACTTCAAGGCTGGCTTTCTTTCCCCTACACCACACTACCTCTCAAATAAGCTGATGGGTGTATATTCTAAAAACCTGTTTAAAATGGAGCCAAATCCAGACAAGCGGGATAGTAACGGGATGGAGGACCATTAGGGTAAGTGTTTGTGAAAATGTTTGGATTTCTCTGATTAGATGCATTGGACCTGAATAAAAATGTTGTTACTACAGGTGTGCCTTACTCTAGCAATAGATCTTTTTTTAAAAATCATACATAATTTGTATTATATTTTTTTACTAAGGGAACTTATTGTTAAAGGAAATACAACAGATCCTTTTGTAAGGCAAAGAACCCTTCTCTAAAATGTGCCATCACTACCTAATCTATCTTATTTGGGGGGGAGGGACCATCCTGATTTTATCATTGGGTTTCCTTAGAATGGATGTACATCTGTTCTGTTGGTAAGATGGCAGGAATTGTTAGTAAATTAGTGACAGCTGACTACCAGTGAATAAGCAAAGATTAAGGCATCCAGTTGTATTTCTTACTTCAAAGAGCTACAAGTTTATCAATGCAATGTAATCTTCCATCTGATATAGATCACAACCCCTCCACACTTCATTAGATGATTTCATGAGCTTCTGTGGTCCCAAAATAAATCATCCTATGGATGACCAAACTTCTTGTAAGAAGCCTCTCCAAATATACCTGGGGGGGGGGGGGGGTCCTCAATTGACAATCTGTTGCCAGACCCACTATTGGCAACTTGGTAGGGTCTGCTAGACTCTTAGAAAATGCCAGGACACTTTTGTGGCGCAGCAAGGCATCAGAGGAAGACTTTAGTAGAAGATGCAGCTGGGCCATGTGATGAAATGGTAAAAGATAACCATCAGTATCTGATTGTCAGAGTCATTTAGACAGGAGCTGTTAACCTTTTTTGTATCATGGACCTCTTGGACAGTCTCGTGAAGTCTAGGGACTCCTCAGAATAATGCTTTTAAATGGACAAAACAAAATACTTAAAATCACAAAGGAAACCTATTATATTTAATTATAGTTATCAAAATATTTTAACATTTTGGTTCCCAAGTTAAGAAGCTCTGTTTTAGCAAGGTCTCTTTTTAGTCCTTGCTAACATTAGGCATCATTACTAGATAGTTACAAAAACTAAATCCCTAGTGTCTAAGCCAAATTCTGAAATCACACTGGTGATATATGTTTCAACAATTCATTCATTCATCTGAGTGCCAAGTGAGCATTCATCCACCCAACAGACATTGATTCATTCAACAATCCATGTACTTCAGAGTTATTTTGTTGCTGTTCAGTTCAATTCAACCAACACTTATTTAGCTAATTCATTGTACCAGGCACTGGAGATAAAGGCACAAAAACAAGGTGGTCTCTACCCTTAAGGAGCTTATATTCTACATTTTTGTTACCAGAAATCTTAATTAGTTCTTTGTTTTGGACCATTCATGTGTATGGTGTGATTTTTTTTTAATCTTGTAAAAAAAAAATCAGGCTTCAAAACATTGGAGAATTGATACTTTTTTAAAATCCTGTATCTTCTGTTTAAAAAAAAATCCTAGCTGTATTTGCTACTGTGGGTGGTTAAGGAACCTAATAAAGGCGAAGGATAAAGGTCTACGATAGAAAATGTCTTTCCAGATAGTTTTCCTGAGCTTATTGTTGTAGCAGAGAATTAATGTGCTGATCAGCAGTTTTACCATTTGCTGCCTAGTTCATGCAGGACACAGAAACCATGATGTCATCTTTCTTTGCCTCTCTCATTTTCTCTCCAGCTGTTGTGTGTGTGTGTGTGTGTATGTGTGTGTGTGTGTATGTGTGTGTGTATGTGTGTGTGTATGTGTGTGTATGTGTGTGTATGTGTGTGTATGTGTGTGTGTATGTGTGTGTGTATGTGTGTGTATGTGTGTGCGTGCGTGTGTGCGTGCGTGCGTGCGTGTGTGTGCGTGTGTGTATGTGTGTATGTGTGTGCGCGTGTGTGTATGTGTGTGTATGTGTGTGTATGTGTGTGTGCATGTGTGTATGCGTGTGTATGTGTGTGTGCGTGTGTATGCGTGTGCATGTGTGTGTGCGTGTGTGTGTATGTGTGTGTATGTGTGCGTGTGTATGTGTGTGTATGTGTGTATGTGTGTGTATGTGTGTGTGCGTGTGTGTGTGTGTGTGTGCGTGTGTGTGCGTGTGTGTGTGTATGTGTGTGCATGCGTGTGCGTGTGTGTGTGTGTGTGTGTGTGTGTGCGTGTGTGTATGTGTGTGTGTGTGTGTGTGTCTTTCTCAAACTCTGATAACTACAGCAACTCTCATTTCTGTTTTAGGGTGTGAACGGAATGTCTGTGGATGAGAAGACTGAATCCCCCATGTATGTGTATGAGTCAACAGTCCATTGTACCAATATCCTCCTGTGCCTCAATGACCAGCGGAAGAAGGATATTCTTTGTGATGTGACTTTGATTGTGGAAAGGAAAGAGTTCCGAGCCCACCGGGCTGTGTTGGCAGCATGCAGCGAATACTTCTGGCAAGCTTTGGTAGGGCAGACGAAACATGACTTGGTTGTCAGCCTGCCCGAGGAGGTACAGTATTTTTATTTGTTACAATTGGTGATGGTGGCCAGTCAGCTGATTGATAATGTTGATTTGTGTGCACGCTTTAATTTGTTTGCATGGTTACTTGTCTACCAAATAGTGCACCGTATCCATCTCACAGACTTATGGTCTAAGCCTCATGCACAGAAGGAGTGGGGCACGTAAGTCTCTGAGGTATGGTTATGAACTAATCACCTTATTTTAAAGGAACATAACCTTCTATGTGGCTTACAGCCCCTTTCTGTGTTCACTTAACCTTCTGGTTATGAGTATGCCAGTCCAAGGATGGTACAGCTCTTCTTGTGGGATTTGAATCAATTACTCTTGCTATGATTTTTCAGTTTCATTGGGCTTAAGGATTGTTGGATTTCCCTTGAGAGCAAAGGAATGAAAGTGTTCACAGGACCTTCCTATGGGGGTCTGGGGGGAGAGAGGGAGTAATGAAAACAACCAGCCTTTCAACAGTTGCTATAATAAAAGCTCTCAAATGAGTAAACTTGCCTTGTTTGCCATTATTGACAGTTTCCTCTCTGTGGCTGTATCTGGTAGGTCCATGCTAATGGGACACTTAGGTGGCCTCATAGGTTTTGATCTAGAAATTTAGATTTAATTCAGTGGTTCTGATTGAGCTTTAGAACCTCCTAGGTTAAGCTGCCCCATGAAAAGCCATGAAGTCCACTGATCCTTTAAACTGTGTTTCTCCCAATTTCCTATCTTGTGTACAGCTATTTGAATCCTTCTCTGCCCATCATCCTGATTTTTCTTTCCTAATATGGATCATTTTTAGACCTTTTGTTGTTCAGGTTGAAAAAAAAAACATGGGGACCAGAGAAGGAGGATAAACATAGCAATGCCAAACATTGCATCTAATGGCTTCCCATTGGCTTTCTCACACCTCCAAAGCAACACCTTCACCTGTAATACAATTCAAATTTTTCTTTCAAACTTTGTCAAAACTACACCTTAAGTAAATTCTTCTGCATGCCCAAAACAAATGATTTTACTACTCACTAATAGTGTAGTGGCAAAGAATTTAAAAGCAGCAAATTGATGAATATCCAAGATTTTTATATTAATAATGTGTTAGGTCAGCTCTCTGGGGGCACTTCATTAGCAATGCTTAGACATCTCTGCTAGATAAGAAGTCTAGTACCAGTTTGGCACGTAAGTCAGCTAAATCAGTTATAAAAATTACAATTTTTGAAGGGATGTATTTCAGGCAGTTGGTGAGAAATAGGAATAAGACTTAGGAGCCTTTATTTTTCTGTTCTGGACTGGCAGAAAATATTCTGCATTAAAATCAAATTCTATCCTAAGTTCTCCCACTGAAATGCTTCATTTTGAACAATTCTAAACATCATCTCAGCTTTATAATTATATGATATTTTACTGTAAACCTTTGACCTAGAAAGGTATAGTAGTGAAGTATGGTAGAAATTGAAGAGTCTAAGTAAGAAATGTTAAATATACTACATGTATATTGCCAATTTTCAAAGAATTAGAATACAGTAAAATAGATTTAGCAGGAAAATTATTCTAAGCACTTTAGGTCTTATAATGTTCCAAGGTCATTAATTATCACTATATGGTGATCTTGATGAGAAAGGGCATGGCATACCAAAGGAGTCTCCCTTTTGATCAAATCCCTGATAACAGTTTGTTTAGAGGAAATGAGACAGTTCACTAGGACTTGAGTTCAAATCCAGTTTCAGACACTTATTAACTGGGTGACCCTGGGCAAATCATTAAACGCCTGTCTGCTTCAGTATCCTCATCTGTAAAAATGAAAGTAATAATAGCATCTGCCTCCCGGGGTTGTGAGGATAAAATGAGATTTAATATTTGTAACATGCTTTGCAAATCTTAAAGCATTATGTAAATGCTGGCTCTTATTCCTATTATTATAATTTGCTTGTCGTTGGTCTCTTCTTACATAGACAGGAAGACACTACCCACAAAAAGTCCTGCTATTTTAATTTTCTGGCTATTTATAGTCCAGATAAAAAGTCAGCGGGACCACGTTGATTTTCATTCTTTTCTAGATATGTGGAAAGTGATCGCTGGGCCCCCTGTGATCTCTACCTTCTGTATCCTTTATAGCATTTCAGTTAGTGCACGGGTGAAACTTTCCGCTCAGAACTTTATCATTGCTTCTTCTTACTGAGGGATAAAGATAAATTAAGTGTGCTCATACTTTCTGTCTTTGAGCATCACATCAGCTTAGGGCAGTTCTCAGAGCAGGGTTTTTCGTTGTTTCTAATGGTACTTGAGTAACCGCAACATGCAGGCTAAAATCCCTCTGAAGTCTGTGATGTTATTGTCTTGCTTGTTTCCTTTGATAACTTCACAATTTTTTTAAAGTGGTAAAGCAGAACTAACAGAGCCGCAAACACATATATCTGGCTGTTGCTTCCCTAGGCTTTCTGACGTATAATAGGGAAATAATCTCATGGAAGAGAAAAAAAAAACCATACCTGATTAAAATTTAATGTACCTGGTCAGATCGTCCAATTCACAGTAACCCCTGGCACTGACCCATGATTATTTGCTTCTCTGCATATCTTTTGACTGACTGGAAGTTTGCAGGGAGTTTCAGACTGGCACCAAAGTAGAATCTTACATATCTCATTCCAGTCTTGGGCTCCCAGTCTTTTTGTTTAGCCTCCACTGTTGTTGCTTTTATAATGTTCTACCCAGAAATTCTGATTTTTGGGAGATCATCAGCTCATTTCCCTGAAAACTATAGGTATGTGCAACAGAAGAACCTTTGTCCACCCAAAATCTGCCTATTTCAAAAACAACAACAAAAAAATTAGCAAGAGATACCCACTACCCCCAAAGTCTGTTGAGGCCAGAACTCTTGAGACCTTTCCTGGCATTAGACAATAGAATCCTTGGTAAGCTGAGTCCCAATAAATAGCAACCCAAGACTGCTCAAAAGAAAGGTAGAGTGGTATTAAATGGCAAACATTTACATGGACTATTAGAAGAAGTTTCTAGCTCAGTACAAACACGGAACTTTCAAATTATTCCTATATGTTAGCTAGCATTTTTATGGCACTTTGAGATTTTCAAAGCACATTATATATATTATCTCTTATATGCTGCTCATATGTCTTCTGCCACTGTATATGCCTTCACCCATGTCTCACAGGATGAAGTGGACTTACTCTTTACGAAGGCAAACTTTTACTCTGCCTGCTCAAATGATACCATTCCATCCCATCTCCTTCAACATATTGCCTTTTCTGTCATCCCCACTCGAACACTGATTTACAGTCTCTGTCTAGTGGCTCCTTCCCTCCTGCCGACAACGTGCCAAGGTCTCTCCCATCCTCAAAAAAGAAAAAAAAAACCAAACCTTACTTGATTCCTTCCATCCCCTAATTATTGCCCTATATCTATCTTTTTTGTCTGTTGTGGCTAAACTCCTTAAAAGGCTGCCTGTGATAGATACCTTTACTTTCTCCTCTCACTGTCTTTTTAACTCCCTACAATCTATCTTCTGACCTTATCTTTCCACTGAAACTGCTCTATCCAAAGCTACCAGTGATCTCTTAGTTGCCAAATCCAATGGCCTTTTCTCATTCCTCATTTTCCTTGACCTCTCTGCAGCCTTTGACACTACTGATCACCCTCTCCTCCTTGATACTCCTCTCTCTGGGTCTCTTTCCTTGTTCTCCTTCTACTTGTCTGTCCACTTTTTCTCAGTCTCCTTTTCTGGATACTCATCCAGATCGCAGCCCCTAACCATAAATGTCCCATACGGTTCTGTCCCGAGTCCTCTTCTCTTCTCCCTCGTATCTTCTCTCTCTCATGGATTTAATTACTATCTCTCTACTGACTCTTTTCAAATCTACCTATCCTGCACCAGCCTCTCCTCACCAACTGCCTTTCAGACATCTCACACTAGATATCCAGTAGACATCTAAACTCAACATGTCTAGAACTGAGCTTACTATCTTTTGCCCTAAACCCTCCCCACCTTCTGCCTTCCCTATTATTATAGAGAAACATTATCTTCCCAAACCCTTAGGCTTGCAGTCTAAATGTCATCCTTGACTCCTTACTATCTCTTAGTCCCCCATATCTAGTCTGTAACCCAAGCGAATCTATTTCCCCTTCTCTCTCAGTTTCTCATACAGTACATCCCCTTCTCTCATCTGATGCTGCCACAACTCTGTGACAGGCCCTCACCACCTCACACCTGACTGTTATGAGAGCCTGCTGGTGAGTCTGCCTACCTCAAGCCTCTCCCCACTCCCACTTGATTTTCATACCCCTTTATCTTAATCAGGTAAATTATTTTGGAAAACAAAACCCCAAGATAACCATGTTAATTTCACTTTTTCTGGTTTGAAAGGAAAACATGTAAGAGAATCGTTCAGATTCTTTCAGGAAATTATATTTTTTCAAAAGGGATTCATTGGACAAACCATCAAAAAATACCTCCCTCCAATATACCTCTATGTATATAATCCTCCTTGTAGAAAGTAGTCCTTGGCTGCACTTTACAATTTTAGATAGAGCAACAGCTTAACCTTGGCTGTGGGTCAATGAAGTGTCTTCTTCTGGATGTTGACCATAGGAGGAAAAGTATAATCATAAACCAATGTTTCTCAGTTTCTAAGTCACAGAGAGCAGCAGTTTAGTGGTGTTCCTTAGAGAGATGTGATATATAAGCCTCTACGTGCAAATCTCCTTCAAAAATAAGGAGGATATTTGATCTCATAAAGAAACTCTTCTCTGTGTTTACGTTTTTAAAAATATTATGCCGGGGCAGCTAGGTAGCACAGTGAATAGAGCACCAGCCCTGGAGTCAGAAGGACCTGAGTTCAAATCTGGTCTCAGACATTTAGTACTTACTAGCTGTGTGACCTCGGGCAAGTCACTTAACCCCAATTGCCCTGCCTTCCCCCTCCAAAAAGACCAAAAAAAGTAAAAAAATAAAAGTAGCATGCCAGCAGTGAGCAGGCTATGTCATAGTACCAGTGAAGAATTATACAAGAAAAGTGACATAAAGGATGTCATTACATTTTTTACAAATGTAAAAAAAAAAAGATAGGCTAGTTATATGTCAAGAGTGATGAGCTGATAGCCCCATTGCTCCACAAGTATCTAGAGGAAGGCCCCATATGTTGGATGATCAGTCAATTAGTCAACATGTATTTTAGTGATTATTATATACCAGCCACTGCACTAAGATACAATATACCACTTCCTGCCCTCAAAGACCTTACATTCTTTTTTTTTAATTTTATTATAGTTTGCATCATTCATTTCCACAAGATTTTGAGTTACATATTTTCTCCCCGTCCCTCCCCCACCCACCACCCCAAAACAGCCATCCCGGCGTGTCCCCCCTCCCCCAGTCTATTCTCTCCTATGTCACTTTTTGGTAGGGCAGGATGGATCTCCCAACTTCAGTGCCTGTGTGTCTCAAGCTCCAGTTGGATGTAGTCAATAATAATAATAATAATTGCAGATAGATAGATAGATAGATAGATAGATAGATAGATGGATACACATTCATAACATTTGATTATGGAACTCCAGATTCCAGATTCTTTCTCCTCCTCCCTCACCACCCATCCCCACTAGAAGGACA
>CM053584.1:250753079-250796802 GCA_028627135.1 Pseudochirops cupreus | reverse complement strand
TTCTTACTCATGGTTCTTCAGACCGTGATTTTTTTTTAAAAATCTCTGTGGGGCTCTGCTTCCAGAAGGGAAAGCTCTGTCCCAAATCGCTGGGGTCTTCCTGGCTGCCGTAGCTCTCAGGAAGATGCTGGGACTCTTCCTACTTACTTCCGGCTGACTGGATAATGAAGACTCCAAGACTGAGGCCCAAGATGGCGATCCGGATCCAGGCCGCTCAACACGAGAGCACTGGCCTGAGAACAATAGCTAAGTCCCCCTGCTGTCTGCAGGCCGCGGGCGGGAAGCTACAACGCGGAGGCAGGTGCAAAACCTCTGCCTTTCGCTTTTCCGCTCTGGAGGCCTTTTGCCAGGCTGCTTATCTCACCCTTTCGCAATTCCCACTCGCAGCTGCTGCTAATCCGCTCACCTGAGAGTCTCCTGCACTCCTCCCGTCCAGCCACCCCCGGGGCACAGCCGTGGCTTCAGGGCAGGCTGGTTTCAGTTTGCAGTGCTGATATGGTTCCTCGTAGTGGAGCTGACTTTGGTGGGAAGTATCTTTGTGTGCGTTTTGGAGTTCTAGGATTAGTTTAGAGTCATATTTTATGGGTATTTTGGGGTGGCTATGTGAGAGCTGCGATATGTTGCTGCTGCTACACCGCCATCTTGGCTCTGCCCCCCAACACCTTACATTCTAATGAGGCAGATAACATGTATAAATAATGGCATACAAAATAAATGTAGAGTAAATGGAAGGTAACCTTGGAAGGGATAGCATAGTGATTGGGGAGACCAGGAAAGAATTCTTAGAAGAAGCCAGGGATTCTGAGTTGGAAATGGGAAAGGATAACATTCCAGGCATGGGGAGCAACTGTTGCCGACTTCCAAAGATTTATGGGAGCACCTCTATGATAAGCACACAGGATGTTAAGCAAAAATAAGTTGCAAGCAGCATCATCAAAGGGAGTATCAGCATTAGTGAGATCACAGATCCATCAAAGGATAGAAGCACCCAAGGCTCTGACTTCTTCCAGGAACCAGCTCTGACAGGTCCATTAGGCTTAAGGATTGTCGACAGCTCAGGAATCAGCAACATAAAAAGGCATGGGGACGGGAGGAGTTAATAATGAATATTATACTTAAAAGTGTGTGATGGGTACTTTTTTTTGGTAGAGTTTGTTGTTAACATTTACCTTCACACCCCTGCCCCTTTCCCTCTGGAGTGCTTGGAAAGTGGTGCTTGACAACTCCACAGTAGAAGATGGGAGATTCACGCCAGGGCTGAGAGGATGAGAAGTTGGTTAGCTGCAGCTGGGCCCTGGTACCATCTTATGAACATTGATCGCAGGTAGCCACGGAGCTTATGCATTTAACATCTGGGAGCAGAGCCCCTTTTTTTCCCAACAGAAAGATTAACTGACTCAGGAAACATCACTAAGATTGAATTGAGGTTACACAGCTTTTAGTTTTTAGCTAAAGGTACTATAAGGAAGAAATAAATAGAAGCAGGTAGAATAAATAATATACATCAAACATAGGTAACTTTTAAAATGTGCTTCTAAAAAACAGAATTCTTACTGAAGAAAGGTACTTGATCAGCACCATGGAAACAATTTTGAAAGACTTAAGAACTCTTATCAAAACAATGACCATTCATTATTCCATAATAAAGTGTATTATGTTTCCTAGAGAGGTAATGTATCCAAGGTGCAGGAAGAGACTTTTTTTTAAATGGTCATTGTAGGAATTTGTTTTTCTTGAATGTGCATATTATTTTTCTAAATTTTTATTAGTTATTTTAATTTAATTATTTTAATTTTTCTAATTTTTTTTTCTGCTGCTCTCTGTGACTTAGAAAACAATGTGCATTTCTTTTCTCTTTTTTTCTTAATGGTGTGTCAGGGGATGGGAAGAAGAGAATCAGTTTTTGTTTATTGAAAAAATATTCTTTAAAAAAGAAAAGTATTGAGGTGGCTGGGTATCTCAGTGAATAGAGCACCAGCCCTAGAGTCGGGAGGGAGGACCATACTTCAAATCAGACCAGGGAAACTTAACACTTACTAGCCGTGTGACCTCGGGCAAGTCATTTAACCCCAATTGCCCTGCCTTCCCCCTCCAAAAAGCGAAAAAAATAAAAGAAAAGTATTTGTCACTAACTTAAATTGTGGGCAGTAGGAGAACATTAATTACTACAATACATGGCTCTCAACAGGGGTTATCACACATAAAACGAGTGATGTAGGAGCCTTTAACGCAGTGGTTCTCAACCTGTGGGTCGCGACCCCTTGAAGTCGAACGACCCTTTCACAGGGGTCGCCTAAGACCATCGGAAAACACATAATTCTGATGGTCTTAGGAACCACCCACATACGTAGGTCTCAGCGTTAGGAAGGTTGAGATATTTCCAGGAGATAGGAAGGTTGATCAGATTCTCATTTGAAGTTTGCCCCAGCATTTGATGCTACAGAACGTGCTTAGTGCCACCAAAGCTGAGGGGCCTCATCACAGAACCTGTGTGAAGGGGAAGGCAGGGCTTGAGTTGGTGCAGTGTCGGTTACACAGCATCAGGGCCCCCCATCACCTACTTTCTTTTTCTCCTCTATCCTGACATGGACGTTTCCTCCAGCCTAATCCTCTCTTGGGGAGGGTACCTTCCTCCGTCATCCCAACTTGGATAGGATTCAGCATTCTGAAGTGTGCTGGATAAGAAAGACTTCATGGTGGAAGCAGAGGTTTGAGGGAGAGGGAAGAAACGTAGATTGCGTGAAGGAAAGGAAAGGAAAGAGCTGAGAGAGGAAAGGAATAAGAATTTGGGAGGGTAATGGGTGTAATATTTGTAGTTTCTGCAAACAAACATTTGTAATTAGACCGCTTAGTTTAGCAGCTTTGAAGTGGCTTGGATGGGAAGAATGGGATTTCCCTGAGGGTTGCCAGCTTTAAGAGTCTGAGAATCACTACATATTATTGAGTAGTCCAAACACAGATTTTGGGAAATACAGGCTATGTCACATACCTCTTCTGCTTCTGTTTTTAAGACATTAAGAGGGGCAGCTAGGTGGTGCAGTGAATAGAGCACCGACCCTGGCGTCAGGAGGACCTAAGTTCAAATCTGGTCACAGACACTTAGCACTTACTAGCTCTGTGACCTTGGGCAAATCACTTAACCCTAATTGCTCTGCCTTACCCCCTCCAAAAAGACCCCTTAAAATTTTTTTAAAGACATTAAGAAAGTTACTTTGTGTACCTGTATAGCCCTTAGTTTTCCTATGGCTATGAAAAAAGTAATAATGCTATTATTAAATGCTATCAAAAATAGCCACCACACCAGGTGGGATGTGACAAGGAAGGCTGAGGGGTCGCCTGTGCTTTCGGTTAAATCTCCCAAAAAGTGAATGCTTGCTCTATAAACAATGGATGCTGTTACTGTCAGAAAAGAGCCAAGCCCTCGCTGCTGAAATACATTTTACCAAGAATTCCTCCTTAACTTCTGTGGTGTAGATTTTCAAGACCCACTAATGAGACTTGACTGTGTTTTTTTTTTTAAGCAAGTATTTAGGATTCAGAATACCTCAGGTAATTAACCATGTAATACCTACTAAAAAGTTAAGTTCCTCTCGATAGTTTTGAAATTTCTGAATAATAGCTAACATTAATGGAGTTCTTTCAAGATTTACAAAGTTTTTTTTGTTTTATTTTGCTCCGTGCGAATACTTCATTTGATCTTCACAACAACCCTAGTAAGTAGTGTTGCTATCCACATTTTACAGATTAGTAAACTGAGGTAGGCAAAGGTTAAGTGACTTGCCTGAGGCCATGAACTGGTAAATGTCTGAGATTGGATTTGAACTCAGGTCTCCCTGTCCCCAGATCCAAAAGTAATTTTCAAGCCTCCGACTTGGCCTTTGGAGTCTAAATTGGTACACAGTGAAATGAAACCATGTAAAATGAGAGCAAATGCTGTTATAATTTGACTTTCAGGGTGGTGCTGTTTGGGAAGGAGAGAATAATGTAACAGGTGAAAAAATAATCCAAGCAGTAGTTAATTTTGAAACTCAAATATGTAAGCTGTTTGAAAACCCTTCCATTTTGAAATACCAGGGCCATTAAGGCCTATTTAAAGAAAATGCTGAAAAATTGCATTCCTCTTTTCAAAGTTGGGATAGAGTATATATGAACCTGAGATACTTGTGCACATGAATAAGTGAGTTTGGATTTATCTGGAGTTCTTTCAGTGACCTGATTTCAAAGCCATTTTTTCAAGCCAACAGTGTTATATATATGTGTGTGTATGTACTATTTCAACCTCGTGTGATATGAAATAGCGACAGCACAGCGTTTAACTTTTAAAAATGAATTTATATGAAAAAATTAGAAAATTTCTTGTCTGATTTTGTGATTATTAATCAATTTGTTTGTTTTTAGTCAACATTTTCATATTTTACTTCCCCCTCATACTTTTTTTGTGTAATTTCTTAGTCACGTCAATTAAAATTATTGATAGTCTTCTAGACAAAGTTCAAGGCTGCAAAGTCCTCATTTGATCAATATTCATAACTATTATTTTGTTTTATTCAATCACAGAATTCTGGCCTTTTAACAAGATACTTAATTAAACTTTTAATTCATGATAAGAAGTTAAATAGCACTTGGGAGAGTTGTTTTTTTAATAGTTTCCACTTCCCATCCAGATCACACCAAAAAAAAGGTGTGATAGAAAGGCATACGTGGCTGTCCGCCAGGGTGTTGTAGGTCATGCCAATATTAACTGGCAGCAAGCCATTATCCAATTAACATTGCTTCATCGTTGCAAGTAATAGCTCTTGAGTAGATGATTGAGTCATCTGTGGTATAGTGGTACTTTACTTGAGAAAGAGCCAGTACTTCTTAGAATAGGTTTCTTATTCACTGTTATTACCTGCCCTACTTTGCCAATAAAAGTACAAGACCGTTTAATCCAAATCTTGAGTCTACAAACTGAACAGAAAAGAAACATTGATTATGTATCATTTATCTTTTACTTCCTGAAAACTGAGATTTCAATTAAACGGGGTTTGCGGGGGGAGCTGAATTACAGAAACATACAAATGCCCAGCTAAATATGCAAAGTCGAGGCCAAAATGTTGGCTTTTATTCTCTCCCTCTTGCTCCCACCCTTTCTCCTCCCCACAAATTCCTGGAGACCAAAAAAGTTACCTAATAACCTAATGGGATTCAAATTCCATTAAAGAACTTGGAATATCTCCAAATTCCTTTGGGCCCCGGGTCCATTGTTAGAGTTTTTC
Source organism: Pseudochirops cupreus (assembly GCA_028627135.1). NCBI lineage: Eukaryota > Metazoa > Chordata > Mammalia > Diprotodontia > Pseudocheiridae > Pseudochirops > Pseudochirops cupreus. The sequence goes on along the minus strand of CM053584.1, from coordinate 250,791,544 downwards.
ATGACATTTCTGGGTGTGTAGTTGTAATAAGTGAAGAGCTTTTGAAAGAAATTCACTTTTGTGGTAAGAACACCTGGAATTGCTAAAAAAAAAAAAATAGCTCTGGGGAACTCTTTGATGCACATCAGCAACTCATCAAAAACTTAGCGTTTCAGAGATACTTCTAGGGCACTGAGAGGCAGAATATAAATCGTGAAACCAAACCTCTGTCCACTAGGCTAGTACACCTTTAGGAAGATGTAACCCAAGATTACTGGTTCAAGTATTTTTCCTTTTGTTGTTGTCGTTGTTGTTGTTTTTAAGGGGGAAAGGCAGGGCAGTTGGGGTTAAGTGACTCGCCCAAGGTCACGCAGCTAGTATGTGTTAAGTGTCTGAGGCTGGATTTGAACTCAGGTCCTCCTGACTCCAAGGCTCGATTCACTGTGCCACCTAGCTGCCCCCAAGTATTTTTCAATAAAATAAAATAGATCCCATATAAGCATTGGAAAGGTATGGTCATCTAGCCACGGTAGCAGTTGCAAATACATGATAATTAAAATTGAAATACCGGGCACTATATGTTATACTTCTGATTTGTTTGGATTTTCTAAATGGGTCACTTAGTATTCAGATGTTTGGAAATTTGGTGGGGTTTTTTTTTGGAGATTTTTAAGTGGACTGATTAGATGATAACATTCACTGTCTTCATCTCTTATGTTGTCAATATCATCTTACTTTTCCATTCACCTGATATATTCGATAAAATTCATCACCTTGACATAAGCCCCTGAAATCTGTCTACTCTCTTCCTAAATGACATTGGCTTTTCCTCCCAGATCGTAAATGACTACAAAAAAGAACTGTATGCTCAAAGATGGACTTGGGTTTCTAGGCTGGCAAAAAGCTGTGCGTTAGAAAGTTAATGCATTCAGCACCCTGGGTGGGATGGAGCCAGGCATCCAACATGAGCACATTTCTTGACTGGCATCAGAGAGAAATACTGGCAGCTGTTCCCATACAAGCCAAGAAGAAACCAGCCGGGATTTTAAAAAAAATCTGGTATTTAGCCAACGTGAGGATGACTTGGTTTAGAATAAAATCAAAGAAAGGATACAGGAGGTCAACAATTACAGGCCTCCGACTGGTTAAAACAGCAACTATCCTAGGCCTGATTTTTTTTAATATACCTCTCCTTTGAAAAAACGAAAATAAATGCTTTTCTTTTTCCTCTTTCACCTTTCCTTGTATCATCCCCTTTATTTTCACTTCCCGTTTCATCCTGTTTCTTATTTTTGCTTTTGCTTCCTTGATTTCCTGATCTTATTTTTTATCTTTCATATGCAAAACCAAAAGATATTCTTCCTTCTAAAGGCTCCACATAAATAATATCCCTTGCAAGAAATGAAAAGAATGGAAGAGATCTCTGCTGACTTACTTGTATCAATTGAGTCTTATGGATATGAAGCAGGTCAAAATGGAATATATATTTATATATCATGGAAGAAGATAAATCCATGGAGATTTTTCTGCAGCCTTGCTTTAGTTGTTATCCATACCAAGATGGAACCAGGATTTTTTGCTGTCTTCTACTGGAAAAGGGCAGGGAAGCCAAGAAAATCAGCTTAAAATAAGTTGTAAAGATCTGATAAAAGTTAATGTAGCCCCCAAAGACTGCAATTATTTAAAGATGCACATTAAGAACTCTTCTCATTTGTAAGTCGTTCTTCCTTTTACCCTCAATTTCTATCCCTATGTAATTAGGTACAGTTTTTTTTTCCCCTCCAGTCAATGATTCTTCTTTTGGTCTAAAAGAGGTTGTAAGAATACTCTTATGCTTTGGATGTTTGCCCAAGGAGACAGAAGTATCCATCCCTTCTCCCCATTCACATCACAAACACCCTGGTTTAGGCCCTGCTACCTCTTGCATGCACTATTGGAAACAGCCTCCTAACGGGTCTCTCTAAATTCAGCCTCTCTACTTTTCTATTCATTCCCCACAAAGCTGGAAAGTTGATATTTCTAAAGCACAAGTATAACCATGACAGGCCCCTGCTCAGGGAGATTCAGTGGCTCCCAATTGCCTTTAGCACAAAAATCCCCATGCCAGGAATGCTTTCCATTGTCGAATCTACCTCTTGGAGCCCTTAGCTCCCCTTAAGGTTAAAATCAAAAGGTCATCTCCTACAAGATAAGTTCCATTGGTTAGTGCTCCACCCATCCCCTCAATTTTTTTTAATCTTGCATATGTGTTGTATTTGTCTATCTGTTTCTATTATTTTCCCAGCAGCAGGTAAGCTTTTTAAGGGCAGGGGCTGTTTTGGTTTTGTCTTTTTAATGTCTTCCTAACTACCTGCAGATGGTAAGCACTGTATAAATGCCTACTGAGCTGTGTTGAATTTCGAATTCTGTTGAATTGTGAATCACCAGATGAATTGTGACCTACAAATAGAAAGGTATGAATCTGCAGACTTGCCCAGAAAGGAGACTCATCATGAGAGACAGCAAAGGAGAAGAGAGTGAGTGAAGTACAAGCCAAGATAGGAGTCGCACATGTTTTTAGAAAGCAGCAGTTTCTAGGGTGATAATGGGCAAATGTCTAGCTTAGGAATATACTGATGAGTTAAATCCATCAAATATTCAAGCTGCTTTTGCTGAGGAATTTGAAATTTATATCAAGAGCTTGAAATGCTATTATTTATGGGCTGTAAAGAAAAGATGTTGACTAGCCATTCTCTTTCTTCACTGAGGACAGAAAGAAGAGCAAACAGACCTGCCGCTAAAGCATAAAGGGATTTGAAGTAGGAAGGATTTTGTAACAAAAAGATTTGATAAGCCTAGAATAGGGTACCAAAGGAAGCTATGGAATTCCCTCTACTGGGTACATTTAAAAATAGAGTAAGTCATCTTCCCGACTGGATGGTTTCAATGCAGACTTTTATACAGGCAGAGATATGACTAGACTCTTAAAATCCTTTCTTGTCCAGTCAATTAGCAATTTTTAAAAATCACTTCCTATTTACAAATCCCTGTACTGTGTGCAAAGGGGGATTCAGAGAGCAATAAAATGCAGTCACTGCCTTCAAGAAGTTTGTAGCTCAGTTCAGCAAAAATTTGTCAACAGATTGGAGATGAAGGGGGAGGGAGAGTGAGGAGTCATGAGGATATAGCCAAGATAGTAAACCAAGGAAACTGGAAGAGTGATGGTGCCTCTGACAGAAAAAGGAAAGTTTAGAAATGGGATGAGATAGTTTTGAGGGGCGGAAGATAATGATTTTTGCTTTGGGCACCAATCCCACCTCGGTATACATCATACCCATAACTGATAAGCTCTAGTATCTCCCCATTAACTCCACAATCTGTGTGGCATTTAAAACTCCTTATAACGTGGTCCTTTTGTAAATTTAAAGGCTTTCTACACTTTACTCCCCTTCCCATGCTTTATGATCCAGCAACACTCTTCTACTTGCTGTTCCTAAAACATAACATCACCCCTCCTCACCTCTGCCTCTTAGCTTCTCTGACTTTCTTCAGGACTCAGCTCAAGTCTGACCTTCAGCAAGAGGCCTTTTTGTTAGCTTCCATCTCTTCTTGTATGTACCTACCTTATTTACATGTTGCCTACCCCATTAGAATATGAGTTCCTTGCTGTGAGCTGGTCCAGCCATATGAAAAGCCATTTGGAACTATGCCCAAAAAGCTATTAAACTATGCATGCCCTTTGATCCATTGATACTGCTTCTAGGTCTATGCCCCAAAAGATCAAAGAAAAGGGGAAAGGACCTATATGTACAGAAATGCTTATGGCAGCTTTTTTTGTGATGTCAAAGAACTGGAAACCAAGGGCGTAGCCATCATTTGAGGAATGGCTAAACAAGTTAAGGTGTATGAATGCAATGGAATACTATTGTGCTATAAGGAATTACAAAGGAGATCGTTTCCCAAAAAAAAAAACCTGGCAAGACTTGTATGAAATTATTCAAAGTGAAGTGAACAGAACGAGGAGAACAATTTATACAATAACAACAACATTGAAAGACTTAGGTGCTCTAATAAGTACAGTGACCAATCACAATTCTAGAGGGCTGTGCGCCATCAGACAGAAAACTGACGGCCTTGGAGTATGGATCAGAGTGTGTTTTCTTTCTTTCTTCTGTTGTACTTTTCTTCCTTTGTTCTTTCCTTCCTTTTGCTTGACTTATTTGTGTGTATGTGTGTGGGTGTGTGTATATATATATATATATATATATATATATATATATATATATATATATACACATACATACATACATACATATAGATAGATAGATAGACAGATATAAAGGGTTTTTGTGTTTCTTGCCTGCTCAGTGGGAGGGAGCAGGGAGGGAAAGCATTCAGAACTGAAAATAAAATAACATTTGGTTTAAAAAAAGAATGTGAGCTCCTTGAAGGCAAGCATTATTTTCACCTTTCTGTGCATTTCTGGAGCTTAGCATAGTGACTGGCCTATGGCAAGCATTTAATAAATGCTTGCAGACTTGACTTGAACCCCCAAGGTCAGTGGAATTATGGAATTTCAGAGTTCATGGTCTCAGAGGTAGAGGAGTTTCATGTGATGGTGAGGTCTTAGGGGTGACGCCACGGTGGGTGACTGAGGTCGAGTGGAAATGGCGGCAGTCATGGGAACTGAAGAGGTCGATGAACTGGGAAAACAAGGTGTTAGAAAAGCTATCAGTGTAAATACTGACATCGCTAGAGACGATAGCAGGGGGAGGGTTGGACACAAGGGCAACTTCTTTTTTTATTACGGAACATGACAAATATTTAGAAGAGTGAATGCAAAAGTAAATAAAAGTAAAACCGAATAATTTCGAGAGGCAGACGACACTAACAACTTTGGTGAGGAAAGGGCATCTAATTTCCTTTTCTTCATCCTCATCCTTCTTGGCATTTCTCAGCCTTGAACAGTGTGGATCTCCTTTTTTTTCTTGAATGCATTCTTCTGTCTGGCTTTCCATGACACCGCTCTGCCCTGATTTTCTTATTTGTGTGACTATTCCCTCTAAGCTTCATTTGCTGCATCCTCATCCACATCATGCCCACTAAGCTCCAAGACTGTCCTAGACCCTCTTCTCCACTGTATTATCTCACTCGGTGATCAGCTCCCTTGGGTTCAGTTATCATTTCTGCGCTTATGATACCCATGTCTGCGTATCTAGCCCTACTCTCTTTCCTGAGATCCAGTCTCAAATCACTAACTTCCTCTTGGATATCTTGAACTGGATACCCCATAAACATCCCAGACTCCACTTATCCAAGACAGAACTCATTATCTTTCCCAAAACCTTCCCCTTTTCTGGACTTCCTTATTACTGTCAAAGGCATTGTCTTCCTCCCAAGTCATCATAACTTCAGTGTCATCCTTCATCCTTCATTCACACTTACTTCCCATATGCAGTCTATCTGTTATCCACACTTGTCTCTGCCTTCACAATTCTCACATATGTCCCCTTCTCTGCAGCAACACAGCTGCCATCCTGGTACAGGCCCTCCTTATCTCATGCCTGGACTATTGCAGTAGCCTTCTGATTTATTCTCCTTGCCTCAATTCCTTCCCCCGCCCAATCCATCCTCCTCTCATCTGCCAAAGTGATCTTCCAGAAGGGTAGGTCAGACCATATACAGCTTGCCTCCTTCCTACATGTTTTACTGTCTACTCCCTTTCATGTACTCTGTAGTCCAGCAACACCATCATTCCTACTGTTACGTACAGATGACACCCCATCCTCCTGACCATGCTTGGACTGGCTGTTTCCCATACCTAGAATGCTCTCCTTCCCCTTTTTTCTTTCTTTCTTTCTTTCTTTCTTTCTTTCTTTCAGTAGCCAGCATTTAGCACAGTGTCTAGAACAGGAGTGGAAAACTTGTGGCCTTGAGGCCACATGTGGCCCTCTAGGTCCTCAAGTGCAGCCCTTTGACTGAATCCAAACTTCACAGAACAAATTGGGAGTTGAGGAATTTGAGAAACAAATCGGGATTTGTTCTGTGAAGTTTGGATTCAGTCACAGGGCCACATTTGAGGACCTAGAGGGCCACATATGACCTTAAGGCCACAGGTTCCCCACCCTTGGCCTAGAACATAATAAGTGCTTAAAAATGCTTGTTGAAGCAGACGGACTTCATATTTACCAGGAGAGGCTTATACAAACTGATGCTGAATGAGAAGAACAGAAGCAGGAGAAATTTGTACACAATTACAATGACTAAATTTGATAGACTGTACTCTTCTCAGCAATGCAAGGTTATAAGACAACACCAAAAGACTCATGATAGAAAGAGATGTCTACATTCAGAAAAAGAACTAGAAAGAACAGAATTTGAATGCAGATTGAAGCAAACTACCTGCTCTCTTTCTTTTTCTCATTTGGTTTGTTTTGTTTCCTCTTTCCTATTGTTCATTCCATTGGTTACAATCCTTCTTTAACCTGACTAATGTCTAATGTGAAAGTATTTGCAGATCCTATGCTTGATTGCATGCGGCCATGGGGGGGGGTGGGGAGAAGGGAGGGAAGAAAATTTGAAACTCAAGGGATTGTGGAACTGAATGTTGTAAACTAAAAGTAAACGAGCAAATTAGTAAAGACAAAAAAAATACTTGTTGATTTAAAAAAATGCTTGTTGATTGACTAAATGTAAATATAGGTGACCGCTGTTCAAAGGCATGGAGGCAGAAAATGGGATGTTTTATATGGGAAACAACTACCCAACCAGTATGACTGAAAAGTAGAGTGTGTGGAAGGAAGTAATATGAAATAAAGACTAGAAGGTAGATGGAAGTCAGATTGTGAAAGCCTTTAGATGCCAGTCTTAGGACTTCATATTTTATCCTAGAAACAAGAGGGAACTATTTACAGTTTTTCTGTGTTTTAGGAATAACAGCTTGATAACTATGTGGAAGGTATTTGAATGGAAGGGGAAGAGACTAGAAAGAGAGAGGAATTAGTAGATTATTGAAACAGACCAGCCCAGGTATGATGAGAGTTTGCCTAGGGGAGAGGCTGGGTGAGTGAGAAAAAAAGTAACAGATGTAAGAAACAGGGAAGTAGAATGAACAAAACCTAGTAGCTAATGAGATAGGGAGAAGTGAAGGTGAGGGAAGAGTCAAAGAGGGCTCCAGTATTGCTAATGTTGGTTGGTGGCCAGAAGGATAGGGCTGCCCTCAACAGAAACGGAAAGCTTTGGTAGATGGATAGATTTGGATAGAAATATATTGCATTCAGTTTTGGACATTTTGAGTTTGAGATGCTGATGGGGAGATCCAGGTATAAATGGAGGACAGGGGAGGGGATAGCACTAGATGTATAGATTTGTATATCTGCACAGACCTAATGACTGAGCCTAAGGGAACTGACAATGTCACAAAAGAAAGATATTATAACAGGAGAAGAAAACCAAGTTCAGAGTCCTGGAAGATGCTGACATAAGGGAGACTATGAAGGAATGATGCATAGAGCAAGGATCAGAAGCAAGAAAGTGCAGTGTCATAGAAGTCAAGGGAGGAGAGAGTCTTCAGGAGTAAGGAGTGGTCAAAAAATATCAAAAGCTACAGAGGGATTGAGTCAAACAAGAACCAAGAAAAGGCCATTGGATTTGATAGTTGATGATCTGGTGGCCAACCTTAAGCAGTTTCAGTAAAGTGGTATGTATGGTCAGTCTGCAAGATAGTGAAAAGTGAGTTGGAAGATGAAACGGAGACATGTATATAAACATCCTTCCCAAGTGTTGGCTCTGGATGGGAACAGAGATCTTATAGGGTATGCGCTGAGATGTATTAGATAGAGGCTAGACTTAGAATCAGGAACCTAAGTTCAGATATCACCTCAGACATTTACTGTACGATTCTAGGCAAGTCACTAAATCTCATTGTGCCTGTTTTGTCATCTGATAAGGAGAGGAATTTCTGCAGTGTCCTACTCCTCTAGGTCTATGAAATTAGGACTCTGTTATCCCATAAAAGACATGGGATGATAGTTTGAGGTGACAGCAGAGTCAAATGAAATTTTTTCTTGTTTTTGTTAAGGCTGGTGAAAGCTGGGCACACTGGTCAGTAGTAGCGAAAGAGTCAGTGGGTGAGGCAAGGTAAAAGGTGAAAATAGAGAGATCAATTGGGGGACAACTCCCAGAAGAAATGGGTGAGATTGGCATCAAGAGCACAGGTGGAGGGATAGGTTTTAACAAGGGCCACCTCATCAGAGTCTGGAGCAAAGACAAAATGAGATACAATAATGAAGGAGTTTGAGATCTAGAATAAGGAAGATGAGAAAGCTCATAATCAATAGCTTCTGTTTCTCATTGAAGTAGGGAGTGATGTCCTTTGAGGGGGAGAGGGAAGAGTTGTGGTGTAAGAAATTTGAGAAGAAAGAAGGTGTAAAATAACCATTGTGAAAATTATGATAGGTCCGAGAAGAGAACAAAAGGATCACCATGCAGTCACGATGGCCCGGTCAAAATTAGATAGTGCAGCTTTGTAGTAAACCAAGCTGCATGGTTACATGCCTTCCTGCAGGAGGATTCGGCAGCACATGATGTTGTCTAGTCATACTGGTTTACCCATAGTGTCAGGACTTTAAAGAAAAGGAAGAAAGGCCAAAGCAGAGTTATTAGACTGGGAATAATGAGAGACAAAGGGACTGTATTCAGGGTGAGGACAAAGAGTAGGTTTAGGAGCAGTGAAGCAGAGGAAGAAATTGAGGGGTAAGAAGCTGGGGGTCAGTGAGAATAATTTCATAGACCTGGGTCATGGTGTGGATTATGGGTAATGGTCAGATCAAAGGTATGATCATCTCTGTGGGCAGATGAGAAAGAGTATAGATGCAGCAGAATTTGTTAGAAGGTTGATAAATGTTTGAGGGTGCGTGAGTGTGTGTGAGTGTGTGTGTGTGTGTGTGTGTGTGTGTGTGTGTGTTCAGAGAGGAAGACCAAGCAAGGTTCCAATTGCAACAAGGAATACAAATGGGATAGATCTGAGTTCAGGTGGCAAAAGGAAAGTGTGGATGTGGGTGTGAGACAAGAAGTAGATGTACTCATCTTCCTGGCACAATGCCTGAGATGTGAAAAGAAGCCTGTGGGGATAAGGTGACCAGGGGTTCAGTGTCCTTTTAAGAGAGCTAGCTTAGTGTAAGAAAAAATTAAAAGATGGTGGGTTATAGAAAAAGGGAGAAATAGTAGATGAGACAAATTTTCACCCAGGCAAGTAGGTAGTAGTTCTGAATCAGCAGAATTCTGGGAGCAGGATATTGGAACTTTACAAACATAGGGTAGGAGATATAACAACTAGGCAGAACCCTGCAGCAGAAATAAGCCCTAAGTTTCTAATTAGAATGTTTGTATGATGGACCCTTTGCAGGTCACCAGATGTTTCCTCCCTAGAAGGAGCGAATTGCAGAAAGAAGGGACTGTAGGTGTCACACACATCGAGAGCATCAACAATTATATTGATGATTCTCTGTGGTCTAGGAACTGTATGATTCCCAACATAATGCCATCACTTTAACTCTGGAAAAAGGAAGGTAGCACTTAGAGATGAACAATGGACTAGGGTCAGGATTGAAGAGAATGGGCTGCGTCAGATGAACTGGGATCTTTCCGTGGTCTCAAACTCCTCTCTGCTACATTATAGTATTCCATTACATTAATATGCTACAATTTGCTGAATCATTCCCCTGTTGTAAATTTAGGTTGTTTCCTCTTTGGTGATTATATGTAATCCTACCATAAAAAATATTTTGCACAGAGAGCTCTTTTTTGTTGTTTTTTGGTAGCACTTTCAGGGTACGTTCCCAACAATAGAATTATTAGATCAAAGATAATGCTTTCTTTCCCCTAACTTTTACAGTTTTTCCTATTTACTACCACATTGCTCTCCAAAAATACTCTACAAGTTTGGAGTTCGACTAGCAGTTGAAGTTCCTTGCTTCTGGTTATTTTTTTGTGTATGAAGTGAGACTTCAAAGGTGTTTTAATTTGCATCTCTTTGATTATTAATGAAGTTGGGCATTTTTTCAAATGATTATTAACAATTTCTATTTTTCCTTTTGAAGATTGTCAGTTTATTTCCTTGGACTACTTAACCATTTGTGAAACAGTAATTATTATTGTGGCTATTTAACAACTCCTCATATATTTGAGATGCCAAGCTTTTAATTTGTCATATTTACCATAAATATTTTTCCAATATTACTTCTCTTTTTCTTGTATTGTTTTTGTTCTACAGAAAATTTTCAATTTCTGAGGTGCCAGGTTTTTGACTTATCATATTTACCATAAATATTTTTCCAGTATTATTTTTCTTTTTCTTTTAATTATATTGTTTTTGTTCCACAGAAATTTTTCATTTAGCTGTAGTCAAGCACATCTATCTTGTCCTTCCTAATATCCCTTCTGTTTGTTGAATTGAAAAAAATAATCATCTGTCCGCAATTGAGATAAATGCTTTATTCCATTTTCTTCCATTTTTAAGCCCATCTCTTTAATATCAATATATGCAAATCATAGACCCACAATCATGAAAATTAAAATTACACAGAAAAGGAAAGATACATGATGGACATAAGCAGACAGCATCACTTTACCAATGACAGCTCTCACAAAGTGGCATAAAAGACCTCATCGAGGAAATGTACACATGACTAGGAAAGGAGGTGGGCTAATCATGTGTCAGGAACCAAAGACAACAAACAGATCGACAGCCCAGATGGTATATTGGTATAATCTCTGAGATGCTGAAAAGAAGAGGCCTGCCTCACAAACCTGGTGTCTCTTACAACCAATGCAAAGTCAGAAAAAGGAGAAATAATCATTAAGTTTCTTTTCCCATCTAGAAATTAAAATTTAAGCAATATTTTTTGAGTAGTGAATTTGGGAGCACTGTATCCTACAGATGCCTTTGCTTTCTTGTGTGTTATCCATCCAAATTTCACCAAGAATTAGGATTACTTTCTGAGGAAATAACTTAAATATTTCCATTCTCTCTGGCCCTATGTGTTACAAGACTTAAAAGGAAATTCCCGCCCTGTGGTAGAAATGTGTATGGGCGCTGGGGGTGAAGGGGGTGGAGTGGGAGGAAAATTTTCCTCCTCTCACCTCCTTTTGAAGACCATAGCAAGCATTCAAGTTAGAGAAAATTATATTTCTGTTTTTTAAAATGTATATTATATACAAACATGCACATATATTATTTGTGGTCAAAAAAAATCACTGTATGCAAACTTAGGGGGAATTTCAGGGGCCTGCTGGAATGCACAAAAGTCTCAGGTAGCTTTTACTTCAGGAATTTGCCAGGAAATTCAGTAGGAGTAGGCATGTTTTCATTTTTGTCAAACCATTGGCAGCATGAAAAGTAGTCTTGTTCTTCCCTCAGTGTTAGGCTATGTTGAAAGCAGATTCTGTAGTTTTGTTGGGGTTTTTCTCTGTACACCTTTGAACTCTTGCTTCTCGCAGGGATCACAAAAGAGCAAAGGATGCTTTCTTGCCTCTTCACCTTGTTCCTGCTCAGGAATCTCAGACCTTGGCCCCCATGTAATATGATTGAACTTGTTGGGTTGTGGTTTTTTTCCTTCCTTAAATCATGATATTCTTTTCCTCGCTCATGACTGATGTCTAAAAAAATGACAAGCTGACACAGACATGATTGAGATTTCACAAGACTTTGTAGAAGAAAAAAAAGCTGTTCCAAAAAAGATCTGCACCTGCTCCCCCCACCCAAAAAAAGAAGAAGAAACCCAATGTTTTAAAACAATTTAATGTAATTAGCTCTCTGCTCTGTGGTTAAATGTTCATTCAGATTCTGGCTTTCCCTAACCTTCTTCCTTGGTAATCTTCAGGAACATATCCATGTTCCTTTCTTTCTCCCTCCCTTTTCTTTCTTCTTCATTTCTTCCTTTCTTTCTGTTAAATAATTCTCCCCTACAGTCAGTTCTCTTGGAATATTTCCTTGAGAGTTTAAAGCTTTTTAGATTTCATTAACAGTTCTTGCCATGAAGCCATTATAAACTTAGATTAGTGTTCTCAGAAAGGTCTTTGAATACCTATGGAGAATTCCATTGTAAATTTCAAGAAAGTGTTTAGAAGAATAATCAGAATTACCTCCTATGAGGTAGAATATTTCCCCTCTATAAATAAGCCTATTTCTGTAAAAGTCATATTTTACCAACCTAGATGAAATAGTTAATTCACATTATACAGTGGCTTCTGTTTGGAAGCAGTGAGAAAGTGCTGCCAAGATTTCTTACCATCCTGATTTCCTTTATTCCTGTATGATCCAAGTCCAGTTGGATTATTTTGTTTGTGTGGGAGAGAGGGTCCTTCAATTTTTTTATCTTCAGTGGAGCTGCTGCAGGCCTAAAATTTCATCCTCGAACACCAGAAGGAATTGTTTGCAAGAGGCATTTGCATTGAATAGAATCATAGATTCCTGGGCATTGAATTGTAAGAGACTCCAGAGACTAGAGTAGCCCCATCCACCTCACCCTACCCCCATTTTACAGATGCAGAAACTGAAGCTCAAGAAAGGTAAGTGACTTTACCCAAGGTCATTTGGTAATAAGTGGCAAAAATGGAATTCAAACCCAAGTCCTCAGACTCCAAATCCAGGATTCTTTCCCCTATACCACACTGAGGAATAATTTGACAATTGTAAAGCTGGTACAAGCTGACAGATCTCTTGAGTTCAGGAGTTCTGAGCTTCAGTAGAGTTAGGGCTAAAGGAGTGGCCACACTAAGCCTAGGAGGGGCCACCAGGCTTCCTAAAAAAGAGCACATCAGACCAGGTTAGAAACAGAGCAGGTTAGTGCTCCCCATTAGCAATAAGGTCTGGCCCATGAATGGCCGCTCCACTTCTAGCCTGGGAGAGATAGGAAGATCCAGTCTCAAAAAGGGGGAGGAAAGGAAGTGAGGGGAAAGAATTCTGTGGGGGGGAGATCACAAAAAACTAATATTAGGTAGTTCAATAAAATGTAGCTAGATTGAGCTATAACAGAAATCCCCTGATACTTTCTGCCAGTGAATGACCCTTGAAAATCCAACCATATTTCACAGGCATAATTTCAAATGTTGTACCCCAGTTTCCTGTTTTTCTGAACATGTCTCTCCATTCCTTGAAAGCAAGTTCTGGCAAATGTGAAGCCATTCGTTCATGTGTCAAACCCCTGGCCCCTCTTGCTGGGATTCCTATAGAGCCCAGCCTTAAAAATGCCGTGTCTTCTTTATTCAGATCTGTCTTTCCTGTCAGGATAGTGCTTACAGGTTTTTGATACTTTTTGATTTTGGTCTCTTGGGGGTTTTGGAAGTAAGAGATTGAGCTTTTTTTTTTTTGAGATTGAGCTTTTTTTAAAGTGCATTTGAGATAGAGTCACAGACAACTTGTCCTCCCAGTAAATATTTGTTGATGCTGGTGAGTTCTTGGACTTGCTTTGCTAGAACTTTCTGTACCAAAGGAAAGTTTGGGCCTTCCTCTTTGAACAGGTTGAAAAATATCCTACACAACAGAGTTCAATGATCAGAATAAGCGCTAGAGGTTGTTTCTCCTTTTGGTCACCATTGGAAAGGTCAAGTCTTCTTTCAGCGGCCTCGTTCATTATCCTCCCCTAGTCTGCCTAGAAAGCCTGGTTATTGACATTGACTTTGCCAGAGATAAAGTTTTCCTACGCCCTCACTTTATTGTTCCCTGAGAGGTGGCAGAAAAGCTAAATCAGGGATGGCTTTACATCTGTTGTTGGTACTGTAGTTTTGTTCAGTTTTGGAGATTATTTGTGGAGTAGAAAAGAATATTCTGTAGTCATTTCAAATAATTTGCTGGTGATTTATGTTAGGACTCACAGAATTTCAAAGTTGGAGGAGATTTCAGAGGTGATCCTGTCTAACCTATAGCAGTATGGAAATACCCTCCACATTATCTCCTAGTCATCATTCAGTATCCAGACCCCCAGTACCAGGAAGCTCACAACTTCCTCGGGCAACATATTCCACTTGAGGACAGTTCTAGTGATTAGCCACTTTTAATTTTCATCAAGGCAAAACTCTTGTCTCTTTTCCACTTCCCAATATTGCTCCCGGTATAATAATTTTTACATAGAGAAGTCTGTATACTTTATCTCATTTGATCCTCACAGTAGCCCTAGGAGGTAAATATTCTAGATATTATTATCTTCATTTTACAAATGGGGACACCAAGGCTCAGTGAAGTGGCTTGCCTCACCTTACAACAAGTACGTGTGAAAAACAGCATTTAAACCCAGCTATTTCCTGAGCAGGGCCAAGCAGGAAAAATCTAATCCCTTTTCTGTAGGACAGCCCTTCAAATACATGAAGACAGCTATTAGGTCTACCCTACTCTAGTCTTCATTTCTCTAGGCGACATCTCCAGTTCTTTTAACTCATCTTTATAAAGCATGGTTTCCAATCCATTAACCCAGTCTTCTTCATAATTCTTTGGACATATACCAGTTTGTCAAAATTTTTCCTCCAAATACAACACCCAAAACTGAACATAAGAATCCAAATGTGACTTTGCATAATTCTAAATTTCCTTTTTCACCTTGACCAGGGCAGACTTTAGGAGGAATAGTACTTCCCTTATTCTAGGCACTATGCTTCTTCTGTGAGTGCAGACTAAGAGAACATTAGCTTACTTTGACTTCCAGACCACACTCTTGAGCTCTCCTGAGCCTGCATACATTAGCCTCCATCTGCCCAACTCTGTTTCACTTCCACCATTGTCTCTTGCTGTTTGAGTAACAAAGTCTGGAGGCCTAAGAGACAGGAGGAACGAATGACCCAGAGATAAGCAGTAAATTGACATCATCAAGTATCTCATACTTCTCATCCTCCCTAGTTGGCCCTTTCTCTGTGTTCAGAGTTTTGTTTTTATTTTTTAATCAGTTTGTTTATAAACCATGCGAGCTGACAAAAAGGAAGAATGGCCTTCAGGTTACTCAGTTCCCTCTTCTGTTCTCAGTTCTAGAATTTCCCTAACTGGTTGCCTATATTGTGCTACCAGCACACCAGGGCCTCTCTTTAAAGGATCTCTCCTTCAGAATCCACCACCACCACCCTCCAAAAAAGCTATACTTTCTTTGTGATGAAGTCTACCCCGAGTTAATCTAGGGGTTAGTGACAAGAAAAGTGTTGCTAGGTTTTAGGATTTGCTGAAATTCCTGATTTATTTGTAGATAGTTCACACTGCCCTTTGTAAATACATCTGCTTCATTCCTCCAAAATAATATGATCCCCTTAACCTAAGTAAAACATGAACAAAAATGACAGCTGTTCCTAATGGAGAGTGGAAGCACACTGGAGTGTGAGTCAGGAGACCTAATTTCAGCTCTGCTCTTGATTAGCTAGCGATATGACCCTGGACAAGTCATTTCATTTACCCAAACCTAAGTTTACCTCATCTGTAGAATGAAGGAATAGGTCTAGACAGTGGGTGAGAAGGGATGTCTGTATATACAGCTCGAGATTTTGGAGCCTGTGAGAAAGATGGATGAGTGATCTCTAATATTCCTTCCAGGCTTGACATTCTGTGATTCTACTTCAGCCTCCTGTAGCTGATAGGGCAGCAGGCTGGTAACGTTTTGGGGAGCAAATGAAATGAGAAGCCCTCTGCTGATTCCAGAATGTCTTGTCCTGGGTTGCTGTGGTCCACACCAACATGGTGCCTAGAGGTTGAGTTAGAATTACTCATTAGGCATGGGATGCCCATTCAGTCAGCCAGCATTTATTAAGTATCTACTCTGTGCCAAATAATTGTACTAAGCACTGGGAATACAAAGACGTAATAGTCCCTATCCATAAAGAGTTTATCAAGAAGAGAAAACATCAACATAGATGTATACAAAAATAATTTTGAGGGAAGTCACTGGCAACTTGAAATAAGGAGAGTAAGAACTAAAAGCTTCATTTTGAAGGTAGCCCTTTAGCTGAGCCTTGAAGGAAGGGAGGGATCCTACAAGGTAGAGGTAGGGAGGAAAAACGCTCCAAGCGTAGGGGACAGCCAAAGGCATGGGGAGAGGAGATGGCACACCTTGAATGAGGAATAGCAAGGTGACCTATTTAGCCTTACCATCCTGTACATGAAAAGGAGCAATATATAATAAGACCCACCTCAGAAATATCATCATCTCTGTTTCTTCCACCTGGTTGATCTCCAGGCTTCTTAGAAATTCAGAAGCCAAAGAATAGAGCATTTCCAGGTCCAGGCCTAAGCACCATCCAGGGCAAGGACTGTAGGGTGTTTTCTACTGCCATTTTATGATATATGGGCTTGGTTGGGGTGTGTACAACTGACATAATGTTTTAAAATGGCCCAGTTGTTAAGTTAAACTCAAGAGAGAACATGCTACAATCCGTTCTAGCAGCTGCTGGCTCAGAATACCAGTTCTGTGTCTACATTTACTTACATCCTTGGTCCACAAGCAACTTGTACGTTAAGTGAAGAGAAATAACATCTGCAGAAATGTCTTGGAACTCAGGGTGCTAAGTCCACATTTGCTCTTTTTCATAGACTCTCTTACCTCACCAGTTACATTGGTGCTAACTGGCTACTTATCCTGCCCCAGATAAGTAATGTTCCTTTCTTTCTTTATTTTAACAACACCAACACTTCCGATCCAGTCTCAGAGTTCTCTGTATTCCCTGTGTAAATTATTCAAGACTTCAGCAGACTGGTTGGACAAGGTCAGCATTCCAAACTAAAGAAGTTTCTAACAGTCATTTGTAGTCCTAAGGTAGACTCAGGGAGACTTGAGGGAGATCTATTTTTTCAACTACTAACAAGACAAAATAGGAAAAATCTTTAGCAAATTTCTCTGATAAAATATGATCTGCTATTTACACTTGAAGTCAGGAAGATGTAAACTCAGTCCTGTCTCACTCATGGTTCTCAGTGTGACTTTGGGCACATCACTTAACCCAGCAGTTTTCAACCTGTGGGTTGCGACCCTTTTGGGAGTTGCCTAAGACCATTGGAAAACACATATTTCCGATGGTCTTAGGAAGCTCCTCTATCTGTCTCCAGGTGGGTCCGCCCACATGCAGATACACGCACATATGAGTATTAAAGGGTTGTGGCATTAGGAAGGTTGAGAACCGCTGGCTTAACTTCTCTGTGCCTGTTTCTTCATCTGTAAAACAAGTCTAATTCAATTATGGTACTTATATCCCAGGATTGTTGTGAGAGTAAATTGAGATGGTATTTTGAAGCACTTTATGCATCTTAAAAGGCCATGCAAATACTAGCTGCTACTACTACTACTACTGTTATTATTATTATTGAGATCTAAACATATAGGTAACTGTTCCAAAAACATAAGTATCAGAATCATTTCCCATGGATAAGTAAGTGGTCACAGGATATAAACAGGCAGTTTTCAAATGAAGAAATGCAAACTGTTAATCATAACAGGAAAAATGCTCCAACTTACTAATAATAAGAAAAATTATTATTAGAACAACTCAGAGGGTTCACCTCACCCTTATCAGATCATCAAAGGCACCAAAAAGAGGAGAGTGGCAATTGTTAGAAGGGCTGTTTTGAGGGCAAGCACACTGACACACACTATGAGTGAAGCTGTGAATTGGTTCAGCCATTCTAGAAAACAATTTGGAACCATATCTAAAAAGTCTCTTAACTGTGCATCACCTTTGACCCAGCAATACTACTACTGGTATTCCCAAAGACTCAAAGACACAAAGAAAGGCCCCATCAGTACAAAAAAGAAACAAATCTTATAGCTATAATAACTAGCATTTATATAGTGCTTTAAGATTTGCTAAGGTTTGAAGCCCTAGTTACAACCCTGGGAAATAGATGTTGTTATTATCTCTCTTTTACAGATGAAAAACTGAGACAGAATTTAAGTGACTTGCCCAGGAAGACACAGCTAATAAATGTCAGAGGCAGAATTTGAATTCCATTCCAAAAACTCTTATCATTGCCCCACTAATCTACCCTGAATGTAACAGCACTTTTTATCTTAGCAAAGAATTAGAAACAAGATGAATGCTCATTAATTGAGAAATGACTAAGCAATTTGTGGCATATAAATGTAATGGAATATTGATTAATTAAATAACTAAAGAGACAGTATCAGAGAAACCTTGGAAAATTCATATAAACTGATAAAAGGTAAAATGAAGAGAACCAGAAAGCAGTTTCACACAATGACTGTAATACTGGAAAGAAAAACATCTTTGAAAAATAGAAAATTCTGATTCATTCAGGGACGAATCATGACTTTGGAAGACTGTTAGTGAAACCTATTACCCACCTTTTGGCAGAAAGGTAAAGGACTAGAGGTGCAGGATGAGACAAACCTATTCAGATATGGCCAGTGTGTTGAATTGTTTTTCTTATCTATGCTTACTTGTTAACTGATCTGGGTTACGTGATCAACTTAGACAACCAGACATCTTGCCCAATCTTTATGACCTCCTAAACATTTCCAAAGTAGGAATTATATGTAAGAAATCAAGCAATTTCAACTGTCTCTACAAGCCAGCATACCAAGAATCCTAATGAGCTAAAACCCTGATGAACTAACAACACAGAAGGTTAATCTCTGATACCTTCACTCAGCATCCCCTTCCCCCATGGGCCCCTGCTTTTTTGGCAGGGCTGCATAAGCCATTTGTAACTGAGTTCAGTTCTGCCTACCTTCGCCTCCCCACCATGATGGAAAGCTAAAAGGCAGAAGCTTGCTATGACGGGGGCTACAGCATATCAGCACTCTGTGCTGCATCAGGACTCAGCCAGAGAACTGAAGAACATAGAGGGCTGGGCTGGGATGCCAGCACATATACGTAACTCCACTAGGCCTGAGGGGATTCCCCAGTGTGGAGGAAGCTGAGATAAGTCTGAGGTCTGGCCCCCCAAGGAACCACCATCAAAGGGACTGTATTCAGAAAATGAACAAGAAGGGAATATAAGATAAGACTAAAGTCACAAAGATTTCAGGAGGAAAAAAACTAAATTAATATCCTTGAGCATAAACAGACAAAACAGCATGACTACTCTTAGTTGTTGCAAGAGAAGGTGACTGATTATCTAGGGAAGAGGTGAGTCTCTATCCCCATGGATAGAGATTTTTACAAAGAAAGCAAATCAATAAAATATTTAAATGACACCAAAAACAACAAAGAAGTTTGAAATAGGACCCAAGGTGATTTTGTTACAACTGTGTTAAATTTAATGTACACCTATTTTTTTGCATAAATCATACATAATAAGTTTGCATTTTCCCAGAAATCCTTTTTTGGGGTTTTTTTTATCCTGCAGTGTTAATATTTTATATACCTTTGTTAATGATTGTTCAGTTCATAATAAGAAAAAATGTTTAAAACAAAAATTAAAACCGGATAAAAGAATTACGAGACCCATTATGCATATGGCATCTAGGTGATGTACAATATATGAAAAAGAAATGTTCTCCCCAGTGTGAGGTTGGCATTCATTATAGTACTATTAGTTAGAGTCTTCTACCTTATTTAGATCACATTTAGAGTATTTTTCCAGCTCTGGGCCTCATATTTTAGGGAGATACTTTGCCCATTCAGAGAAGAACAACAAGAATAATGAAGGAACTAGATATTTTGCCATGCAAGAATAATTTAAGGGGCAAAAAAAAAAACTGAACACATCAGATTTAGGAATACACGATAGCTGCCTCCAAGTTTGGGAGAAGTAATAGACATATCCATCTGATTAGCCCCCAGAATAAAAGTTGGCCCTCCTTAGAAAGGAGCAAAATTCATATTGCCTTGAAAAAACATCCTAAAACAAGCTGTCAAAAAATGGAATGAATTACCTCCATAGGCAGAATCCCTTATTGGTGGGAATTTTCAAGTGGAAGCTGGATAGGCATGTGAGGCATTATGCAGTAGAATCGTGATTGGATGGGATAAAACTAGATAAATCTCTGAAATCTCAGGAGAGTGTAAGATCCTTGAAGACAGGGGTTGATTTGGGACATTTTTTTTTAAGTCTTTATATTCCTAGTATGTGGTCACAATGCCTGGTGACCTATCGTTGGAGCTTTAAAAAAAATACTTGTTAAATTGGATTGGATCCTTCCCAGCTCTAAGATTTTATGATTCTTTGAGAAAGCAGTGGAGGCTTGGATCAAGGTCACTTGACACCCACACCTAAATAGAGAACATACAAATTTGTTTTAGGAAACATTCCTATATAGACAGAGAAGAGGCCCTTGGTTTAAAAAAAAGTAATAATTTTTATATACATATATATATATATGTATGTATATGTATATGTATATGTATATGTATGTATATGTATGTATGTATATGTATACAAACACATATGTGGCTCATATCCCATGAAATGGGCTTCTCAAAATAATACCAACTTATATATTTTTATAGAGTTTTAAGATATACACAGTTATACTTTTCTTACAATGGCCTGTTAGAGTACATAATGAAATCCATTTTATATATAGGGAAAACCGACTCTCAGAGAAATAAATTCACAGTCATCTAACTATGCAGTGTCAGAGTCAGATCTCTAGACTACGATAAAGAAGGGAGTCCCTGAACGTCAAAAAAGCACCACCGCCCCCATTCTCTGGCCCAAGAAACGCACTAGGAAAAAATGCTTTAGTCTCTAATGGTCAGTGCTTTTTTGCTAGCCAACAAATTGATTCAGATCTCCTGCAGCTTCAACCTCATATTCTTCTGGTCCTTTTGCTGCCCATTTCCTTTGCAAATTTTGACCCTCTGCTCACTCTGGGATACATTTTCCAAACAATGATGTTACTTGTGAGACAGTGCTGAGGCCCAGACATGTCTTGTACTCTTTTTCTTAGATCTGTTTGGCTGGTGTGGAGCCAGAGTGGTTCTGGCTAGCACCTCTCACATTCCTTTATCCTGGACCCGCTCCAGAAGGGCTGGGCTGGCTCTCCCCTGCACATACTACTCTGCCTCCTCCTTACAAGAGAATTGGGAGGAGGGGGAGATTCAGGTTTGATCCCATTCCCTTTGTGCCTCAAGTCTATGAGCTGTTTTCATACAGCCATTCTTAGCCTCGTTAGCCTCTTTCTTTCCATCCTCAGAGATGATTGAATCCTGTAAATTTCTGCTGCTGAGTTATTTTTGGCTTTCTTTCTCTCAGCTAGGGTGCCTGTCTGCTCACCGACAACTATTAACAGCTGTTTGAAGGGGCTTTGAATTCCCAGGCTTTTTACTGGAGTGTATTTGAACAATGGCCTTCAAGAGCTATTGCAGAGAAAATTGTAGAGGAGAGAGGGAAGTGACAGAGAAGTCACCAAAAGCCCACTCTTTTTTCTGGAGATAGATTTTTTTTTTACACTTTCTTCCTCCTTCCCTCCTTTCTTTTTTTGTTTCTTTCTTTCTTCCTCCCTTCCTCCCTCTCTCTCCTTTTCTTCCTCCTTCCCGCTATCCCTCCTTCCTTTCTTTTTTCTTTTAATTTGTTTTCTTTTTTTCATCCTTCCTTCCTTCTTTTCTTCCTTTCTTCCTCAGAAAAACTGGAAGACAGTGACAGAAACCAAGAAGCTAGAGAAGGAACCATCCACCCAGCTGAGTGCCTCTAGAATCTAATTAAGCCAAATGATCTCATCTCTTAGTCCCTTCATGGCTCATTGTGTCATTCACTGCATTTTCCCCGCAGAAATAGATCAAGAAGTTCTAGAATGTCAAGAGGAGACTAAACTATCATTCCTTATCCACTGGAGTCAGCAGCCCCCATTTTTCATCCATTTAACCTGTATTGGCCAAGCATCCGTGGAAACATTGGAACTGGCTCCTTTCAAAATGGCAACACTATCACCCTTGAGCATAGTAATAAACTGTTTGATGGAGGGGTGCTATGAGTGCAGGGTTTAGGAGGAAAGAAGGCAGCCCTTTCCCAGATGTTCAGCATTCTGCCTTCTCCTCAGGAAGCCATTTCCCCGCACTAGGAGCTTTTCCAGTTGTCCTGTGTTGAGCACCTTCCTTTCACAAAGACTTAAAAAACACCAGTAGTGCCATTTGAAGAGTGTCATGCACCTTGTAAACATTAATCCATTAATCCTCACTAACCCCAGGGGGGAGGCAAGTGTTGTTACCGTTAATTGAGCAATGATTAACACTCTGGATCTACAGAATACTTTGCCATCCTTCACTACTTAAACCCCCTGGCACCACACCAGGGACTTGTGAGGGATCTGTGTTCTTATCCCCACTTTTCAGACAAGGCAACTTGAGAAGCAGACACAGTATCAGGCCTCAGGCCTCAAGCCAGAAGAAGCATCCAGTTGCATTAATTACTAACTCAGTCCTCCCTCTATCCATCGGCTTTGCTTCACATGTTTAAACCTCCAGATGATGATTAGGGGAAGACTAGATATGATGGCAATTTGTAGGGGGCCCAAGGTGGGAGTGCATTTTGCACAGTTATTTGCATAGAAATATAGAACTATGCATATTTCTGTGCTCTTGCACATGTCTTGAAATGTAGTAAGATGCTGTGTATATCAAACTCTTACTGATTTGTATTTATTTATTTCAAGCCCACATTCCTGGTAGTCATATTTACCTGTGCAAAAATTTACTCCCACTCCTTCCCAGATATCCCAGATGTCTTCCTAAATCCTCTTTCAAAAATCTCTCACTTTTAATGTATTACCATCAATTCCTCCCACCACACAAACACAGATGCTCACATACATTCTCACACACACCCTTTTATAGTAAGGACACAGAATGTAAAGACAGGGTCTTGCTAAATATCACATGTATCTCTGTAGTGGTGACTGAATCAGGAGAAACTCCTCTTCCTTCTCTTCTCCTCTTTTCTCTTCTCTCTCACTTTTCTTCTTCCTCTTCACCAAATGTGAAGTGACTCTGATCCACCAGTACAGTATGACAAATGAATTAAGTAGGTTTGCACTATGGAACTCATAGACTTCTGATTACATTGCTAGGTAACTGTACTTTACAAGATGTTAGGGTTCTATCATTTTCTCATTGCTTGAGTACTTTAAGGATATATGGAAGAATCTGTGATTTCATCAATGTGGTTGCTCCTTCCACCAGATTGTCTGCAGGTTGATAGATAAGAATGATAATACATAGTGCCTTATGTAGCATTTATGCAGCACTTTAAGGATTACCAAGGACTTTACATACGTTATCTTATATACCTTTGCAACAACTCTCCAACACAGGTACTACTATGATTATCCACATCCTAGAGATGAGGAAATTAAAGCTGAAAGAAGTTAAATGATTCACTCTGGGTCACCCAGTAAATAAATGCTTGAGGAAGGATTTGAACTCATGTCTTCTTGAGTACCTGTGGACAAAAAAATTCTTCACCCTGTATCTTAGCTGTTGGTAGGACTCTGCAGGTTTACTTTGGCTTCTGTTCAAGCAACAGACATGTGGTTTATCACTAGGTTTAGATCTGAGGTTTTTCCAGCTTCATAGGACCTGTCAAAATGTACATTCTACTTATGTCACTTTCCAGAATCCAAGATCATCACCATGAAACACCAGAATTAATTTTAAACCAAGGAGTCCTCACTACAGACCACAGGATCACAGAATTTGAGGGTTGAAAGGAACTTCAGTGGCCATCCAGGCCAAACCACACCCAACATTCCCTGAGCTTCAAACATTCAGGATTGTCAGGTTATTTTGTTTTGGTTTGTTTTGTTTCATCAATTATGTTTGCTCAGGTTTAAGTATACAACTAACAAGACCCCTCAGCCAGATTGATTTTCAAATGTGTAGTGTAGTAGAGTAACCTTCCCTTTGCCTCCCCCATACTTTCATTGTAGACATACATACATATACACATGCACGCACGCACGCACGCATGCCAATAAGTAATAGGTTCTTGGAGGGAGGGAGCAAAGAGAAAACAGGAAAAATTGTGTAGATTGATTCCTGAGATACCCATGAGAGGCCAGGGATGCTAAGCTTAGCACAGTGCAAGGCACATAGTAAACATGTCATAGATATCAGTTGGTGATTGATTTTTGTCTCTGCCTTTCTAATAATAATAATAAACTAGTATAATGACACCTAGGTGGTACAGTGGATAGAGCAATGGACCAATAATCAGGAAGACCTAAGTTCAGATCTTACTGCAGAGACTTACTCGCTGCACCATACTGGATAAATTATTTAATCTCTGGCTGTCTCAGTTTCTACTTCTGTAAAATGGGGGTAATAATAGCACCTCTATCCTAGGCATGTTGTGATGATAAAATGAAATCATATTTGTCGAGTGCTTTGCAAAACTTAAGGCACTATATAAATGCTAGCTATGTAGCCCATAAGGTTTGCAAAGCACTTTCCATAAATATCTCATTTGGTTCTTACAACAGCCCAGGGAAGTAGGCGTTGCTTCATTTTACAGAAGAAGAAACTGAGACTGAGAGATGTTGTGACTTGCCCAAGGTAGTGACTGAGGCAGTATTTGAACTCAGGTCTTCCTGACTCCAAGTCTAGCACTCTGTCCATTTTACCTCCTAACTGCTTTAAGAAGGATAGAAGAGAACAGGCAGATTGGAGAGCAAATGGAAATGTGGAGCAGTCAAGTGTTAAAAAGCAGAAGTGTTCCATGTGTACATTTTTGAAATTTTTCCCAGTGGTATCCCCTGTTTTCAGGTTCTTTATACACTCAGTGCTCAACTTTAGTAGGGGTAGCATTCCTAGAAAATGGCACAAAAGCCAAAGAGGCAAGTGTTGATACATTGATACTCAGGGAAAATAGAGGGTTAGGTTTCCCTAACCACCAAAAACCGCAGCCTTTTGCTAGAGATTGCTGAAAATGCACTTTTTTGCATACAGTTCTTTATGACAAAACATTTTTGATAATATGCACTTTTCTTTATACAGTAACCATGAAATAACCTATAAAATACAATACACAAAATAAAATTGGTAACATGTAAAACATTTTTCTCACTAGTAACTCCCTAGAATTTTTGTGATCTTTTGTGTAACATCCCAATTTAAAAAAAAGAAAGTACTGATTTCAGACAATATTCACTTTTTGTAAAACATGATCTACAGTACCATAAATACTTTCTTCCTTTTTGCAGATATAACAAATCATCAATTCATTAACACCAAACTCATAGCCGACAGCAGCTCCAGACATTCCAGCATGAAGTTTATCTAACACCTTTATTTTCTCACTAAGCCACATCACTGACTTTGCATGCTTGGGCTTAGAGCCCAAAGGACTTACACTATGCTTTGGCAGTATAATTGCAATACAGAACTTGAGTTTCGAAGGCAATGAAAATATTCGGTGAATGCACAAGGAGCTCTTTACAACAATAAGGTCAACAAGACCAGTAAAGTGCCTAGTAGGCTACCAGCTGCTCCACAGACTTCTGCGAATCATGATTCTCATTTTTTTTCTCTATTGTGCATAGCTGCCAATGTACCCAATTGCCACACAAAAGTGAAAGTGAGCTTACTTAATAAAAATCACAGAGATGCTTGAAGTCACAAAAGTTAAATGTAAGAATGTTGAAAATTTACTACACTTTACAAAATTGCAATTCCTTTCATTTTAAAAAGATGTCTTTTCCATCAGTTAAACATTCCCAATTTCTTGATTATTGTTTACATCAGTTTCTTACTGGGATATTCTTTCCTATTAACAGTTGCATGTGACATTCCATACTTATTGGTGGTTGTTTCTTCCGTTGAACACACACAGTAATTCTTGAAGATATAATTTAGGCTCTTTTCCATGGGAACTTTGACCAGAATACTTTTCTCACCAGTTTTTATCCTAATCTGAAGTCTGGGGGCATGAGAGGGAGGAGTTATTGGCATATGCTCTAAGTCTTCAAGAACCCAGTCGAGGATGTCATTATATAGCTAAGGAGTTATAGAAATTTCACGACTGGGGAAAACTTAGTTAACTTCCAAACCCTGTCATTGTTCAAAAGAAAACCTCTGACATAGAGACAAAGAAGATAGTATTGTAACCCAAATAAGTACTTTGTAGAGAAATTTGGCATCTTTCTAAGCAGAGAGGGAGGATGTCTTTGGTAAATCTTTCTAGTATGACTGTGATATTTACCATATGTTGAAGTTGAAACTCTCAGCACCTGCAGATAGAGTAACACTAAGCCACAGAGTGATGAAAGTTGGTCATTCCATGGGGAAGTCAGGGTCAAAACCTACTCTCTAGTTTCTTGTCATTTTGATCCTGGTTTCTGATTCTTATAGAACAGAACACCCATGGCTTTTCTTGAAATATTCAGCAGTAATAACCAGTACCAAAAAAACATATTATTTTACAAGATGTAAGAAAAAAACTATTAAAACTGCCTTTTTCCTCCTTGCCTTTAGATTTAGATTTGAGTCATTATAGGTCACGTAATATGGAGCTACATCTCCCAATATATCTGAAAGGCATATGCACTTATCAGAGACCTCATTGCATGTGCAGCTTGTGTTATTTTCATCCACGTATAGTATAAAGCAAGAAATCTAAGTAGGTCATCGAGTTTAGCCTTCTGTCTCTGAAAATAAACCAAACGATCCAAGAGAGATTGTGATCTATCTTAATATTAAAGCTCTTCAGAAAAGGAGACAGCACTACCCCTTTTGATAGCCTGTTGTAGTTCAGCAGTGGTGTCAGAAAGTCCCTTTCTAGGTCTAACCCAGATCTTTCCTTACACCTTTCAGTCCCATTTTCTTCTATAGTGATGCAAAATAAATGGTTATACTCTGCCAGTGGATCTGTGATATCATCAATGTAGGCATTCCCAATAATAATGCAAAACTATTCACAAATCTCTCCATACCTGCCCTTCCTATGCCATATTAGAGACATATCCATATTCTACCATAAATCTGCCACAGGGGACCCACCCAACATGCTGGGAACCCTTCTTGCATTCTCTTGACATTGCCAGGTGTACCAGTTGTGTATACAAGCTGCAAATCAATATTTCCTAACTGTCACTGTATGACTGGTTCATTTCTTTTTCCAGTCATTCTTAATTTTTTATCTTAACAGCTATTCAGTCATAATAACCATTCATGTGTAACAAAAATCTTTTAAAGAATGCCCATTATTATATGGCTATAGATATGCCATGGGTCAAATCTCATACTCAAATGAAACAAATCAGAACCTGATTAACTTAGAGTTAGCATGAGTCAGATTGTTAACACAGTTCCCCAACACCAGTGTTTTAAAGGAGCTCCATTAATTATGTTGAAAACTGTTATTAAGTTGACATCTAGAGTTCCCTTTCCCAGATTTGGTGATCTAGGTGGTAGTGTTTTTTTAGATTTTCTTAAATAGGTAGCATTTCCCCATCTTTTTTCATATTTGTTATTCACATTTTATGTACTTCTTAAAATATTACGTACCCCCCAATTTTTAAATCTCCAGAAAAAAAAAACTAAACAGTTCAAAAAGATAATTATTTTCTAGTTTTAGCATCTAATACTCCTGCTATTACACATCAATCTACAGTGACCACCACTCTTTTAGAGGGGTAGGGAAAGAAAAACATTCTGCATCTTTCGGTTGGGTCCTGTTTTCCTTCTCCAACTATCATATTTAAATTGTACCTGGTGAAATTCATCTTTTTTTTTTCTTTCCATTCTTTATATTGTCAAAGTTATTCAAATTCCATTCCTATCCTATAAAATGCTAAAAAAAAAAATCTCCCCTGAAAATAGTAGTATAATCCTTATTATTAATGAGAATATTCAATAACTCATCACTGACTGATATATGTATATATTTATTTATATAAAATTTAGAGGTCAAAGGGATATAGCATGAAACTGAAAAAATCCCTGGATTCAGAGTCAGGACCCCCGGGTTCAAATTCTTGCTCTGCTACAAATTTCAAATACTCCAGTCCTCATTTTTCTCACTTGCAAATGGAGGGAATTGAGCCAGATCACCTCTGAGGTTCCTTCCAGGTCTGAATCTTTCATATAATTCCATGCTATTTTGATATGTCTCTGATTAACATATATCCAGAGTCATTCCTCATTCTTCAGTTTATAAGTATTGCTTTACTAGAGCTGGACATTCTTCTCATTAGAAAACCTTTTAATTATGAGTAAATTAATAAGAAACTACACTTCCAAAACATTTCTCATCATTGGATTCTTCCAATGGGATTTTTGTTGTTGTTTAATCATTTTTCAATCATGTCTAAATTTTCATGACTCCATTTGGGGTTTTCTTGGCAAAGATATTAGAGTGATGTGTCATTTTCTACAACAGCTCATTTTACAGGTAAGGAACTAAGGCAAACAGGGTTATATGACAGGGTCACACTGCTAGTAAATGTCTGAGGCTGGATTTGAACTCAGAAAGATGAGTCTTCCTAACTCCAGACTTGGGTCTCTATCCACTACACCACCGATCTACTGGTTACATTTTAGAGTTTTCTACTTGCAAGGCAGCTTAGGCCATCCATAGTTACAATTAAATTATATTCCCAATGGATTGTGTTCCAAGAGTTTTTTGTACCTCAGTCGCTCAGCATGCATGGTGCTTTTTTTGCCCATAAAAATAGCACTCTAAATGGTGGTTGGATTTCTTCAAAAACCAAGTCCTCTCATATTGTACCTGAATTATCATAACAATTACACTTTACATGTGGACTCAGTGGTCTCTAAGACCCCTTCTAGCTCTAAATCTATGATCCCACTACATGTAATAGTTTTCAGAGTGCTTTTGCATACATTATTCTCATTCCTGTGGGAAAATGCCTACCCACTTCCAAGTCAGGAACTCAATGGAAGGGGATTCCACACATTAAGGACTTAAGAAACTTGGATATATAGATAGTCCTGGGCACCAACAAGTTATTCCTCTCCATTTATATACAAGAGCATAACTCTCTATCTAGGTCAATCAGTCCCCAGAGTGTTCTGAATTAAAGAACAATAGGAAGTCCCTTCCACTGGCATTTCCTAAGGGCTATACAACTGCCCACTTAACATTACTCATATGTCGGGTATCTGTGTTGCCTGGGTTGTTGGTTTTTCATTCCTTCTATCTCAATTTCTCTTTTTTTTCCTTCTAAAAATTGGAAAGAGATCAACTTACTTGATTGTTTTGTCTTTTTTCCCCACTTATTGTCTAATGTCTATTTGGCTTTGTTTTTAAACTGTGTGTTTTACTTGGGGGAAAAAAAACTAAACACGTGTACCCCCAACCTGGCCAGTCTAGTTAGATAAAGACAGTATAACACGGTGCTCCCAAATGGCTCTAGAGTGTTGACTGTAATGCTGCAAACACATTCAGAGACTGCCATTACCAACAAGCTAGCTGTTACACTAGGCTTTGGTTTACTCACTTTCATTATGAGTGAGAAAATCCTGTAGTTAATAGCAGTGCATGAATGTGAAATATCCCTGGACTTATTTGCATTCATTTGCTGTTGGTACTGTCTCTGCTGAGGTCTCTATCCTTGTTTTTACAGAGCTTTTGGCAGTGTTTCTGCAGTTGGTGTGTGAATTTTTATGATCTGTTGCATGTTATCCATGCAATTTCCTGCCCTGTAATGGTATCAGTTTTCCAGACACAGAGGAATACAGACTCAAACCCAGGAGCTCACATTAGCATAAAATGTCCCAGTTCTGTCAGTTTGATTAATTTGTCTCTTTGTCTCCTCTCTATATGATAAGTGCTATTAATGGTTGCAACACTTCATATGTCAAAGTCTTTCTTCCTAATGACTTGAAAATGCGGTTTATTTCCCCCCTTTTTGTATTATTTTTCTCATTTAGCATTCCACTCAAGTATAGATTTATGCCATGCTCTTTCATTATCTTACTGGTTGCAGCACTGGAGTGATTACATATGGTGTAGGGTACGCGTAAAGATGTGATCCCAGGGGCAACAGCTGCTGATGCAGGCTGAAAATAGATCCAGCGGACGCTCAGCACTTTTCCCAGAGGTCTTTTATTTATTAGTAACAGTCTTCATATAGGACAGCTTGGATCCTCATTTAGCAAGATGACTTTTTGCCTTTCAGAGCAGTGCAGTGACTTTGCTCTATTTCCTGACACTGCTGTGTAATTTTTTTCGCCTCCTTTGTATCCAAGCAATGACTTAACCTAACATAAATTGTAATATAATCCTGATATATATAATGAACTCAAGGAACGACAGGCTCCATTTGGAGTAATGGAGCTTGACAGATCTAAGGTTTAAATTAAATAATCCTATTTGTAAGACAGCATTTGTACATGGTACACTGATTTAAAATGAACTTCTATTCTTCTCCAGTGACTCTTATACCATTTTTAGTATTTTCCCTTCCAAGGGGACTTTTTTTTCAGGAAGAAAAGCATTCAGAAGGGTTTCATTTATTTGTCTTTGGAAAAATGTACCACAAAGCCAGCAACTCTTTCATAAGGGAAGAATGAGATAAAATGATGATTTTTATCCCATTCTGTCTTTGAGAAAGAAAGGAGAGAGAGAGAGAAGAGAATCAACACCATTAATAAATTGGGATGTGATGTTATTAATCCATTCAACCAAATCTTAATGACACTCAATTTTCTATCGGGCAACATACCTGTACCACAAAATATGTGGTGGAATTTAGGATTCCCATCATTACTGGTCTTTTGTAAAATGTTCCACTTCTATGTAAGAGTATTCTCTTCTTAATTTTAATGAGCTTCACTAATGAACATATTTATTAGCTTTTTAAAATTTGCCTGAAAAGGTGTATTTCAGGGGGAAGATTATCTTATTAAGTCCCTCCTACTTTTCTTAGCTGTACCAAGAAAATGACAGATAGAAATGCTTTGTGCAAGTTAACAGATGATAGGACAGCATCAAGATAATAGTACAATGCACAATGACAGACACAACGTATGTGTGACGACCAACTTTGATAAACTGGACTCTTCTCAGCAATGCAAGGTTATAAGACAACTCTAAAAGACTCAGGATAGAAGGAAATGTCTACATTCAGAGAAAGATCTAGAAAGAACAGAGTTTAAATGGAGAATGAAGCAAACTACATGCTTTCTTTCTTTTCCATGTTTGGTTTTGTTTCCTCTTTCCCATTGTTCACTCCGTCGGTTACAACTCTTCTATACAACCAGACTAATGTCCAATGGGAAAGTCTTTGCAGATCCTATACTTGATTGCATGCCGTCGTGGCGGGGAGGGGGGGGGGGAGAAAGGGGGGAAAGGAAGGGAGAAAATTTGAAACTCAAGGGATTGTGGAACTGAAACTTGTAAACTAAAAGTAAACAAACAAATCAATAAAAAAAAGACATTAAAAAAAAGATAATAGTACAACCTTTCCATGCTATGTGATAACACACGTGTTTTAGCTCCTTTCTCCAAATCAAAAAGAAAATCTTACTGTTTATTGTAGAATGGCAAATCATGTTGATAAAAGTCCAACCCAGTTTTTCTAAAGTCATCAAGGGGAGAAGCTAGTCTAATCCATCATTCATTAGCCTCATAACTTGATGGGAAAGCCTTAAAGAAAAATGATGCTTCTGACAGAGCAAGCTTCTTTCCTTCAGAGCAGTGCATAAGGAAGGTAAAAAGCCACAGCAAGTTAGTGAATTTGCTTTTTTACCATTCTATCCACTGATTTACTAGCCTAGAGTTAATCATGTTCTATATCAGGAGACAAGATGATTTCCTTTCTCTGAAATTTTGATACAGAAATCATTTGGTCACTCTAACAGACTGCCCTATTTTAGAATATCTCTTATATTTGTAAATTATACATTTAATTCCCCAATATGGAACTACAGGGAATTACGTTGGAAACTGATGTGATGGTTCCTGAGAATGGGGAGGGTGGGAGTGGCAGAGGTTAATTTTATCAGGTGTGAGGTTCATAGAGTTGTTCAGGAACCAATAATACTGAATATTCTTAAAAATAATTCAACCCAGAGGCAGTTAAAAGAAGCTGTTTTTTCTCTTCCTCATAAGAAAGTAGAAGTTCATATTATTTTATCCAACAGTGGTAATTACGGTTAATATTTTCCTCCAGGTTTATTTGGAAGTTTATTTACACTACCAATAACCGGAGCTGCTGTAGCAATGACTGCCGGCAACATTGCCACCTTTTAAATGCACTCTAATGTAGCAGTAATATTCTAGTCATAGAAATCTGTGGCAGGCAGCATCCTGCCCAAGCATACTTGAATCCTTTCTTTCACCTTTTTCCTTCTGTCTGCCTTTCTTTCTCTGTTTCACACATACTAAGCTTCCAAGCTCAGGCTGCGGGATCATCCTTAATTCACTCTATTGTGATACTGTAATGTAGCTCACCTCTGTCTAGTGGCCTCAAAATGGGCATAGCTGGGGGAGGGGAAGAAAACTTGCCCACTGTAGATGTGAAATTCAGCCATGACAGGGTGAATTAAGGATGGAATTTAAGGAGTAGCTCTTTCATTTCCTAGCTTTTGTGACCTTAAGTCAGATATACAGTAACGTCATGGTGAAGGTGGAGCCAGAGGAGGAGTGGAAAGAATTGAATGTAAGGGGGTGTGTGTGTGTGTGTGTGTGTGTGTGTGTGTGTGTGTGTGTGTGTGTGTGTGTGTGTGTAAAAGAGAGAGAAAGAGGGAGAGAGAGTCTGTCAGTGAAACTGTCGTTGGATAGCTAAACTGACCCTATTTTCACCTCAAAACACAAAGACTTGGTTTTCTACTCAAGGGAGATTTCTATATTCCAAAAATGTGCTACCCTAGTAAATTAACATCCCAATTAATAGTGTCAAATGTTGGGGTTGGCAAGGTGGTACCATGAATAGAGCACCGGCCCTGGAGTCAGGAGGACCTGAGTTCAAAAGTCAGGAGGACCTGAGTTCAAATCCTGCCACAGACACTTAACACTAGCCATGTAACCTTGGGCAAGTCACTTAACCCCAATTGCCCTCCGAAAAGCAAAAAGTAAAAATAAATAGTGTCAAATATCTTATTGATACCCTTGAACTCCAGTGTTTCCCATGTCATTGCCACAGCTTTGGTCATCACAGACTTGATCTGTGTTCAAGAACTAAATAGTTGCCTGTGTTTTAATTTTGGTTCCAGGGCTTGCCCTCTTTTTTCTCTGCATTTTATTTTATTTTATTTTTCAGTTCCCATCTGTCATTAGAAGTAGGCTCTAATCTGTGCCTTTGGCCAGGCAAGGATAGGTTAACCAGTTTCTAGTGACAGCCCAGCAAAGAGTGAATCTCTGTCATTAATATTAGGAACCGACAAAATGCAAGTCCCTCACCCTCAGTCACCCTAGAATCAGAATTTTAAGGCCCTCCTTTATGAGGTGGGACTGCTCTTGTTCTTTATCTATACTTCCCTTCACTATCCTTCTACTCCCTAACTCTTTCAGTCTAAACCCTCATCATAGCTGCATTCATAGAATTTTAATGGACCCTCCATGAATCCATAGGACTATTTTGTGGATTAATGCCATCTATAGTTGACATAAACTTAGTTCCCTCAAAGACACAGAGTAGATTGTTGCTACTTATACTGGCAATCTGTTCCATGAGCCCTAGAAGAATGGAAAAACATTGTAATGACTTTAAAGCAAGTCTCAACCCATCAACAAATATTTATGGATCATTTAGATAACCAATAAATCATACATTAAGTATCTCCGATGTGTCAGGCACTGTTCTAAGCACTGGTGAGAACAAATACAAGGAGAATACCTCCTCTCAGAGAGCTTATGTTCTAATGGGGAAGACAGCAAGTCGATACATAAGTTATGGAAATGATTAGTAAGTAAATTAATACAAATAAATACAAAATCTCAAAATACAAGGTTGTAGGGGAGGGAGGGTTGTGGTAGCTGGCGGATGAGGGAAAGGCTTTATGCAAAAAGTGGCTCTTCCACTGCCCTTTGAAAGAAGAGGATTCTGTGAGGTGGAAGAAAGGGATTCTAAGAGGTAGAAGTGAGGAGGGAGTACATTCCAGTGAGAAGTGAAAAATGGCAGGTTAGTATTATGAGGAAAGAAGACCAGTTTGGCTGGCTTTCAGAGTGAATGATGGAGAGTAATATCCAATGAGCCTGGGATAATAGGTTGGGGTCAGGTTGGGATGGGCATTAAAAACTAAATAGAGGAGTTTGTTTATATTTGATCCTAAAAGCAGTAGGGAACCAAGCCACTGGAGATGATTGAGTATGAGAGTGATGTGGTCAGATCTTTTTTCAAGGAAAATTACTTTGGTAGCAATATGTAGGATATGTTGGAATGGGGAGAGGCTTGAGAGGCAGGGAGACTAGATGGGATATCATTGCAATAACCTAGGCAGGGAGTGGTGAGGACCCAAACTAAGGTGGTAGCCGTGCAAGTAGAGAGAAAGGGATTGGATGAGAGAGATGTTATGAAGATAGAAACAAGATTTGGCAACTGAGAGGATGTGTAGGATGATGAAGAATGAGGAGTCAAGGATAATCAAAGTTATGAATATAGAAGACTGGATGGATGGTGGTGCCTTCAGTAGAAATAGGGAAGTTTGGGTTTAGGGGGAAAGATAATGCATTGAGTTTTGGTACATGGTGAATTTAAGATGTCTCCAGGACATCCAGTTAGAAATGTCCATTGGGCAATTGATAATTTGGAAATTAAGCTCAAGGGAGAGACTAGGATTGGATGTATAGATCTGTAAGTCATCTGCATAGATATTGATTGTTGAACCCATGGGAGGAGGGTATGAGGTATGAGGTTGAAAAGAAAGAATTCCCCAACTGTAGGAAAGATTCATAGATAGGAGCCATGCTATGAATGATAAACCAGCAAAGTAACTGGAAAAGGCATGGTCAGACAGGAGAACCAGAAGAAAATAGTGTTATGAAAACCTAGATAGGAGAGTGTCTAGGAAAAAAGAGTGGTGAGTTGCATCAGATGGGTCAAGAAGGATGAAGACTGAAAAAAGACCATTAGATTTGGCAATTAAGAGATTGTCATTAGTGTTGAATAGAGCAGTTTTCCACTGAATGATGAAGTCAGAAGCCATATTACTGAGGATTGGCAAAAAAGAAGCAGTTGAAACAACAGGTAGAGGAAACATTTTCAAGGAATTTGTCTGAAAAAGGGAGGAGAGATAGAATGATAGCTTGAGGGAAGAGTTGGGTCTAGTGAAACTTTATTAGGACAAGGAAGACGTGGACATGTTTGAAGGAACCAGCATGTAAGGTGAGGTTGAAGATTCAAGAGAGAGAAAGGGAGGTATGATTCAGGTTACATCTTTTTTTATTAATTAATTTTATTTTTGATTCATGGAACAAAGCAAGCATTTCCATGATACAGTGCTATAAAAAAGATGATTGTGCATGAAGCTGCTTATCTACCATGTACAACTTACTAATCCCTCCAAATACATGTTATCTTTTCTCTTAATACTTGTAGTCATCAGTTCTTACTCTGGATGCAGATAGCATCTCTCTTCATGTCTTTTATTTTTAATTTGTGTATTTGTATTAGTCAAAATTACTTAGTTGCTTAAAGTCATTCTTAAAACAAGATTGCTATTATTATATACAATGTTATATCATCTCTGTTGGAGAAGATAGAAGAATATGGTATCAGGTACATGTGTTAAGGGCTTGGCCTTGGAGAGAAGGACCACCTCTTTGAACAGAGTTCAGGAAAAGAGGAGAAAATAGAAGATAGGACTTTAAGATGAAAAGAATAGGTTAAGGAGGAAGCTGTTATCAAATGCCCTGGTAATGTGATCTCTGTTTTACCAAGGCCTTTCTGAGAGGCATCATAGCAAAGTTGGTAGATAACTGGCCATTCAGTCAAGAAAGCCTAGGTTCAGGTCCTCCATCTGACACACACCAAGTGTCGAACCATTGACAAACCACTTAACCTCTCAGTGCTCCAGGAAATTCTCTAAATTCTAAGTTACAGACCAAGGCTGCCAAAACATATATCAACTAGATTCTAAGCACCTCAAGGACACTGCTGGCTTCACTTTCCTCTCTGTGCCCATCACATTGTAGGCACTGCATAAAGCAACTGCTTCCACAATGGAGAAAGTACAGTAGGCTTGGCAGAGAGGTTTAGTAAAAGATTGAAGACCAAAAAGGAAAGATCACAGAAAGGTATGATGAGGCACATGGGTCTTGTGGAGAAAAAAAATGTGAATGAAATTCAAACAGAATTATTAATAGAAGGAGGCCTTGAATAGTAAATCTCATGTTAGTATAAGCAGAAAGAATGTATTCAAAAACTTAAGAGGATTAAAGAGCCTGTGGAGGATGAGAAAAAGAGAAGCCATACTTCAACAGAAGTATTTTGAATAGAAAGGGAAAGAGAAACTAACCCAGGAAGAAATGAAATGAGAAAATTGTTGAAGTCAATCTGAAAGGTAGATTTTTAGCAATGAAGAAAGAAAAACAGTACAAGTTAGCAACAGAACTATCAAATCCATTCTGTTCTCATACTCAACTGTGTGCCTTCCGCTTTCCAAAAATCTTCTGTTTGAATGAGTAGAGAGAGTCTGTATCTTTAGCCTTGCTCTGGAATACATCTAAAGTGCCACTCCCCTAAAATCCACCTTTATAGAGTACAGAAGCTGTGTGCAAGGTTTGTTTGCTTTTCTTTCTCCCCCTCTTAGTGAAATGTCTATTTTTAGTCTGCTTTAAAAGGCACCACATAAATATATACTGACTTGTTGCAAGTATGTGTGTACTGTATCTCTTATTGCAAACTGTTCAAGAAAAATATACATGCACTTCAGCTTCTCCACTTCAGATTTCAAGTGTAAGAAAACTGTTTGAAAGGACACTCTCAAGACTGACTTGTTAAACCTTACCCTAAAAGCTACAATGAATTTTGATGTGTCTACTTACTTTTCCTGAGTGATCTCTGATACAGGGAAAATTATAATGTTGGTGCCTATTAATGGGCACATACAATTATACTCCTAAATGTCTTAACATCTGTATTATAAACAAGTTGGAGCGTCACAGAAGCTGATCTTCTATTTACTCTATAGTCTTATTCAAGTTTATTTCTAATAGATCACCTATTAAAGTTATGTATTTGATCACATGTGTAGAACCACTGAAAAAAAGCACATCTTTGAGCAAAGGCTTACTTTATTATCTCGTCCAGGACTTGCTGATAGGTCAAGAGTTCCTATAGCTCAACTTTGACTCAGTTTCCTTTAAGTGGCTTGCATGAGACACTTTAAAATGAAACTTTCATACTAAGAGTTTGGTGCTTAGAATATAGAGAGGATTTTGAAAGATGCTGGGGGTTGGGGGGATTTGAATCATAAAATGATGAAGCTAGAAGTACTCTCAGTCATCTTGACCAAACTCCTCATTGTACAGATCGGGAAACTGAGACCTAGAGAGAAGTGTCTTACCCAAGACCACAACAAGTCAGTGTCAGAACTGGGATTGGTACCCAGGTTATACAGGGCTGTTTGCACAACCACAGAGTATTGCCATCAGCAACTTATCACGAGTAATTTGCTTTAACTGAACAAATGGAATGCAGACCCCCCCACCCGCCACCCAAATAATAGGTTCATAAAGTAAAATTCAATATTCAACAAATATTTAGGGTAATAGTTTTAAAGCTAGAAAGGACCCTATTCCCTATTAGAGATCATCTAGCTAGCTAACCCTTCCCAACCACCTGCCAAAGTGCCCTCCGCACAGTGGATAGAGTGCCAGGAACGCTCATCTTCCTGAGTTCAAATCTGGCCTCAGACACTTACTAGCTGTGTAACCCTGGGCAAATGACTTAATTGCCTCAGTTTCCTTATCTGTAAAATGAGCTAAAGAATGAAATGGCAAACCACTCCCAGTATCTCTGCCGAGAAAACCCCAAGTGGGGTCACAAAGAGTCAGACCTGACTGAAACAACTGAACAACAACAAGAAATCATCTGATTCAACTCTTTCATTTTATATTTGAAGAAATGAAATACTAGAAAAGTTAAGCAGCTTCTTCATGTCACATGGGCAGTAGAAGGTAGAGTCAGGATTTGAACCCAGGTCCTCTGACCCCATATCAATACTCTTTCAAATGTTCTCCCTTGAAATTATTAAGTGCCTACTGTGTACAAGTTTTTGTGCTGAGCCATGAGAGTACTCCCCCAAAAAAACAGATACAAGACAGTCCTTGGGCAAGCCTTCATTTCTCTCTGTTTCACCACTGGTCAAACAAGGAAGTTAATCTAAGTATCTTCTAGCTCCTAGGTCCATTAATGATCTTATGATCTTACAATCTGATGAGGAAAAATGATAATGAAAATATAAAACTGGAAGCATTTCCATAATTCATTACACATCAAATGTTAAATCTCCTAGCTCCCTTGATCTCCAGAATATCATATTCCAGGCCCTTCTATCCTTTAATGTAGAAGCTGCTAGATCCTGGGTTATCCTGATTGTGTTTCCACAGTATTCAAATTATTTCTTCTTGGCAGCTTATAATGTTTTCTCCTTGATCTGGGGACTCTGGAACCTGGCTA
>CM053584.1:250719940-250752579 GCA_028627135.1 Pseudochirops cupreus | reverse complement strand
TGTTGCCAGTCAGTTACTTTTGGGCTCAATAGAACTCTGCTTTTGGAGGGACGGCTTTGTCCCAAATCGCTGGGGTTTTCACAGCTGCCAGAGCTATTAAGAGGCTGCCATCTCTGCAGCCCCCACCAGCTTTGGCTCACTGGTCACGCACCTCAGGACCACCACCCAAGACCTTAGTCCCGATCTAGGCAGGTCAAGGCAAGAGCACTTAGCCTCTGAATGATCGCTTGGCCCTCCTGCGATCTGCAGGCCAAGAGCTCTGAAGCAGCCACATGGAGGCAGCTGCAGGGCTGCTGCTTCCACACTGCTTCACTCCGGGGGAAGGGGCCAGACCCACTTCTCTCCCCCAAATTTAGCCGAGTTCCACTGACCTTTCACTTTGTCCCTGGCTCTTATGGGTTGATAATTCTGGAAACTGCCACAACTGCTGATGATCAGCTGTCCCATAAAGCTCCAGCCAGGGCTTGTCCTGGCTGCCCTGGGGCTAGGGTTCAGGCCAGGCTGATCTCAGCTCCCAGCACCTGTGATGAACCCTTCCCAACCACCTGCCAACCTGCCCTCAGCTGGAGCTTTGCCTCTCTGACCTTTTATGGGTTCTGGAGCTCTAAAATCTGTCAAGAGCCATATTTTATAGGTATTTGAGGTGGTTATGGGGCAAGCTCACAGAGTTCTCCTGCTTCTATGGCGCCATCTTGACTCCACCCCTAAAATGTTAAATCTCAATTCATAGGTTGCAGCAGACTCTTGTTTCACATCTTTTTCACTTTCTGCCGTCTCAGTTCGTTCACTCATTCATTTATTCAGCATTGATTGTGTGCAGCGTTTTGTGCCAAGCAGTGAGGGAGATACAGAGATAAGTTAAAAAGCCCTGCCCTCAAGACCCTTTTTGAACCTATATGTTTGCCTTTGCTACTTCTCTAGTTGTAGGTTGGATTGCCAAAGAGGCTATAACTTTGTAGATCTCCATCAGCCCATAGGCTCCTAGAATCATAGACTCAGCTGGAATGAACTGGGATGATTGTTCTTTGGTTTCACTGTCTCCTACTAAATAACACAAATCACTTCTCAGCCTATAAACCTAATCCAGCTAAGTACTATAATGTTAAATTTGATATGTTAGCCTCTGAAGTGAGATTATGCTTCTCACTCTTTTCTATTTTTAGTCCTGCATTGTTGTGACCATGCCACCCAGTGGTGAAGGCACATTAAAGGGAATAGGGAAAAGATGGCAGACCGTAAAACATAATTCATCCCTGACAAGTTTGGCAATTTATGAAATAATGCTCTCCTAACCGACGATCTGTAATATAAATAAAATGGCTATCCAGGTTTGGGGCTTAATTTAAACTGCATAAAAATTGAGTCCATGTGGTTAAAAAAAATATAGATTCCAAATTGCCAATTAAAAAAAAAGTCCACCAGATGCATATAAATTGAAGCAATTTGCTCCTCTGCCTTGCACATTCTTTTCCTCTCACTTTCTCCATGACCCAGATATAAAAATATGTTATGTTCTTGTGCTCCCTCTCCTGGTTCCTCTGGTTAGGCATTGTTCTGATCTTATGAGTAAGTGACCCGGGTACAAGAATTAAGTATCCCAGTACAGTAAGTGTGGATTTTAAGATAAGGAGTGGGGTGACACCTAGAAATAAATGTCTTTGTGGAACAACTTTCTAGCTTGACCAAATAAAACTGGGATTCCACTGACCTGTGTGCGTGTGTGTGTGTGTGTGTGTGTGTGTGTGTGTGTGTACACGTGCGTGTAACCTTTTGGGAAAGTGGAGATTAGCATTAGTACAGCATTAGAATAAATACTTGAGAGACTTCATTTAGAAGGCGAGGAGGGGAGATATGCCTCCCTGCAGATAGATAGATGCATGTATGATTGTGCCCTACCAGTTAATAGTGCTAATTGCCTAATTATCTGGTCATGTGCAATAATAAAGCCTTTTGACATTTCATTCTCTCCATATGCCAGATAAAGTGTGCCAGTGTCTGGTATGTCACCGTGTTGATGAGTAAACTCTATTCTCTTCCTGCCCAGTGCAGGGTAGCAGTATGATTTTTATAGGCTCTTTGGAAACTGGGCTTTTCTATAATGACAGAAGCCTGGAAACAATGGCAGTTGGAGGCATTCATTCCTGATTTAACACAAGAGGATCAGCCTTACCTTTTGGACGGGGGGAGCAAAGAATGCACTATGCCCTCTAGGGCTCTCCATAAGCACCCATGTCTGACACTACTCAGCCTTTGTCATGATCATGATTCCTCTTCCCTTTCTCTATCAACTTTGTGACTTTGGCCGTTAGAAATCTGACATATTTACTTTTGTGCTTCTTTACTTTCTTTGTTTGGTTTCCTGAGATAGTATTCCTGCCAAATAAAATTCACTCATGTCTTAGTTTCCGGGAATTTGTTTTATTTGTGAATCTACAGCTTAGTTGTCTAAGCTATGCCCACTATTTTGTTGCTTCTATCAATTGTTCCCTCCCTCCGCCTTCCTAAATTATGAACCAAAGCTATCCAATCTCTCCAGTCCAGTTCCAAAAAATAATTTTCCTAATTATCTTCACTGTGACAATTCCTTACCTCTGCCTATTGGAATTCCTGATTTCCTTTGAAGCTTAAGTTAAACACCATGTACATGACCTCTTTTAGTTGCTCATGTCTTCTCCACTCCTTCTCTTCCCCCAGAAAGTTACCGTGTGTGTGTGTGTGTGTGTGTGTGTGTGTGTGTGTGTGTGCAGTCTTCCTCCTTCCTCCCTGCTTTTCATGAAGCACAAGCTCTTCAAGGGCAGAGACTGTTTGTCTTTATACCCCCAGTGCCCAGCCTCATACCTGGCACACAGAAGGTGTTTAATACGTGCTTATTGACTGATTGATAAGGGATTGATAAGGGACAAGGTATCCAATTTTTTCTGCAGAGAACCCACATCTTCAGACTATTTGCAAAGACTTGTCGTTGAAACATACGATTTTAGAGCTGGAAAGAACCTTAGAAAGCTTCTCATCCAATCCCTTCCATTTATAATGAAATCTAGAGTGATTTTTTCTGGGGTTACATAGCTAGTTAACTAGGGTTAGTTAGCTAACTAGTTAACTAGCTGGTTAGCTAGTTAACAGAGCTAGGACTAGCACCAAGGT
Source organism: Pseudochirops cupreus (assembly GCA_028627135.1). Taxonomy (NCBI): domain Eukaryota; kingdom Metazoa; phylum Chordata; class Mammalia; order Diprotodontia; family Pseudocheiridae; genus Pseudochirops; species Pseudochirops cupreus. The sequence continues at coordinate 250,749,435 of CM053584.1, read as the reverse complement.
CTCCCAACTATTATCCAGTACTCTTTCTACTCTTTTATACTAGTGTTTCCTTTTATGAAATAGTTATTAAGGAAAGAGGCATGATGGGGTCTTTTCAGGCAGAGAGGGATAGTAATCCCAAAAAAGTTTACTGCTGGATCCTTTTCTAGAAAGTCAGGAAAAAAATTACAACTTAAGTCTGCAAAAGTCGGGATCATAAAATTTGGAGGGCAGATTACAATAAGATTCTGTTACGGTGTTGGGCATTTGACTTCCTGCCTGTGGGTCTGCTCTGGAACTGTTCCCTTGCCCAGTATTATCTGAGCTCCCACTTTTCTCAGAGTCTATTCCACAGAGTTCGGTATTATATTGTTTTATATCTATTTCATGTGTCCGTCTGTTCTCCTCAACTAGATTATAAATTCCTTGACAGTAAGTACTTGGAGAGGGAGGATAGTGGAAAGACCACTGAGAGTCAGGAGGGGCCTAGATTCGCATCCAACCTTTTATACTTGCCAGTTGTCTGAATGACCACAAGCAATTCAATCAAACTCTTCAATTTTCCCATCAGAAAAATGGGAGATACAGCTGTAGTACTTACTCCTAGCGAGTTGTTACAAGGATCAAATGAGATCATGAATGTAAACCCTTCAGTCCATAAGGCATTATATACATTTGAGCTACTATCATTGATGAATTTAATCTTGAGGCAAAGTGGTACAATGGATAGAGCACAAGGCTTGGAGTCAGCAAGTTTTGAGCTGAAATTCCATCTCAAGTACTTACTAGCTGTGTGATCCTGGATACATCACTTAAACTTGCCTGCCTCAGTTTCTTCAACTGTAAAATGAAGATAATAATGGCACCTACTCCCCAGATTTATGAAGATCAAACAAGATATTTGGAAATCACTTAGCACCAGTGTCTGTCACATTTTGTTGCTGTTCAGTCATTCGTTCCTGTTCTATTTGACCCCATGGATAATGTGGTTTTCCTGGCAAAGATACCAGAGTGGTTTGTCATTTTCCCGTCTAGGGTGACCTCATTTTACAAATGATGAACTGAGGCAAATAGGGGTTAAGTGACTTGCCCAGGGTCATACAGCTAGTTAGTATTTGAGACTGGATTTTAAGTCAGATCTTCCTTACTCCAGACCTGGTGCTCTATCCATTGTATCACCTAGCTGCACCCACCTGACACATAGTGCTTAATAAATTCTCATTTCCTTCCTTCATTCAGTAGCACTTATTTTAAGGGCTTGATCCTCAGCTCTTATTAGCTGTGTGACCTTGGTCCAGTCACTTAACTCCTCCAAACCTCCATTTTCTCATCTGCAAAATGAAAATGGTCATGGTACTACCAATTTCATATGACTTTTATAAAAATCCAATGAGATCATCTTTGCAGGTACTTTGTATGTTATACAAAAGTCTGTGTTACATATGTTATATAAAATACTCACAGAGTCTTAACACATCTGTGTGTTTTTTAGTGGTTACCCCAGTGGCAAAATAACCTATAACTATTTAAAGACACTGCATAGGCTCATGGGACTACGGTGGTTATCTTTTCCTTACTTGGAGACAATTGTTTAGCCAGACTTTGGCTTTGGCTTCTCTGTACACTTGGTAACTCAAATCCTCTCAATCTTTTTTCCCTGGAGCTTTTTTACCCCTCCATTTTTATAAGCTTTTCATTGACTTAGTCCCATTCCAGTACCGTTAAACATTTAATCTGATGACTGGTGCTGTTTTGATCATTTGTTCTTCCATGAAAACATGGAATCCTCAAAGGGACTTCCTAAGGCATTAAGTTCTACCTCCATCCCAATCCAACAATCCCATCTACAATACCCACAACAGATGATTTTTTTAGACCCTACTTATACAATTTTATATCTGCTCCAGTACCAAGAAATGTGCTCCCACACATAACTCACTCAAGTAATTCTTTTTAAAATTTTTACCACCTTCTTCAAAAAATATAGAATGTAAAACACTTTGAGATCAAGGACTGTGCCATTTTAAAATTGTTGTCTCTAGTGGCTAGTACTGGCCTTGTACTGAAAAGCACTTCATTGATAATTGTTGAATGGAACTGAGTTTTGGAGTTGTTTTTTAATGTTTTTACAATTCATCCATTTAATATAGCAAGTTGTTTATTGAATAATTACAATGTGAATATTTAACACATATGTCCACAAAGGAAATGAAAAAATACATATAGTGGTTAACTATATGTATGCTCTTTCTTCAGCTTTTCAGCACATGTATATAAGCTGTGACTCATACTAGCATTAGTAAATTGGGTTCTAATGGTATATCATTATTCTCAAGCCACCATCCTGGTGTATTTCCCCCAATCAATTTACCCAATTGGTATCTCCTCAATATCACTGATAGCCAGTCAACATCAGTTAGCTTTAACAAAGGGATATTTACAGAGAAGCTATAGCAAAGCCCAAAATACAAAAACATCTCACTAGATAATGTACACTCTCCACTATCACTTAGTCAGGGATGGGGAACCTGCAGCCTCAAAGGTCACATGTGGCCTTCTAGGTCCTCAGGAATGGCCCTTTGACTGAATCCAAACTTCACAGAACAAATCCCCTTAATAAAAAGATTTGTTCTGTAAAACTTGGTCTCAGTGAAAAGGCTGCACCTAAGGACCTAGAAGGTCACATATGTCCTCAAGGCTGCAGGTTTCCCCACCCCTGACTAGATCCTTGAGAAGAGAGGACTCAAACTTGAAAGGGTGGCGACCAGATAAACTTCTAGGTATGGCATAATCAACGGACATACTACTCTCTTACTTGCAAGACACAGTCTGATGAGTCTATCCACTGCTGGGCTAGGTCCAGCAGGTCACTCATTAGGGCTACCCTAGGTTACCATACTCAGTTGTAGCTCTGGCAGACTATGCTTTAGATTCCCATTGCTGGACCTTCTGTTGGCTTTCTGACCTTTTGAAGCACACAAGGTTGTCACGTCTGACACTCATTCATTTGAATCAGGGAAGAATAGCCACAACTAAGGCAGAAGAAACAAAAATACCATGTGTTTGAGGCCATATGGTGGCCCTACTGAGGAGATAAGGCATTTAGCAATAGTGCCAAATATCTCTCTCCCCACACCAAGGCTTATAACTAAGGTTTTTGCCTCAGTTGTGACCAGGGAAAAGAGATATTGAGTTCTTCTGTTTGAGCCTTTTATATGCATACTTGGCTTTAGTTTTACAACCATAAAAGGCACTTTTATCACCACACAGTAAGCTGACAGAAAAGAGTCAAAGCTCACCTGATCATGCTCTGAAGTAGAGGGTAAGGCACTCTCCACTGATCACCTGAATACAATCCTAGAAGTAAGCTCTATGAAGCTTCCACATGGCTTGGCAGACTGTACAAGTTCAATGGACTGGACCCCCATTATACTTCTCTATAAAATCTTTATTTGATAGTCTATGAATATATGGAAGGTATTCTCAATGAAAATAGTTGAAGTCTGTTCCACACAACTTACAACTGTTTACTTTTTTAACAAAGTGTTTGATTCTTTAGAGTAAGATGCATCCTTGAAGGTTACCCACAAACGTGGTGTTGTCCACATGAGTCAAAACCATGGAAAACTCTAAAAATCCCAGATGAAGAAGCATGTGACTTGAACTATTAGAAAGAATACATGCACTGATGAAATCAGAGATCCATCTTGTGTGGATAAAACATATGGGTCCTCCAAACACAGTTTTCAACTTCTCTATTTTTCTACCAAATATTTTCTTGTTTGGCATTTCAACGGCTTTGTGATCTCTTTGATATGGGTGCTATCTCCAGGGATGCAAATAACAACCCATCCATCCCTACCCATTCTTTGTGACTCTTTTCCATGTGCTTCCATAAAACCTACCACAGAGTTCACCTAATCTGTTGGGGTCCTTCTTTGAGATTTTTTGACATTGTACAGATAGATACCAATGGGATTTGTATGCTGTCAGTCAATTAGACCCTTGCTCTTGCTCTGTGACTGATACATCTTTTTTTTCTGATCATACATTTCTCCAACAATATGCTCTACGCTGGTTTTCCTACACTCTGTCTCACTTTGTCATCTGTAGCCTATTCACACTAGCTGTACACCTCTCAGTTACCCTTCAGTACTTTAGAGATTAGTATTTCATGATTCGCAGATATAAATCACCAAAAGCATGTTAGTATTAAAAAGATGAATCTTTATTTCAGAGAAAAACTTGGAGTCATTAAAAAATATTATGCAGTTTTCTGAAGATAATCTGATTTGGTCTTCTATCCAGTTCTGGGCAGAGTTCACTGACCAATTGCCGTGCCTGTCCAAGATACGGTTACTGATGCATTGACTCCATAGTTGATCTATCCAAAACTATATTAATAGTCTGAAAAAAAAAGACATACTCCATCTACTTGGTTTGTCCTATTTAAATAGTTAGAAAAAATTCTTTTGAGTGATTATAAATATCATTTAGGAGCCTCTGCAGTGTCACAGGTCTTGATACAATTAATACAGTGTCACGTACAGACAGGTGTCCCTGGAGGACCTCACCATCAAAAAGAGGAATTCCTGTTGATTCTTGATGCAGTTAATATGCTACCAACAAACAGGTGATTTTACCTGGAGGACCTCACCATCAAAAAGAGGAATTCCTGTTGATTCTTGATGCAGTTAATATGCTACCAACAAACAGGTGATTTTACCTGGAGGACCTCACCATCTAAAAGAGGAATTCCTGTTGATTCTTGATGCAGTTAATATGCTACCAACAAACAGGTGATTTTACCTGGAGGACCTCACCATCAAAAAAGGGGTTCCCTATAGTCTTGTTTATTGAAATCTTTTACATATTTCTGATAAATTACCTGATGAAATAATGTTTCTGATTTTTCCAGCATTAATGTACTAAAATGGCATCAGAAAACTGAGAATACCTTTAAAAAAAGTTAGCTGGTTAGCCTCAGTCACTGTTATTTGGACCCCCTTAAAAATTAACAAAGAAAATCTCAAACCTCAAAAGTACTATAAATTAATTTTCAGAATGCTCAAATTGATTTATTAAATGGTAAAAGGTGTTGTTGTTTGGGGGGTGGGTTGTTGCTTTTAAGCAAAAAATGTAAGACTTTTTTTCCTAATACATAATATCACATTTGAAACAAATGCTGGAAAATTGCCAAGATTTCCCCACTTACTTTCCCCAAAAAACTCAGTTCTCAATGACCTACACCCTGGATACATCTGTGACATTACTTCCTTTTGTCACTGCCCTATGCATTAGTGTGGAAAAGTATATTTGGGTGTACCATGGAAACTGGATATGACCAGGGCAGTCATTGCTAGATTTCTCCTCCTCCTCTGTGTTTGGCAGTGAGTCGTGCACGCCTTGTTCTGCTGCCAGAGATGACACATAGTACTCCAAAGACAGGATGCTTATTTCATGGCCTCACAATCTGAATTCCTGGAAGCACTCCTCTTCCCAGCAGAAGCTTATCCTGAGTCATTGCTGATGTCATTTTTAAGCTTGCAGTCATTATGTCCCGGTGCTTTTCAAGACAACACAAGGACATCAAAGAGAGCCAAACCAAGCCAGGCCTATATTTAAGGAAAGCCTTTCTCATTAATTGATAGAATCAGTGCACAAGCGCCACCGCCACCCCTTTAATTTTTTTTTAACAGATGGGAATTATATGTATGAAAAACTTGAAGCTTAAGAGGAAAAAGATATGAACTTAGAAAACCCTCACATTTACTGCTGACTCAAACATCCTATGTTACATCCCAGTCTATTGCATGTATATTTCCATAGCATGGTTTGCTAGGAGGCAAGTGGCCACGAAATTCTGCTTGCTCTACCTCTAGCTCTGGGGCAGTCACTGCCAGATCAGCATATGGGGATTTTGAGGTGTTGATCACTTCTCAGATCACTCACAAAGCACAGATGGCACTGTGCTTACATCAGCATTAGACTATTTCATTTGCCATTGCCCATGATAGCAATGAAAAGGGAAACAAGAATGGCCAATCCCTTGAATTAAAAACCTGAGTGCTAGCTAACATCTTCTCTACTGACTTCCATTTTGAATTTGGGGTAAGCCACCTATCCCATTTCCCCTTTTGTTTTCTGGATTTATGTTAGTGCAGGGTGAAGGGAGCTCAGCAGATAGCAAAAATAAAATGCTACTTCTGTTTTTACCAGTTATCCCTTAATATTGCAAGAGTTGGCACCCCACAATGGCACCCCACAATCTGGAAAATCCACATAAAATTTTTTGACCTTCCGTTCATACCAGAGAAGTCTGATTTTTTTTTCTTTTTCTATTATGAGATGTTTACAGTACCTTATTTTAAAACTTCGGGTATATCTATGATATTAAAAGATAAAATATATTGATATTATACAATATTATACATATATTTTATTCATTCCTGAGTTTCTAAACTTTTTCTGTGCCATCTATGGCTTCTGCAAAAATTCCCTTTTAATTTCTTATGCTGACCTGTGATATGTTAAAACCACAATATGGAAAGTCACCACGTGTAAAGGATAACAATAAAATGTCACGTGCCTTCTCTGGGCCTTGATTTCTCTGTGTGTAAAATAATGGGGCAGACCCAGTAATCTAGATGGTTCCTTCCAGCTCTGACATTCAGTGATTTTTATGATGGCTTCAAAGACACAAAGGTAAAATTTGTAGTTTAATTCCTTCTATGAACTGTGCCCATGGCTTCCTCTACTCCTACTTGCATTGTACATGAAAAAGGCTTTGCTTCCCACCTAGGAAGGTGATAATAAGAATCCCTGGTTCATTAATGTAGTACCTTTCCTTGAATTGCTCAGAACACTTCCCCATCCATGACCTGTCCTAGTTCAAATAGGAGTAAGTTTCTATCCCATTTCACAAATAAAGTAGATAAAGCACAAGGAGGGACATACAGTTGGCTCATGGTGCTGTAGTTGGAGACCAAACTGAAACAGCAGCCAAGGTTTCCTTGTAGACAGTAGTGCCACATTCCATCCATTAGGCTGTGCTTCCACGTTGTCCTTTTGATCTGACCTTTCCAAGTTCTGTTGATAGACTGTATGCTATATTTCTCAAGAAGAAAAGATATAAGAAAAAAAGTGTTTTCTTGTTAGACATGTGCACCATAAAACTACATCGGGACAGCTCATCCATTTGTTATTTCAAGAGAAAAAGAAAAATCAGAATCTTGAAAAGTAATAGCTCAGGTGGTCTTAGGTTTTTGTTCTTTTAGTGCTATTCCTAGCTGGTTTTGATGACTTTTTTTTTTTAATCAAAAAGTTGAAAATTGGCTTCAAGTGACTAAACTGGTGTGAAATGTGGTATAGAGTCAGGTCTAGCCTATCACAGTGTTTAGGAAGAGTGCTTTTGTCCTGAATAAGGAGAAGGAAGGATCCTTTTAAAAGTGGAGCCATGTAGAGAATTGGAAATTGAGAGGATGCCCCTCAGTTGGGGAATGGCTAAACAAGCTGTGGTATATGAATGTAACTGTATGCTGTTGTGCTGTAAGAGATGATGAGCAGGCAGATTTCAGAAAAACCCAGGAAGACTTAGATGAACTGATCCTGAGCAAAGTGAACAGAACCAGGAGAGTGTTGTACACAGTAACAACAACATTGTGCGATGACCAACTTTGATAGACTTAGCTCTTCTCAGTAATACAGTGATCTTAGACAATTCCAAAAGACTCATGATGGCAAATGCTATCCACATTCATAGAAAGAACTATGGAGTCTGAATGCAGATCAGAGCATGTTTTTTGTTTTTTCTTTCTCATGATCTTTCCCTTTTGTTCTGATTCTTCTTTCACAGCATGACTAATGTGGAAATATGTTTAATATGATTGTACAAATATCACCTATATCAGATTGCTTGCCATCTTGGGAGGAGTGAAGGAGAAAAAAAAATTGGAACTCAAAATCTTATAAAAGTGAATGTGGAAAACTATATTTATATGGAATTGGAAAAAATAAAATACTTTTAAGTCAGGGGAAATGGGAGCCACAGAAACTAAACTAAAATTCTCAAAAAAATATGTTTTTCTATTAAGGTGTTTTTAAAATGAAACTGTAGGGACCGGCTGTATGTTTCATTACTTCCCTGTCAGTAGGTAGGATACACTAAACTTTCACATCATTGTTTTAAAAAAAAGTAAAAAGCAGCTTCTTATGTTCATCTGTTTTGGGATTACCCTAATATTTTAACTGGAATTTTTTTTAATTGTCAATGAGCCTCATTATAAAGTCTTTCAAGAAGGTTTTTAATGTTAATTGAATGAGGGACTTATGGGAGTATCAAATTAGAAAAATACAGATACTTTATACTTATATCAAGCATACCCGAAATTTCTCACCTGGCCTAAGACAATTTACGTTTTAGTTCAAGTGATTAGTAAATATACAAGGCAACGTCATCTCAAAGGAAAGGAGAGTTCCTGATGCGCTGTGAATAAAATGTTTGACATGTGCTTGGTGGTTTTCTTCTTTTATTTTCAGAGACACTGAGATAACCCCAGAAATATAGATATGGAGAGATGGATATGGCAGCAATTTCATCTATCCCCTAGGTTCAACCAGAGAGCTTTTTTCCCAGCTATCGGGAGCAGACTGACTAGGAGGAAGCAATGAGTCCCTGTTGGATCACAGTATAGGAGACTAGAGTTGAAATGAGTCCAGAATAAAAAGAACTAATCATTCTAGCTCTCCTCTCAACGCCTAGTCCATCTGGAAAGAATCTCTGGTGCCACTTGGCTCATCACCCATAAAATAAGGCCTTTCCATTTTGCTGATTCCAACTTCTAAAGAGTGAGGCTGATCCAGGGCAGGTGATTTATGGACCACTGTTCTCCCTAAAGGTCTTTTTATACTTTATGATAAGCAATTTTTACAGGATCATGTTGAGATAGGTGAGAACATAACTGATTCCTTCAAGGTCACCAGAAATCTCTTATTTGCCGAATCTGATGGTATTTTCTCGTCTTTATCATCTTAAACCTATCCTTAAGCATTCAACACAGTTGAGTACTCCATCCTTTTTGATACTTTTTTCTCACTTGACTTCTATGATACAACTCTCTCCTGCCTCTTTTCTTACTCAGTAGGCATTTATTAAATGCTCACTATGTTGCAGGCACTCTGATAAGTCCTGAAAACTAGACATCTGACTATTTTTCATCTACTTACTAGTTCATCCTTTTTCTCTCACCCCGTAAGTGAGTTTTCCCTAAGATTTTGTCCTTTGCCTTCTTTCTCATCACCCTCCCTTAAATGACATCAGTCACTCCAGTAACTTCAGTTATTATTTCTAGGCAGATGATTCCCAAACCCATATTTCTGGTACCGAGGTGACCCCTGATTTCCAAATTGCCTGCTAAAGAGTAAATTCAGCAAACATTTATTTAACACTTAATATGTACAAGGCATTGGAATAGACACTGTATACCAAAACAAAGTAGATAGTCATTAAAAAAGTCCTGCCAGTACTTCAGCCCAGTGTGTCCAAACTCTTCATCTTCCTCCTAAATATTTCCTTCCTCCCCACTTTCAGGATTTTTTTGATGACACCATTATCCTCCCAGTCACCCTGTACAGAAACTGAGGTCCAAGAAGGCCCAAGGCCAAAAGGTAACAAGCATGAGAGACAAGATATGTACTTTGAGTATAATATGACCATATGGGGAGGCAAATGCAATAAATTTGTATATTAATTACAAGGAATAAGATGAGAAGTGATATTTAATCCCTAAGAAAATATCAGCCTAGGTGAGAAGAAAATAGAAGAAGGTGTTTTAAATGCAATTTTCTATTTCAGAATGGGTCTTACATTGCAAAAAATTCCAGGAATATTTCATCTCTCTTTTGATTATGAGAATGACTTCCTATTTCCAAAATGTTCAATTCATGGAACATTAAACCACATCTGGAGTAAAGTGTTCAGTCCTGGGCACTTTATTTTGGGAAGGACAAGTATAAAAGTGGAGAATGTCCAGAAGAAGACAACCAGAATGGTGAAGGTCTCTAGCTCGTGCCATATGAGGATCACTTGAAGGAACTGAGGATGCTGACCCTGGAGAAGAACAGGCTCAGAGATGACATGAGAGCTATCTTCAGGTATCTGAAAGGTTATTGCAGGAAAAAGGGGTTTGAGATGTTCTACTTTGTTCCATTAGAGAGAATCAGGATCAATAGGTGGAAATTGGTAAGAGGCAAATTCAGACTTGAAATCAGGAAAAACTTCTAACAACTGGAGCTATCTAACAATGTAGTGGTCTGCCTTGGGAGATAAAAGTTTCTTCTTCATTAGGAGGCTGCAAACAAAGGCATTGTTCTTTTGTAATAGACAGGATTCTTTCTTGTGCATGAGTTAGACTGAATGGGTGCCAAGAACCTTTCCAACTCTGACATTGTATGATTCTATGATAATGTTTTCTATGGGTATCACTGAAGTAATGCCCTCCAACAATTACAGATGATCTACTGTAGGGTTAGCCCTGTTAAAATACCCCATTGTCATGAGCTTATTGCTCATACCTTTCTTTGCTTCATAGAGTGTGTGAAGAAACCAGCCTCCTTTTATCTTGGATGGGAATGATACGTTATATAATGTCAAATGTTTAAAATGTCATGTAATATGAGCACGTAGTTAAGGGACTATAAAAAAAGCAACGCCTCTCCCCTAGGGTGACTTGAGTCATCAAGGAGAACTTGGGGAATAGTTAGAGTCAATAAATTAAGGGAAGAAAGATTTGCTCCTTCCGTAAACTTTGGATTTTTCATTCCTCTCTAACTGATAATGAAAGCTTCAAACCGAAGGTTCTCCTGGAATAGGAAGATGGGGATTAGTGCATGGTCCAAAATGCAGTTCAGAGTTTTGAAAAGGAAAAGACAGGGTCTTTTCATGGTGCTAGAAGCAATCTGATGCCATGCCCCAGACACTTGGGTAAAGATAGTACCCAAAGTGTCTATTAGGTGGCATAGTAAATAGAGTGCTAGGCCTAGAATTAGTAAGACCGAGTTCAGATACACTCTCAGACACACTATCTGTGTGACCCTCCACAAATCACTTAAAACCTCACTCAGCCTGAGTTTTCCTCAACTGTAAATTGGGGATAACACTTTCATGCCCTCCACAGTTGGGCCAAAATGATTTATTCATTGTTCTTTGTACACTACATTTTCCATTTTCTCCTTTCCACACCTCTGCATTATCCATTATGCCTGGAATATATCCTCATCTCACCTATGCCTTCCAGAATCCTTTGCTTCCTTCAAAACTTTGCTCAAGTGACAGTTTCAGATGGAGTTGTTATTGTGAGATTCAAATGAAAAAACATTCGTAAAGCACTTAACACAAGGCCTGGCACATAGTAGGTGCTTAATAAATGTTCATTTCCTTCCTTGGTTTCTTCCTTCCTACTGCTAAAAAACAGTGAAAGCAAAGGGAGGGGATTTGGGTACTAGATGCCCCATATGTTATGCCAGTAAAACCAATACCTCTGACTATGACTATAACTTTTATTAGAAGATACAATCGAATGAATGAAAAAAAATATTTATGAGTTCTTACTATTGTGAAAAGCACTGTGCTCAGCATGGGGATTACAAACAGAAAAATAAGATAGTCCCTACACTTCAGGAGTTAACATTCTAACACCAGATACAAGAAGACAGAATCACAAAATTTAGAGTTTAAAATTACATTAGTGGCCCTGTAACCCAACACTCTGAAGGAATCCTCAGTATAACATAAATAACAAGTAGTCTTCCAGCTCTTCTTGCTTAATGACCTCTGATGAAGGGGAATTCACTACCTTCTCGCAATAGCCCATTTCACCTTTGGACAGCTGTCAGTTCTTTCTGACATTAAACACGAATCTACATCTTTGCAATTTCCACCCATTGCTCCTGCCCTCTGAGGAAAAATTAAACAAGTGTTGTCCCTCCGCCATCTGACAAAGCTGCAGTCACCCGAACACAACTATCATGTCTCCTTCCCCCACCTCTGGTCTTCTCTTTCGTCTCCAGGCTAAACATACCCACAATATGAACTCAAGACCTAACCATCCTAGATGCCCTTCTCTAGACACTCTCCAGCTTCTCAAGTTACCTTCTTAAACTTTTAAGCCTAGAACTGGACACAGTACTCTGGAAGAGGTCTGACCTGAAGAGAATACAGAGTAATGATATAGCACTTCTTCTTTGCTGGAGACTGGGTCTCTTTTAATGCAGCCCAATATTACATGGAGTATTTTGCTGCCACACCACATGGCTGGCTCATATTGAACTTGCAATTTGCTAAAAATCCCAGATTTTTTTCAAACTGCTGTCTAACCATGCTTTCTTTGTCTTTAACCTATGGAGTTGATTTTTTGAACCCAAGTATACTTTACATTTGTTTCTGCAGAATTTCATCTTCATGGGGTGGCTAAGTGGCACAGTGAATAGAGCACCAGCCCTGAAGTCAGGGGGACTGGAGTTCAAATCCAGCCTCAGACAGCCCCAATCACCCTGCCTTCCCTTGCTCTAAAAAGCAAAAAAAAAAAAAAGAAGAAGAAGAAGAAGAAGAATTTTATCTTCTTAGATCAGCCCAATGTTCTAGAGGGTCAAGATGTTTTTGGATCCTTCCCAGCTTTGTGTTACCTACAAATTTGTTGAGCATTCCATCTATACCTTTATCTGAGTCATTGGTAAAAGTGTTATACAGCATAGGGCCAAACACAGACCCCTAGGGCATTCCAGTAGAGACTTACACGAAGTTGACATGGAGCCATTAAAGACTATTATTTGAACCTGATTATTCCATCAGTTCTAAATCTGTCTCTATCATACAGTCCACATCTCTCCCTCTTTTCCATAAGACTAGTATTAGATACTTTTATCAAGTACTTTGCTAAAGTTTAGGTAACCTATGATGAAAACATTCCTCTGATCTCTCCATCATCAAGCCTTTCTTGAGCACCTGCCAGGCACTGTGCTTGGTACTGGGAATACTCAGGGGGAAAAAGAAACTCCTTACCCTGAAGGAGATTATATTTGATCAGGGAGACAACATGTACATATAGAAGTCCATACAAATTAAATACAAGGTAAATGGCAGAAGGACCACTACCATCTGTGGGAATCAGGAAGGGCTCCATTTCAAAGTGTCATTTGAGCAAAAGGAAACAAGATTCTAGAAGACCATGGCGATATGGGGATGAATTGCAGTTGTAGTGGACAATGCAAAAGTATGGAAATGAGGAATGGAACGTTGTCTAACAAAGAACAACAAAGAAGCCATTTTGATCCAGTTGAGGAGGGCAGGAAGGCAGAGAGTGATATATGCTATGGTTGGAAAAGTGGTATTGAGAACAGGCTGTGAAGAGATTCAAAACTGAACAATCAAGTCAACAAGCAAGACAGAGTATTTATTAAGTGCTAACTCTGTACCAAGCACTGTGTTAAGTGCCAAGAGTGCAAACACAAGCAAGAAAAATGAAAGACAGCCCCTGTGCTCAAAGACCTTCCATTCTGTCGAGGGAAGACGATACTGAAGGGGGAGCAGAGAGGAAGACTGAAATGGAGAAGTTACAGAAGCACTCGATTTGGGGGGAGATAGATTCAGTTTGGGACATAGAGAGTTTAAGATAAGTCAATCAATGAACAAGTGTTTGTTAGTTAAGCCCCTACTATGTGCCTAGAGCTATTCTGAGATGCTTGTAGTTTGAAATACCCAGTGGAGTTCAGGAGAAAGACTATGCTAGATTTACAGACTTGGGAGTCCTCTACATAGAGAGTGATAATTAAATACGTGGAAGCTGATGAGATCACCAAATAATAGAATGTAGAAAAGGAACAAGAGAAAACCCAGGACAGAGCTTTGGGTTGCACCCACAGTTAGGTGGTATTCAATGACCATGTCAAAAATAGAAAATAAGATTATTCTGGCATGATGTATTCTTGATGAAACCACGCTGGGTTATTTGTTTAATTTGTAATAATCACCATTTGCCTTTCTAGATGTTCAGTAACCACATCTTTAATAATATATCCTTGAGTTTTCCCTGGAATTAAGACATTGACCTATAGTTTGCAGATTCTAATCTCTCCCATTTTTAAAAAAAGCAGGAAATTTGCCTTTCTTCAGTACTGTGGTACTTCCTGTTTTCCACAGTCTTTCTTATCATTGGCAATGGTAACCCCGTGTGCCAGTGCTTTTGGTATCCAAGGATGTCTTTCTTCTTGGCCAGATAACTTGAATTTATCAAGGGTAATTATATGGTCTTTTATTTTCACCTTACTTACCTTGGATATCATGTCCCTGTTTGTTAGATATTTTTGTTTTAACAGAGCAGACACAGTTTTGCCTTCTTACTCTTCTGAGTTATCACTGGCATATCCAACCTGAACCAGGGGTTCCTTCTCTGTTTCTCCTCTTTCCCTGGACATAGCTTTTAAAAATAAAACCATTTTTGTTGGCCTTCACTTCCTTTAACCAACCTCAGCTCATTCTCTGTTATGTCTCACGTACATGCCCTCAGAAGGCAACTGACTTCTCCCTTGTTGGTATGAGTTTGATAGACAGTTGCCTCAGTACACCTCAGCAAGGCATCCGCATCTATTATAGCTCTTCACTTCTTCCTCTGACCTTCAATTGTGTGAGCTCTCACTTGAAAGCTTCCATAGCTCACTTACATCATTCTTTAGGGGACAGGCAAGTGTTTCTTCCATAGAACATCCAGCTTCCTCCTTCTCTTCAGGAAGACCCTCAAATGCATAAACCATCCATTTCTGTGCTTTTGTGGCCTTTTTTGTTTGTTTGTTTCCTCTTAGGAGAAGCAGCATGAAGTAATGGATAGAGAGTTCTCTGCCTAAAAGTCAAAAAGACCTGAGTTCCTGACTTGCCTCTAAGACTTAACTGTGAGACAGTAAGCAAGTCACTGAAGCTCTCAGTGCCCTCAAAAACTCTCTAAAACTCTAAGGCCAACTTGCATGAGTAGAGGTGGTTTCTTCACCCAAAAATCCCTTGTACTGCTACAATCACAAGTCTGTTTTCTCTTGGTTCCTTTAGAACAGCAGTTCTCAACCTGTGGGTTGCGACCCCTTTGGGGGTTGAATGACCTTTTCACAGGGGTCGCCTAAGACCATTGAAAAATACATATTCCCAATGGTCTTCAGAACCAAGACACCGCTCCTCTATCTGTCTCCAGGTGGGTCCACCCACATGCAGATATGCCCACATACAAGTATTAAAGGGTCATGGCAATAGGAAGGTTGAGAACCACTGCTTTAGAAAAATTGCAAATGTGCGTCAACAGAACTAAAAGCAAAAGAGATATTTTTCAGACTTTGGTCAGGATAGATAGGGAGATAGATCATTGTAACCCTAAGAGCCATGGATCCTTAGTAAAGATCAGAATATTTATTCCAGAACCCAGGGAGAGCCAAGAGAGTTAAGACACCCAGAGTGTTGAGATAAGCTAATGGCATTTCTGAAATTTTTTTTGTATGTAGGTACTACTCTTACAGAGTATGTTCTCATCTTGATATCTAGGTGCATACAAACCAGTTCAAACAGACATTTATTAAATTCTGGTTTGGGCAATACTAAGACAATAACACAAGAGCCCCTTGCCCTCAGGGGGCTTACATTCTTCTTAGGGTTGGAAGAGGCTCTTTAGTCCAATTTGTACCCAGTGAAGGACTACTCTCTATTATATCCCTATTATAATTGGTGGCTTCTGATAGCAGAGTGCCTCTTTTTTAATACCTCCAGCTCATGGAATAACCTATTCTAGTTTTTTTTCTGGATAGATGGTACTGTCTTTTAAGTCCGTGGAAGCTCTCAGTGTACTGAAGGATATAAAAATATGCCAAGCGAATATAGCCTTTTGCATCATTTTCCAAACAATTTTCCACCATAATGGGAATATATTTCATGTGGTAGAATAGGTTCCAGTAAAAAATGTAAATGTTAGTGCTGTTTCCTCCTAAAATATTAAATATTATATTATGTATGTATCAAAATGTTTACAATGCATGGCAGATTTTTTTTACATACAAAAAATACTTGTTTTCTTCCATTTTCTATAAAATGACCCTTACCTTGCTATATCCTTAGGCCATTCCATACCCCAAGATTCCAAGGACTAACACTTATGGGTTCTATCATATACTTCAAGCCCCAAAGTGTTTTTGTGGCCTAGTTAATTTGAGATTTTGCTGTCCTAGAGAGTGGTTTTTCCACCATCCTCAAAAATGAAAAGGATTTTAAGACTTTTAAGCCATAAGGACGTTGGAAGAAGGATACTTGATGGTAACTTTGTAAATGATACCTGGTCACATAGATAATGATCAGCGCTGAGATAATTGTCATCACTGACTTCTGCAAGTACCTTCATTATAAAATAGTGCTTGGAGCCTCATGAAACTTTATAAACCCTATTTACAATGTGACCCTTCATGCAGACTAATGCCATGAGCTATTGCTATCTCTCCAAAACAACTGATGGGACTCTGACATACTGACCTCTGAAGCAACTGTTGTGTCTAGTGGTTCTATCTTATCACAGCTATGAACAGTATTGCTGATACAAATTAGAAATGGAGAAAATGCCCTGGCCACATTGCTAAAATGTATTTTCTCGAGTCCATGGCTTAATTATGTTTTTCCTCATTAATGGGTTTACTCCTTCCCTTTGGGAGAACTTTCTCGACGTTCTCTATTAACTTCCTTATCTCATTTCTTGTACCTGTGATCCACATTTTTAAAAAAAACCCACAATGAAAATCTCTTCTCTTTCTACATTTTGAAGTCCTATAACTGATAACCTTGTCTCTATCGTTATCCATTATTTTATCATGTAGCAATCAGCGCATGCCAAAAAAATAATAATAACATTGAAATTTTTTATTCAAAAAATATATACCTCAAAATAACATTTACTTTTCGGGAGTTAGAGATAGGTGGTCTCCAAAGAAGAATGTGAAAAAAATAGTTAAGCTTAGGTAGAAGACTCCACCTGTTCCCCTGGTCCCAATCTCAGAGACCAGACCTGGGCTCATTTGAGTCCCATGGGTCTCCTAAGTCCACAAGATTTTGCTACTATTACCTTAGAAGTATGAAGTCAGTATGTTTTCCTCTTTTGTTTGCCTATTCACTCCATACCAACTCTTCATCCAGCACTGCTAAAAGATTCCAAAGATCTTTCAGAAAACAAGCATGGCTGCACTCAATGGCCTTCTCCCAGCTCATTTTACTCTTATTACTGATCTGGAAATGGGTTGGTTCAATTTAGTGAACACATTTATTAAGTACTTACTATGTGCACAGGTCTTTACTAGACCTTAAGGATCCAAATACCACCCTTCCCACACCACCACCCCCCTCCAAGAAAATGTCAGCCGCAAGGAATTTGTATTCTACTGTGCTATTCTATGGGTGATTCATCAAAGGCCAAACAAATAAAGCACTAGAATTATGGATTGTATTTTCATATATTCTACTGACATGCTGTCACTTGCACAGCAGGATTTCTTTTTGTACAGGCCTCATTTCTTTCAGAGCTTAAATCTTGATACCAAGGCCAGTTTTAATGACTGAATAGTTTCTTCATTTGTGTCACTTTGTTGCTGAGGTTGTAGCCTCTTCTGTGCTATCTTAGGGATTTCCTCTTTGTTGATGGTACAGCAGCTGGTCTTGTAAAAATCCTGGCGTCATTGTTCAAGAACCCTTGACCTTTACCCTTTATGCCCAAACGAGAGCAGCTTGTTCTCATGTCTCCTGTCTGACATGCCATGTATTCGTAAGCATAAGCATGGTGGGATTTTTGTTGTTTTTCTTTCTGGAATTCTGTTTCTGAGACTCATGCTGAATTGTAACATCTGAAGGATCAATCTCCTTTGAACCCTGGTAATTCATAGCTCTGCTGAGTTATGTAGGTTGTGATGCCATCTGGTTCTGAGCCTATTAGTTGAAATCTCTATTTACTGGGAGGTTGGTATTTCATTTTGGGGCTCACTCATGGGAAGAATGTTTCTTTGTGATTTGGCCAGACAAGGCTCTGGGTAGCCATTGTTAAAGAGCCCCTCAGCTTTGAGAACACAGATGTTGGTGCTCCCTGGTCTGGTGATTATGTATCTATTACTTTGTTTCAACAATTGAAGCCCTGTCTGTTGGATGTCTGTGCTAATTTCTCTATCTTTCTTTGCTTGTATTTTCTCCACATTCAGGGTACTGATCTTGCCCCTGAACTAGTGAATGACTTATATATGTTTAATTAAAGTAAGATTGTTGGCCCCTTTAAAGCTATCTTTCCTTTAGAAAAACAGATCAAAGAACATGTGCTAGCAGCCCACCCGGTGTGCTATGGTGCTTACTAATACAGTATTCAGCAACATCAGATTATTTAACTACACATTTGAGGTTGTGGAAAAATAAATTTTCAAAATGTTCTGGGAACTCTTTGCACAACTATCATTCTTTCCTGTCCATGATGAGAATCTCTGACTTATTTGTTATTCATTACCTTTAGCCCGATATCTAACCAGAAAATTTGGGCTCATTTTGGCTTAGGTTCCCTTAGAGGTAAACCTGATTCCATTAGGGTCAATGAAGTAAATTCAATATTGCCAGGTGCTTCACTTCACTATAACTGTACAGTTATTTCTTTTCCTTGAGTATGATTTTCCCCCTTTTAAGCAAAATTCTGACCATAAAGACATCGCTTGCTTTCACCAAAAGGTGAATGACATATGTGGCTTAGTAATCTCCCTCTCAGAAATTTACTTACTAAGACCTGATTGTTTGCTTTCTGATCACAATGCATAAACACAAGCAATTCCTAAGGTAGAAAAACAGTGGGATTTTCCCATTACAAAGGCCAAATCAGTATTTAGAGAGAGCCCCAGGCTAATAAGAGTCAGCTTGTTTTAATACTTTGTTATCAAAGTGAGTCTCTTTGGAGCTACTAGTGTTGAGCTGAATTACAACAGTCGACCCAAGTAGGATACCTGTTGCCATTCAGAGTGTACATATTAAAAGATAATTCATGACTTAGGTTAGGATGGAGTGATAATAATAGTGACGATGATGATGATAGCTGGCCTTTATATACTGCTATTATGCACCAGGCATTGTACTAAGCATTTGTTCCTCATAGCAATCCTAGGAGGGAGGTGCTGCCATTATCCCAATTTTGCAAATGAGGAAACTGAGGCAAACTCCGCTATCCTAGTGGCCACTATGATAAGTCATCTCTGCACTTGAGCTCTCTTTATACAAGTGTATATATAGATGATCACTCCAGCCAGAGTGAACCACCCCTCTCTCTGTCTCTCTCTCTCTCTCTCTCTCTCTCTCTCTGATCACGGGTCAGAGCGCTTATGGCCAGTATGGTTCATCTGATCATTGGTCACCTACTGTCATGCAGCATCTCTTGTATTATTGTCTGTTATTTTTACTCTTTTATTACTGTTTACTTTTTGAGGGAGTTTTGCCTTATTTCCCCAAAAAGATTCTAAGCCCATTGAGGGGAAAGGATCAGTTCCCATAATTTCTTGTCTATCCCACATCCCTAGCACATACTATGTGCCTAATATACATTTGCAACCTCTGATGCTTACTAGCTGTGTGACCACCAAGCAAATCAGATAAGCCTTCCTGGGCCTCAGCTCTCCTCAGCTGTCAGACAAAGAGGCTGTACTCGTTGGTCTCCAAGGTTTCCTTTGTTTCTAGTTCTTTGATGATTTTTGCTAATATATCGAAGTATTACCAGGACAAGGTAATATTTAAACTCATATTGGGGAAGACCCTGTGATAGCCTCAGTTGTGTTTCAACATCAGTGACCTGATTTATTTTGCCGTGGACTTGAAAAACTGTCTACAAAAGCCCATCACTCCTCAGTGTGGGGAAGGAAAGGTAATAAGCATTTACAAAGGACCTATGTGCCAGGCACTGTTCTGAGCACTTTTGCAAATATTCTCTCCTTTGATCATACAACAAACCCAGGAGGTAGGTCCCATTATTATCTCCATTTTACAGTTGAAGAAACTGACACAGACAGAGGTTAAGTGACTTGACCATAGTTAGACATCTGGTAAGAGTCTGAAGTCTGATTTGAACTCAGGTGTTCCTGACTCCAGGCCCACCCCTCTGCCCACTGTGCCACCAGCTGACTTGAAAGCACCAATGTTCTTTCAAGTTGACCAGATAAGCTATGCATGTTGTTATTTATGCAACAGGCATTATCAGACTTAGCAGCAAGCTGATCTATCCCAACCTACTCAGGCAAATGATTTGAAAAGCTGTGTCACTGATTTGGGACCCAGAAATGTGCTTTGTAGTAGACGCTCTGAACACCCATAATGCTGTTAGCATCAGCCCATGCCTCCCTGAGTAATGTGAAATTTTCTCCAGCTCTGCAGCTCTGGAGGCAACCCAAACCTATCCTGTCTAGTGAGGGTGCCTTTACTTAATGAATCCCAATCTGCTTTCTTAAGCTTCTTGTTTTTTGTTGGGTTTTAGGGGCTTTTGGGTGGGGGGGAGGTTGGAATGGAAGGGTTTGGAGTTTTTGTTGTGGTTTTAATTAAATTTTATTTTTTAATTAACAAAAATAGACTTTTTCTACCTCCTTCTCTACCTCCATTGAGAAACAAAGAATAAAAGGAGGAAGGGAAAAGCCTTTAACAAATTTTCATAGTCAGAACAAATTACTACATTGGTCAAATCCAAAAAATGTGTGTCTCAATCTGCACCCTGAGCCCTCCAAGGAGATGCAAGAAAGAGTAAAAGGGCCCATATGCACCAAAAAAATACTTGTAATGACCTTTTTGTAGTAACAGAGAACTGGAAACTAAAGGGATGCCCATCAATTTGGGAACAACTGAGCAAATTGTATTACATGAATGTAATGGCATACTGTTGTGCCATAAGAAATGATGAAAGGCATGGTTTCGTTGAAACCGAGGAAGACATATATTAATTGAAACAGAAGAATTCAGTGAGCTTTGAATTTCATACTATATTTGAACCAGAAAAAAAACATGGTATACTAAGAAGAAAGACATGGCACAAAGTATAAATACAGGAGAATTTGTTTCCTCCATGTCACCAAATAGTGGGATGCCATTACCTATCTTCCTAAGCTCAGAGTGACTATGAAATGACCTGCAGGAACAGTGGTAGGCATTTATTTGTTAGGAGGTAGATTATTCCTTAATTCTTCCCTTTACTTCTCTTCCTTGATAATGGCTTGCCGTGGAGAAATTCAGAGGCAGTGTGGCATGGTGGAGAGAGGTTCTGACTCACTACATTGGGAGTCTGAGAACCTGGACTGAAGTCGTGTCTGGGCCACTTCCCTATATGACTTTGGAGAAGTTATTTAACCTCTCTGGGCCTCAGTTTCCCCCTCTGTAAAATGAAGTGTTTGAAGTAGATGGCCTTTTGAACTGCTTTTGTTCCATAAGATATGGGTCTCATGACACTTCAGTCCCATGCCCCCAAATCCCTCTGCTCTTAATGTTTAAATCCTCTTACTGTCTTTTGTTAACTATTTCTAAAAGGTTCCTTGCTCATTAGAAGGCTTTTAATTCCACTTCTGAGTCTGCATTTTAAAAATGTAGCAGGTGCCATGTCTGCTACATCTATTATTAGTACAAAAAAAAAAGTATGAGATGAGAAGTGTAGTTTTGTAAACAAGCAATACCCATGTTTTAATGCTCCTGAGGAGAGTAAGACTAATGACTAATGATGACTAATGCCTTCCTTACTTAAGACCTGCCTTCCAGCATTTAAAATACTCTAGGTAGGAAGTGTTGCAAGGCCAGGTTTTGGCTGGTCGTGTATCCTAATCCCTGTAATAACAAGCTGTATTGTCGTGGGATCCTGTGAAATCAGATATTCAGGTTGGTGTGGTGCGTTGAGTTCTGTATTAGTGAGAGTTCGCCTAAAAGAACAGTCTGTTTCCATTTTCTCTGCAGTCCATCCTTCTGCTGTATCTGTCAGATTACTACTCGTGTCATTATGCGTCCCATAGTAGTATGTGCTATTGGCTGGGAATATTTATGTCATCTTTTCCCACATCTTTTACACAATTAGCAGTGCTTGTCAGGGCCTGGGACAATGGCTGCTCTTGCACTATGTAATGGGGATAGTGACCCATCTATCAGCAATTCTTGTCCATCTCCACCAGGAGGAAATAGGCCCCAGGCAGCAAACACCCTTTTTTAAAGTTTCCAAGTCATTTGTGAGCATGAGCATGTCTAGAAGCAAGCTGTGCACAAACAGTGTGTTTCCAATGGGTTTAATTTAATGGATGAGCAGAGAACGTGGCAATTAGGCTTCACCATTGAAATGCTAACAGGAAAATAGGCTGCTGCTCATTTAGAAGTGACAACTAGTAAAAAAGAAAGGTATACATAAGGTAGCAGGGCCCTCAGAAGTCTCAGCTGATGCAGCCCGGCTTGCCACTGAGGTCTTCCTGCTCACGGCATGCTCTGACGGTCACTAGTTCATTTTTAATGCAAGGCATTAATGTTCTTGATTGTGACCATCATCTTGGTTATTAAATCTTCATCATTTCTGTTATTGTCGTTGATGATGATGATAGCATAAGAGAGAGGTGACTCCAGCTAGTAACTTTAACGAATAGCCAACATACTAAGAGAAATGAGAGTTTATTCTTTTTCCTTTTTTTAAAACTATAAAAAAGCAATTTTCGAACTCCACATACTCGTATTTTTTTTCTTTTTTCTTTTGCTTTTTGGAGGGGGAAGGGAAGGGCAGTTGGGGTTGAGTGACTTGCCCAAGGTCACACGGCTAGTAAGTGTTTAGTGTCTGAGTCCAGATTTTAACTCAGGTCCTCCTGACTCAAGGGCCAGTGCTCTATTCACTGTGCCACCTAGCCACCCCCTCATGTTTTCTAAGAGTTGAATTTTCCACATTTGGGATTTATAGGAGGAAGAAGTCATGTGTTCCTTGTTTAACACATACCTACAGACGTTGACATTCATATGAGATCTCTCCAAAAAACAGATCTTTTGGGACAGGAAGAGAATTTAAATTTGTAAGCAACTTTCATTAGTGTAAACATAGGACTCATTATCATTTTGATTGGCCACCAGAACTGGGCACTTCTCAGTTCTGTCTGCTACATGATGAAGTACAGACGTGGCGTGCGGGAGACAGCATTAATTACTGGAGGCAGCATCATTGCTGACCTGATACAAGATTAACTGCTACTTTGAAGCCTTTATTCCCCAGACACTAGAGCTGTCTGGTTATCTCACTTCACTTGAAGGACCCAGGACAATAGCAGTGCTGATGGTAATGCTGGCAATTTCCCTGTTTGTTTTGCAGGTCACTGCTCGGGGGTTTGGTCCATTGTTACAGTTTGCCTACACTGCGGAGCTATTACTCAGCAGAGAGAACATCCAGGAGGTCATCCGCTGTGCCGAGTTCCTGCGCATGCACAACTTGGAGGATTCCTGCTTCAGTTTCTTGCAGACCCAGCTCCTGAACAACGAGGATGGCCTGTTCCTGTGCAAAAAAGACACCTCCTGCCAACGCATGCACGGCGACATGGAGAACTCAGAGGGGGAGGAGGAGGAGGAAACAATGGAGTCAGAAAGCTCCAAGATATCATGTCCCAAGGAGCGAATGCATCCAGAACCCATTAGCTTCGAGTCTGCAGCCCCAGTAGCAGAGAAGGAAGAAGGTGTGCTGCCTGACTCCGACGTGCCAAGGGATGATGGCAGGGGCAGTCTGGACAAGGATACGCTAACACGGTACCCCAGATATAAGAAATACCAGCTCGCTTGTACCAAGAATGTTGTCTACAACACATCGCACATGAGTACCTCAGGGTTTGCAAGCGCACTCAGTGAAGAGAACCCTGGCAACGGCCTCCAGGCAGGGCTGGCCATGGGGCAGATTAAAAGTGAACCTCAGAGTGAAGAGAATGAGGAGGAAAGCATCACACTTTGCCTGTCAGGAGAGGAGCCTGATGTCAGGGACAAAGAGGGGGACATGGAAATGGAAAGAAAACAGCCTAGCCCCATCCCCACCCCTGTGGCCACCACCTCTGCTGCTGCTGCTGCTGCTGCTGCAGCCAACGCTGCTACCCCCTCGGCCACCTGCATGGACAGATCTAAAAGCGGCTCCTCTCCTTCCTATTTAGGGTCTCTCTTCAATAGAACAAAAAGTGCAGAGTTGTCGGGCTTGCCCAGCACTTCCCAACAGCACTTTGCCAGGAGTCCAGCTTGCCCTTTGGACAAGGGGACAACTCAGGGTGACCATAAAACTGACTACAGCCCTTTCACAGGGAATTATGGACAGTCTCATGCCAGTCAGAAAGATGCTTCCGGTGTCCCGGTGGGGTCTCCTCTCAAGGGGCCCGGCTTTGAAACTCTCTGTAAGCAAGAAGGTGAGCTGGACAGGCGGAGTGTGATCTTCTCTTCCAGCGCCTGTGACCAAGGGAACACTTCGGTGCATTCATATTCTGGCATAACCAGTTTGGACAAAGACCTCTCTGAGCCCGTGCCAAAGGGTCTTTGGGCAGGAGCTAGCCAGTCCCTCCCTAGCTCACAGACCTATTCCCACAGTGGACTAATAGCTGATCACTTGCCAGGAAGGATGCGGCCTAATACCAGCTGCCCGGT
The DNA here is from genome assembly GCA_028627135.1 of Pseudochirops cupreus. Classification (NCBI taxonomy): domain Eukaryota; kingdom Metazoa; phylum Chordata; class Mammalia; order Diprotodontia; family Pseudocheiridae; genus Pseudochirops; species Pseudochirops cupreus. Next base: position 250,724,777 of record CM053584.1, on the reverse strand, counting down.
GCCAATTAAAGTTTGCCCTCGCTCTCCCCCCTTGGAGACCAGGACCAGGACCTCCAGCTCCTGCTCCTCCTACTCCTACGCAGAAGATGGGAGTGGTGGTTCTCCCTGTAGCCTCCCTCTCTGTGAATTCTCCTCCTCTCCCTGTTCCCAGGGAGCACGATTCCTTGCCACTGATCATCAGGAGCCAGGCCTGATGGGAGATGGAATGTACAACCAAGTCCGACCCCAAATTAAATGTGAGCAGTCCTATGGAACCAACTCAAGTGACGAGTCTGGATCGTTCTCTGAAGCAGACAGTGAGTCATGTCCTGTGCAAGACAGGGGCCACGAGGTAGGGAGTTAAGATTAAGTACAAGTGTGTAACACATTTAACTGACCCATTATTGGGCTGCCATAGCTCCCTAGGGGTTACCCTTTTCTCCTCCTTGCCAGATTTTTCTTATTACCAGGGGCAGAAGATTCTAGGGTGGTGGAATATATCTTCCTTCCCATCTCCAGAAGCTTTTTTGGTTTGAGATTGTACCTGGTTTGTTTGAATTGCTGTTTAAATTTTAATATCCCACAAATGGCGTGGTACAGTGGAAAGAGTGTTGGATTTGGAGGCCTGCTAACTATGATACGTGAGCAAGTTCTTTTCCCTCTCTTGGCCTTCAGTTTCTTTCATCTTTAAAATAAAGGGGTTAGACTGAATGACTGACTCTAAAACTAGAATCCTAAGCACCCAGGGCAGGTGTGGAGGGTGACCCAGGTCACCTCTGCTAGCAGAGCATACACATTGAAAGGTCCTACCAAGCTAAAAGAAAGGTCTCAAAAAATGGCCCCAGCAACAGACTATATATCCATCCTACAGAGACCAGCCTAGCTAAGTTCAGGGGCTCTTTGCTAGAAGTCATCAGGTGATGAATTTTCTTAGCCACAACCTTCCCACCATAAGGCTTGGAAGGGGATTGTAATTTGAACTGGTGGAGGAACCAATAAACTGTCAGATACTTGAAGCATTAAAGTCACAAATATTCAACAAGTGCAGTCAGATAGCCTAATGGTAAAAGCAAATCTATCTAGATTTCACTGAGATAGCTCTTAAGCCTTTTTTCCAGTGCCTAGCACAGTTCCTAGCACATAATAGGCACTTAATAAATGTTTATTGAGTTTTCAAATGTCACCTTTCTCCCTGCTTCCTTTGTCACCACTAAGAGACTTGAGCCTTAGCAGTCCAATCCTGGTAGTAGCTTTCTTGCCTTTTAGGGAGAGAACTAGCCTTACCTATACTGAGGAAAAGAGAGGGAGACCTAGGTAGTCCTGGGTAATCCTACCACAGCCTCATAATCTTTAAACAGCTGGCTTATATCAGTGCCTTCATACTCCCCCTCCTCCACTCCCAGGCTAAAGAAAAGTATGGGTCCTCTTGAAAGAAAGAATATTTATTCACTTTAGGTCCTTTAGTTTCCTTTTTTTTTTAAAATAAAAACTGAGTGATTAAAACTGGGGGCAGAGGGCTGCAGGTGGGGGAGACCAGACCTATGATTTCATTAGTTTAGGAAATTACCTACACTAATCAAATTCCCTCTACTAATATAGATCAGCATCTACTGTGCAATTTATATGCTTAGAGAGTTTCCTGGGACAGTGAAAAAGTTAAGTGACTTGACCAGGGCCACACAGCTAGCATGTGGGAGAGATGGGACCTGAACCAGGGCCTTCCCAAATCCAAGGTTGACTCTCTAGTCATGTCTGACTCTTAATATCCAAACAAGCCAAGTGGTTAAGTGGAATGCATGTTGGATTTGGCTTAAAACAGCTTTGGCTTGACCCCAGGTCTTTCTGACTCCAAGTTCAGTTCTCTATCCACTAATCCACAACTGTTTCTTAATATCCACACCATGGATAAGTGGTATTTATCACCATTAAACAATAGTAGTTTCTAGGTCTTCTTTATGCTGTCCTTATGAATAGAAGACCCTGGAGCTGGGTTTAAAGGTTCCTTAGTCTCCTTTATGTTGTCCCTACTTTGATCCCATTTCCCAAGGTGACACCAGAAGCACACATAGTCAGTCAGACATAAAGCTGTGGGGGATAAATATCACTTAATATGCCCTCTATAAATTATAGGAAATGAGGTTTAATGGGTAGTGGAATTGAGCTCTTGGTTTTCATCCAGCACTGAAATTGAAATGATTATACTTGAAGAGATTCAATTTCTCAAAGTGATAGGTGATGAGGTTGGGGTCAAGATCAGATACCTCCTAGAGGTAAGAGGACAGAGGGAAGTAGAAGAATAAGGACCCCATGGTTTTCCACTCTCACAAATCTGGTAAGAAGGTCATAGAAAAATGTGTGTGTGTGTGTGTGTGTGTGTGTGTGTGTGAGTGAGTGAATGATGATTTGGTAGTTGGTCTTGTTGGTTGTTTTGCTGATTGGCATGAAAGTGAATAGAGATGAGGCCAGCTACCACCTGGTGGTAGCTTTCTATCATATAGCTTTCTATCATAGCCTTAGAACCAATGGGTGGGTCTTGTCCTCAACTCTCAATTAGAAGAATGAAGAAACAATAGGATGTTCGCGTTTGTGCCAGTGGGGGTGTGGGGAGATGGAACAAATGCTGAATTTGGAATCAGAGGACCTGAGTTGGAATTCTAGCTCTGCCACTTACTGTCTCTGTTACCTTGTACTTCTCTTAGCCTTGGTTTCCTCCTCTGAAAAATGAGGGTGTTGGGCGAAAATTCTAAATCTATGGTCTCATGATCCCTTAGAGTTCACAGAGTATCCCTGGATCTTGAAGACATAGGTCACAGGGGTGGGGAAGATAAATTTAAACAGAGAGCTGAAATTCCGTTGAGTTGGGAGTGGGGTGAGGTGGGGAGAGTATCTTCTCAGAAAGCCTTGTGAGGTTTAATCACGCAGCTAATATGAAGTCTACGAGAAGAAAGTGAAGTTTGTACCTTGATCTGGGATTTCAAAAATGGATCTCCTGCAGTCACCTGCTTTTTTAAAAGCCATCTTTGCCAGTAATCATCTGCCACCTGCATTGCTCTCCAGTTTTCTGCCCCTTTGCCCCTATAAAACAAAAGCAGGAAATTGTTTTAAATATTTAATCATTTCAATTTTGTTGAATAATAATTTAATACTTACAAAATTTTTTAAATTGTTTTAAAGGGTACTCGAAAAATATTAAAATTTAAGTTAGCTGAATAAATAGAAAAGGAAATGAGGAGAATCTTTCCCAGATGAATCACTTGGGATTTTGTATCTTTGTACCTAGTGAGTATTTAGTAAATGCTTTATCATCCATCCATCCTAATGTCAGTCCACAGTTAAATATGACACTGACCTTGAGTGAATGGAGGTTATGAAACAGGTCAAGGGTTTCTTTCCCTCTCACTCTCACTCTCACTCTCACTCTCTTTCTCTTTGGTCTCTTTCTCTCTGGGTCTGATAGAGCTTCTGTTTTATTTTGTGAAACTGTTGACATATGTCCAGTTGATCAGCATAATGATTTGGGGGACCCTGGAGTGAGGAAGGAGTGATTTACTGTAGAAGAATAGGGCACATTAAAAAAAAAGCAAACGGCTTTTCATTTCAGTTACTCTGAAAAGTTTTTATGGCAGCTGCATGTACTTAAGAAGCTGCCAATCTCATCTGAATCTCCTTTTACCCCACCAACTTCCTAAGAGAAGTCAGTCATTTATTGGCACTTAATGCTGCCGACAAGAGCAGGGAGGTTTCCTCTGTTCAGCCAGTGTCCATCTAGCTGCCTTAAAATATAGCAATAGCAATAAAACTAGACATACTGAATTTTTTAAGAAGCAATAGTCAGTCAAACTATAATAATAATCCAAAAGAGCTCTTCCTCTCTTTGAATATCCTGCGTTAGAATATATTAGAATATAATTTGTGTTTATGCTTTCAAAATTAATTTATTTATTTATTAGGTGGTCACATGGACCACTTATAAACCATATTTGCCTTGACACAATGATACTGCCAATACTCACACATTTTTTAGCATCATGATTTATTGGTCATATATATATTTCTAATTGGCATGTTTTTACTCTATTTAGACTCTGTTCAGAAGATTTCTTAGTCTCTGCAATACTAAAGCATGCTACATGAAGGAGAAAAGAAACACCATGAGAAGGGAGGTTAGGAATACTGCTTGGGAATGATGATATTAACATTATATCTATATAGAACCATTAGTTTTTTAAAGCACTTTCACATCTGTTTTCCATTTTATCTTCATAAGAACTCTATCAGGCAGCTAGGGCAGGTAAGAGATTCAATTAGATTTATCTGTTTATTTATTTATGAGGCATAGAGAGGGTACGTGACTTACCTAAGGTCACACAGTTAATTGGTGGCAGAACCAGAGCAGAAGCTCAGGTGTTCTAACCCCCAGACTATGACGTGCATTCCCTTTACACAAAGGGCATTATGGAAGTGTTATGGTAAATCACCCACATGACCAACTGGGGGAGGGGAAGGACAGTGAAGAAGCAAGAAGAGTGTTTTCAAGAGAGCTTTGCCGTGCCCTTCTCCCTGTAGCAGCTTCCTAGCCCTAAAACTCTTATTTCAGCACAGGGACTGTGATCCTCTGTCACATGGGAATAATAATACCCTTCCTGCCTGCTTCACAGGGTTTTGTGAGGATCAGATGAGAGCCTAGATGTGAAAGTGCTTTGAAAAGTTAAAGGCAGGGGCGGAGCCAAGATGGCGGCGGAGCAGCAGCAACATATCGCAGCTCTCACATAGCCACCCCAAAATACCCATAAAATAGGACTCTAAACCAATCCTAGAACTCCAAAACGCACACAAAGATACTTCCCACTAAAGTCAG
>CM053584.1:250699010-250719440 GCA_028627135.1 Pseudochirops cupreus | reverse complement strand
TTTTTTATGGCATCATCTAAAGATTGCAATTATGCCCTAGTCTGCCCTTAAGTCCAAGTGGACCGTCTGTGCCACGTAGACAAAAATGGACCCTGGGAAGTTAGGGCAGGAAGGGGAGGCTGTTGGAAAGGCGTAAGGCCTTGAAAACCTTAAAGGGCTACATGAATGGCAGCTGTTGTTGTCATTTCCTTTTTCTTCATACATAACCCCCCTGACGCCGTTAAGGACAAAAATCAAGACGCTTGTCTTTTTTATAAGGTGTAATGAATGACATACTAAGAAGAAAAAACAGATGTAAGGACCCAGGAGCTCCAAGGGCAGCAATATTCCTGACTAGAATTTAGGTGCCTCTTTGGTATCACATAATTCAAGAACAATGGTGTGGTGCTTAGTGTTAGCTCTAGAAAGACTGTGCCAGCAGCCCCCAGCAGCTTTCAGATGCCCAGCAGCCAATCTCTTTTGGGTCAGGAAGGAGAGCAAGTGTCCCGACTTCCCCAACCCCTTTCCCTGGGATCCTGCTGTCTACTTAACACACAATGATGCCACTTTGATTTTTCATATTTCAAAGTTTCCATCTTGTCCCTAGCACCTGGGAGCCAGAGTGAACCAAATGGATTGGCAGCCACCGTTCACTCTTAAGCTCTTGAAAGCAAAAGACCCTAACATATCTAGTGGGCCTGAAATCTTCCCCCTCCTTTGTCAGCTCAGATCCAATGGCTTGGGCTGTTCCTCAGATCCATTCCATGCTTTGTTCTCCCAAGCGAAAATAAGGGTCAGTCCCTTGTCAGGGTAGGGCCACAGGCAGCAGCAATGAGTGATGCAAGCTGTGACATTTGCTAATGACACTGGAAAGAATGAGCAGGCTCGGTGAGGCCTTTCCCTTGCTGAGTCAGGGACTGCCCCAGCCTGTCTGGGACTCCACTGAAATCCAGAGCATTACACAGAGGGCTTGTATGTTGTAATGCTGATGCTAGTACAAGAATGAACACCCACAAATCAGAAACACAGTTTATTTTATATGCAGCTTCTTTATCTGATGGTGTATTTGGATTGGTGGTGTAGAATGGGAAGAGATATGGTCATGCCAGGCTGTTCAGGAGGGGTTGGTATGTGGCGTTAAGTAGATTGCAGTATTTTTAATGTGTGGCGAGTTAAAATCTGAGCCACTGCTGCAATATAAAAGCCAGGAAGGAGTGTGTGGAGAGACAGTAAATAAGATGCTAAGTCCATTCATCAGTCCATTTTGGGTATAATAATGCACAGAAAGGGAGTGGGGGAGGAGCAGAAATGTTATGCTTGTCTTTCATTTTCCCTAAAATTAATGACGTTATTTGAGGTTTTCACAGCCACTTATGAGGGTAGCAGGAGTGTATGTGTGTGTCTGTGTCTGTGTCTGTGTCTGTGTGTAAAAGCCATAAGTGCACTTCACCCCAAGTCTCTCAAGAGGACAAAAGGATTAGTTGCCTATTTCCACTCTGAAAGAAAGGCCTCTGTGTGCCTGCAATGTAATACTTTCAGGGGCCGAAAAAACAATAGATCTGGAAGCAATATCAAGGAGCTTGAAGAATGCCTTAGAAATTTTTCATTTGTTTACTGTAACATTTTTTCCTTCTCAAAAGGAAAGATATCTTTTGAAGAAACACTAGAAATACATTTCCATGTGGGAAAATCTACAGTTGTGTCTCTTCCCTTCAGGCCCTTTCGACACCCAAGCTAATAGGCAGTAGCTACATTGTGGGTGGATACTGGCTTCTCTTTTACAACCTTTCAGAGCAAGAGTTCCACTCTCAGGCCCCCAACCTGTTTGTCCAGTTTTTGAGAGCCACTGTCTGACTGTTTCAAAATACTTTGTTGGCCCCTGGTATTTGCCCTTCCTGACTTTTCCCTGTCTCATGAGCTACAGGTACATTTCTTTCCTGAAAATAAAGGTCCTTTAGAACAAAATCAAAATTGTTTTACTGTCACTTTTTTTATGGGACTAAAGCCTAAAACTCACATTGCAAAGAGTCCCTCTTCCAGCCCCCATATTGAAACATGAGTGTGTCTCTCCCAGAACTCTAAGCTTTAGGCACAGTCTGGGCTCTGAGTGTGTCATGTTTGTTGTCCAAAGGGTCTGAAAGGGAAATCAAACATTTCTTGGATATCTTTAGCTAGCCATATGCAAACACAGCACTCAGGGATAAGGTCAGCCTAAGTATATGTAAGAAGGTGCCTTTTGTTCTGCCAAACCTTGTTTAGCCATGAGAGCTGCACTGAACAACTCCGGGGTGACATATCCCATTATTATTATGTTTTCTCAGGAACAGAATTTCACTGGTGGCAACAGGACAGTTATCATGTAGTAGATATATTGGCCAATGCTTTGGGAACCTTCACCCAGTGCCTGGCCCTAAAGACCTTCAGAACTTAACTGTGATGTAAATTGACAAATTGCACAGAGGAACAGAAAAAACAAGTGATCACTTTGGGCCCAAAGATTCACAAGTTCTAAAGTCTGTGGAGAGCTGGAAAGGAACAAAGAAAACAGGTCTTAGTTTAGGGTTAATGGCTGCTTAGACAGCCCTCCAGATATAATACTTCAGCATCTGAACACCAAGGAGGAGTGGGTTTCTCTTTCAGGAGTCTTGTTTGGGAAATCCAGGTAAATCTATATTCTGTGACAATTGATAGGAGCCACAGCCCATTTGTACAGAAAGGATTCCTGTAGCTGGAGGGAAGTTTGGGTGTTCAGTGCCATCTGCTGGGTATTTCAGGCCTGACAGGCTCTACAATGAGGATTAAGATTCCAACGTGTGACCAAGTTTGCTTCTTGGCCTATGAGTGTAGGGCTTTCGTTTCCCCAAGGAACAAAAAATAAGCCAGCAGCTCCCCTTGGCTTAACAGAGAGGAAGCTTGAATAGCACGAACTCCTTCTAAGAGGAAGGGAGTCTGGATCCTAACACATGGCAGATGTTGGCTTTGGGGGCTTTGGGGGCTTTGGGGAAGGGTGGGTAGACAAAAGAGAAGAGCCCCTACCTGTGATTTCATCAGCGTGAGGAATTCAGAGTGTGGAAACTTCCTCCACGGGTACAGATCAGTACATCACCTGTCCCTTATTCCTTCTAGTGACATGGGAGACCACCAGGCCTTGCCATCTGAAAAGGGAAAGGAATAAGCATTTATAGTGCCTACCACGTGCCAAACCCTGTGCTAAGCCCTTTTTACAAATGTTATTTGATCCTCACAGTAGGTGCTATTGTTATCCCCACTTTACAGTTGAGGAAACTGAGGCAAACAGGTTAAGTATCTCGATAATCAATGTCTGAGGCCAGATTCAAACTCAGGTCTTCCTTACTGTGGGTCCAGTGCTCTTTCTATGGTGTTAAACCTTTCTAGGGTGTTTGCTGCCTGTGCGCCTTCTCTGCGCACACTCCACCAGCTGCCTCTGTACTCTTCAGTCTCCTGGCACTATCATCCAACCTACTTCTGTAACCTAAGACCCCGTGGGCCTTGGCATCTGCCCAGTCACTGAACCCTTAGGCGTCCTGACCTCTGTATCAGTCTTGCAGCTGAACTTTGTTTTATGTGTTATCTTCCCATTTAAAGAGTAAGATCCTTGAGAAGAGGGACTGTTTTTTCTCTTTGTGTCCTCAGTGCTTAGCACTCTTCTTGGCAGATAGTATTTAATAAATGCTTTATCCTTCATTCAGTCACTTATGGTCTTTAAGAGCTTCCTGGGCGTTAACAAGTCAAGTGACTTGCCCAACCATTATCTTTCTGACTTCCAAAACCAGCCTTCTACCTACTCCGCCATGCTGCCTTTTATCTTGGCGGGGTTAGTAAATATTAAGTAGCCACAGTCAGTTTTCAGAGTCAGATTTTTGGAGTAGCTAGGTGGTGCAATGAATAGAATACTGGCCCTGAAGTCAGGAGGACCTGTGTTCAGATCTGGCCTCAGACACTTGACACTTAACTAGCTGTCACTTAACCCCAATTGCCTTGCCTTCCTACCTCAAAAAAACAAAAACAAAAAACAGTTGAATTCTTCACTAGTGAAGCATGCGAGAGAACCTGCTCCCTTAGGCTTTTGCCAAACCTGGCTTTGCATGAACTCACTTTTATTTATTTTCATTTTTTACGATGAACTTATAATCATGAACAAACCTAAACATTTCAATATATAAGGAACCAAAAAAAGAGGATAGTATATGAAATTGTGAGTTTCTGTTACATACAATTTGTTGCGTTCAGTTTTGTCAGGATTCTTTGATCTTTCCACTTCAGAAGAGCCATTATTTCATCAATGGGGATATATATTCCACTGACCAAGATTACAGCTCCCCCATCCCTTAGGGAGAGGGTCTTGATAAGTGGCTGTGGCCAATAAACTTGATCACAAGGCAGCCAGTTTCCTGGTAATGTGCCCCTCAGTACTTGGCCAAGCCAGTTCCCAGTGGGCAGACACACATTGCCAGGCCACTAATCAAAATCTTTCCACCCACCAGAGATTGTACTCTACTGCCTTTGAGGGCTGAGGATCACCTCCACACCTTGCCTTGGCATCAAGGAAAGACTTTAGGGAGGGTGTTATCAGTCCCGACTGCAAGGGCAGCCCTCTTATCTATCTGCCACACAGTGTTGCCTCCCTCAACTCTGACAGACTCGGGATGTGACACCGAGCAAGTTACTTCCTCTCTGTTCTCTAGGTAACCCTCTAAGACTGGAAGTTTCAGAAGTTGCAGCCTGCATCAGTGGAGGGATTTCCTCACCAGGAACTTCCTTCCTTCTTATTGTTGTTATTATTGTTTTTGTTAAGTCATTTTCAGTTGTGTCCAACTCTTTGTGACCTCTTGTGAGGTCTTCTTGCCAAAGTTACTGGCGTGATTTATCTTTTCCTTCTTACAGGCAAGGAAATTGAAGCACACCGTGTCAGATGACTTGCCCAGGGTCAAACAGTTAATAAGTGTCTTAGAGGCCAGATCTAAACTCGGGAAGATGAGTCTTCCTGACTCCAGGCCCAGCTGCCCATGAAGTCACAAGTCCCCTTCTTCATCAGTTAGCATCCTTCCAGGCAGGGCATTGTAGTAACCAGATACTTCACAGAATGTGGAGAAAACAGTTCCTGCCCTCTGGAATATCTTCTAACTTCAGCAGGGGAAATAATTTGACTGTCCTGGCTGACTAAAAAATAAGAAATGTAGTATCAGTCTCCCAGCACATTCACTGTGATTAAAACCCTGGGATGCCTGACGTGTGTGCACGTGTGAGCAGGCATGCAGCATGTTGGAGTTGAGGGCAGACGGCCAGGGCTCGAGCTCCAACCTCACTGCTCAGGACTGTGTGACTTCTGGGCTTTAGCATCCTCGAGAGAGTTGGACTATCACATGTTTGCTAAGGTCCCTTATGGCTCTAAATCCGTTGGTTCTCCTAAGTCTTTTAACCTCTTCACACCTCAGATCCCCTCCTACCTACCTGCCAGAGTTATCATAAATGCATGGGGCGCAGGGTAACTGATAACATAGCATTTATATAATGATATATAAATGTGAGCTGCTATGATTATCTTTCAGTGGAGATGATAGCTGTCAGGTCAGACAGCAGCATTGGGTTAGAAATCAGGTGAGTTGAGATAAACAACTCAAATTCCCATAATGCTTAAGTGTTGGAGGCAGATTGTGTCCATAAAGGCATAGTATCCAGTATCATAAAGTCCTCTGCACTTTACCCTGATCACAACTGGAGTGTTATGTACAGTTCCACATACCACATTTTTTAAAAGATTATTAGTGAACTGTATTATACCCAGAAGAGAGTAAGCAGGAAGGTGATGGGACTAGAAACCAGGCCGTGTTGTGACCAGCTGAAGGAACGTGGGGATATTTAGCCCGGAGAAAAGATGACTTGGAAGTGGATTGTATCAGGAACATCTCGATTGTAGCTCAAAACTCCACTAGGTTCTCCTCGACCAAGGCTGATCTATCTGTAATCTAGAGGCTTTCTCAGGAAAGATCAGTTTTAGCGATATTCTTGTATCACTTATATAGTTGTCTTCAAGTGTTTGAAGGGTTGACACATGGAACATGGATGACGTATTCTGCTTGACCCCAGAGGAAAGAACTAGGAAGTTGAGCTTTCAGATTTCTCCGAAGTACTAGATACCTGCAGGCATGTGCTAATAAATGTTCAACAGATGAGGAAAAAGGACACAGGACACACTTTTAAGCTTATCCTGCATTATTAGCATTTTCTCCATCACTTTATTACAACCAAAAGAACAATACACCCCGATTTGTATCATCTGCCAATTTCCTAGGTATAAAAATTTAACAATCAGGTCTTAAGCAGGTATAAGCTAACTGCAACATGTTGTTGGGTGCCCATTTGTTCAGTTGTTTGTTGCTTGAGCATTACCTTAGTGGATACTTTGTGTGTGATTAGTGATTTCGTAAGGATTACCAAAGTAACCCATTTAAATTAGTATTAATGAGATTTATATCACATTATTCACCTTCACTGTACATTCTAAACCTAACAGGCCCTCATGCTGTTCCCTAAACTCAGCCTTCTGTCTTTTTCCTCCTTGCCTTTAGACAGGCTGTATCCTATGCCTGAATTGCATCATTTCCTCTTAGAATGCCCTACTTTCATGCAAGGCTCAGATAAAACCTTTGATGATCATGTACATACATACTTGTGTACATGTCATATCTCCACAGTAAAAGAGAAACTCCTTGAGGGAAGGATCATAGCATCATACAGGTAGTTCAGCCTCTTGTTTTATAGATGAAGAAACTGAAAGCTAGAAAAGGTCACACCCAGGTAGTGTCAAAGGTGTGGCCTGAGCCAGGGGCCATCTTGATTCCATTGCCAATATTCTTTCTCACTGTCTTACATATCTAATTGGTGCCCAATGAAATACTTGTTGGATTAGATTAAAATAAAAGTACTATGTCATTTGAAAATTCTGTTCATTCCAGTATGTTCAGCATCATTTTCTCTGGCTCTACTGGTAATCAAACACAGCATATATGTTTGTGCTTCTTTGTGTTCTCCTTTGGCTATTTATGTTTAACCTAAATCTTGGGATTCCCTTATATTTAAAAATGTGAAGCTGCTGTCCCCCACTTCACCCTCTAAACCAACAGTAGGTGAATTTTCCAACTTATCTTCACTAATTTTGTAACCTCATGAAGGTGACAGTGACATTTTGGGGAGGATGTTCTATCTGTTAGCATTATACAATAGTCATACTTTAATAACAAGTAATCTTCATCCTTGGTTTCAGGTCAAACTTCCCTTTCCTGTCGATCAAATCACAGATCTTCCAAGAAACGACTTCCAGATGATGATAAAGATGCACAAGTTAACCTCAGAACAGTTAGAGTTCATTCATGACGTTCGCCGACGTAGCAAGAATCGAATTGCAGCTCAACGCTGCCGCAAAAGGAAACTGGACTGCATTCAGAATTTAGAATGTGAAATACGGAAATTGGTGAGTTGGAGCACTCTGTCCCCTTGCTCTGCAATTAGAAATCTCCCCAATTGCTGGAAAAGTTGGATAGTGAGGGCAAGACTAAAGGGAAATGCCAAAGAAAAAAGGCCACCATCCAGGAGAGGATTATTAATTGTTTAATTTTATTTTAAAATAATGCCCCAAAAGTAAATTAGAGCTTCAGGTCCTTGTAAGTGTACAGAATGCTAATAGTGTCCCATGGTCTTTATTATTTATATAAAGATAATTCTTTTTCAAATTTAGTCCAAAAATAGGGTTATTGATAGCTCACCTGATTCAAGGCAGAGGCCTAGACAAGATGATCTTATAAGATCTTTTCCAGCTCTGATACCTATGATTACATGTCATTCACAAACAGATGTCCCATTCCACATGCTTAAGAGCATCTCATTTATTCTCCTGCAAATAAGCAAGATAGAGTTTAAAGTTCACTGCTACTCATAGTGCTAAGCTCCTTTCCTTACAAGACAACCAAGCCTCAGACTAGGAACCACAGCCTCAGTTCTATAAAATTCTGCATTCATCCCCACATTTCCAAAAAGAACTGAATAGTGGAACCCATTACTGAGGCCATGTCTGCATTAGCCTGAGAAATGAAAGATATATCAACATTACATGATGCACAATTGCCATGATATCTCCCTGTTACACTGTGCCTCAGGCAGCCTTTTGCCTTATTTTAAGGCTCTAGCTTGATAAAAATAAAGCAGAAAAGTGAAGCCACTTGAAAAGCAGGAGGAGCTCTTCAGTGCTTTATAATCAGTGTAAAAAAGCACACTAAGCCTCAGTGTCCCCATTGAGGAAGTAGCACATAAACACATGTTCCCCTACATGTGAAGCTTTCATGGCACATATTGCTCATCTCCATGATGCCAGTTTAATCGGTGGTGTACTAGGCTAGCTGTGTTCTTCCTGCAGGCCCTGGTCAGATCATCACTCCAGTCACCCAATCCTTAACTTCTCCTGGGGAAACCTCCTACTGAGGGTGAGGGCCAGGAAACTTTGTTATCCACAGGAGGCTCATTCCCCTACTCTGATCCAGGTTTTGCGTGAGAGCCAGAAAGCTCCAACTTCTCCAAACTTCTCTGGGTCCTTCCTATCCCCCATCCACCCCCTCAGAATTTTTTGTCTCCAGCACACGCCACACAGCTTTTGCAAACTTGCCTAATGTATTTCTTTCAAGTTACACGTCTACATCTGTTTATTTTTCATTTTTTAAACATGTTTTCTTGGTAAATTTATAAATATTTTAGCAGGTGCCCTTTCCCTGTGTAAATCTCTCAGACACACATGGCCACCCTGCCTGCCAGATTGCATTTCCTTTCTCTCACATTCACCACATAAGGACTCATTTTCTTTCTTGGGTTTCTGCTTGCTTGATATTCATCCTTCCTCTCCTTATCTCTCCCTATTTTCCTCCTTCCCTCTCTTTTTCTTTCCCTTGCTGTTTGTCTCCTCCCTTCCTTTGTCTCTCTCTCTCTCTCTCTCTCTCTCTCTCTTTCTCTCTCTCTCTCTCTCTCTCTCCTCTTTCTCTCCTCTCTCTCTTTAATTTGGCAGAGTTTGGCAAGGGTACCAAAGAGAAGGTTATGAGAGGCCAAAGGCGTCCCTGCCTGCCCAGGGTGTGATGACCAGTAGCCACTGCAGTGACCCGCAGCTATCGGGTCAGTCAGTTTAATAAACATTTATTAAGCACCTGCTGTGTGCCAGGCACTGTGCTGAGTGCCATCTGCCTGCATTGACAGAGATAGCACTTAATTTCTGGAGAAGTAATGAGCAAGTTTGCTCACTTCCTACAGCCCTCCACTTTTGCTCCTCGTCCCTTCTGTTGCCCTCCTCTGAGGCACTCCTTGCCTGGAGAGGACTGGCAGAGTGTAAGAGCTGACTCTCCAAACGGCAGGTAAGCCGTCCTTGTGTGGTGCCCCCCACACGCAGAGTGCTGTGTCAGTCACCACAATTTTCTTGCCACTGCCAAGCCTGGCACCAGCTGAGAACACGAGGCAGTGCTCATGCCAAAGGGATGAATCCAGCTGTGCTTGGCAGCTACCCAGAGAAAACAGTGACTGGCACAGCCCCAAAGGAAGGGTTCCCCAACATGCATGAAAAAGGAGAGGGCTTCTCTGGAGCTGTCACACTGGCAGGGGAGCCAGGCGGGGCCACTCTCCCAAGACTGATTTAGTACAGAAGGGGGAGTCTGGAATTTAAAATCGAGGAGGAGACCTTTCATTTGTAAGCCTATTAGTAGCTGTCAGGTGGCTTATATCAAAACCTCTAGCATTCAGTGACAGGCATAAGTGACTGTACCTGCAAAGACTGATCCAGCCATTCTTAAAAAGCCCTCAGATGAAGCCACTATGTCAACTTAGGCCATTCCCACATTCACAAAATAAAAAAGACCGTGGACGTGACCAGTCAATGCATTTCAACCCTCTTCATTAATAGTGATCATTGCTGTAGCGTCATAAACCATAGAATGTTGTGCTGGAAGGGACCTTATTGGTCATTTAACCCAGTCCCTCTCACTTTACAAATGAAGAAACTGAGGCCCGGGTAGAGCAAGTGTTTAACCACAACTCTACAGATATCAGTTGTGAAAACTGCCGGTTTGAGTTGGTGACAACATAATCTATAATTACTGCCCCAAGTCTCTTTATCATAAAAGTAGATTAAGTGTACCAAAAAAAAAAGTCCTGTTTAGTCAAAATTTCACTAAAAATGCATGGAAGAGGGAAAGGGCTAGAGAGCTTTCAGTGTACAAACAGAATTAATACAATGTACAAACAGCTCAGTAGCTACACTTGGACCTTATCTTAACGTGGCTTTTAGACTGAAGAAGGAATTTCCTCCACTAAAGCCCTCCTCCTCTTATATGGTATGGAGGGAGTCCTGGATTCCCAAAGACTGCCCAGCGGAGTTCAAGTGTTGGCAGGTCCTCATGCTGGGAAAGGCTTCAAGTAAAGGAGGCCTAGTGACAGACTAGACATCTCTTGTCTAAGGACTAGCCTGTATAAGTTTGGAAAGCCTCATTACCAAGTCAGCTACAAGGTAATGAAATTTTTCAACCACAGCATCTCTCAAAAAACAGTCTACTAAATTATCAGAGCTGCCATCTGCACTAAGCTACGTATCCACACTGGTGACGTTACAGATCCTCAAAGTGAGTATTGGAATGTAACTTCATTTATTACACACATACATACCCCCACACACACCCACAAACACACACACACACACACACACACACTCCTGTATCCTACCTGATCAGATCTCTGGTCTCCCTGTACTGTTGAATTCTATTTGTACATCAAAACCTCTCTAGCCCTTTTCTTTTCTCATGTATTTCTCATGAAATTTTGATTAACAGGACTATTTTGCTTTATGTGTTTGCTCTACTTTGGTGAAAAAGGGTCAAGAGGCCATAGACATAGCTAATATGTCAAGCATTTTATGGCTGATGAGGAATTTTATAATACATCATGGCATTTGAGCCTCATCAGCGGTATAAAATAGATAGATAATATTATCCACATTTTTAAGGTGAGAAACTGAGACTCGTAAAGGTTAAGTGACTTGCCTTAGGTCACACAGCTATCAAGTAGTAGAGTCAGGATTCAAACTCAGGTCTTCTGCCTTCAAGTCCCGATCCTCTTTTCACTGTGCCTCAGTTGTTCTCTAAGGATACAAGCTGATTCTATGGAATTTCCTTTTTTTCTCTTTTGTATTTCCTGACTGGCTCACCACACAGAATTGCAGCATCACATATTTTAATTTGTAAAGGCCCTTGGCGTCCAAACTACTCATTTTATGGATAGGAAAACTGAGGTCCAGAGGGATCAAGTTGCTTGCCCCAGGACACATAGAGAGTGGCAGCTCAGGGATTTGAATCCAGGTCCTTTGGGACAAAACCCAGTGTTCTTTCCATGCACATGCTGCCTTTCCAGCATATCTATAAAACTGGAAAATGAGAATAAAGGACATTCAGACACTGCACAGTCCTTAGCTAACAAATACCTCTCTCTTCCCCACCCCCCCAAAAAAAATCGACAGCTACGTTCAGTATGCTCTACTTACTGAGACAGAGAAGTCTGCTGATTCATTATAAAAAGATATTTAATCATTAGGTTGTAAACAAAGAGAATTTGCTCATTTCCTGCCTAGAAACCAGAAAGTTCAGCTAGCCCCTAAGGAGTCTAGTTAATGAAGTTTTGGATTGTATACACAGAATAATATGAGATTTCCAGAATGTGGTCCCAATCCATCCAATGCACAAGGATTATATTATGCAGGATGTCACAGACACAAACCAGTATATCACGGGTTCCCTGGAAATGTTACCTGGGTGGGGCACAGTTACATTCAAATCTTGACTTTGCTTCTGCTTCCCCAGGTATGCGAGAAAGAAAAACTGTTATCAGAAAGAAACCAGCTGAAAGCATGCATGGGGGAACTCTTAGATAACTTCTCCTGCCTTTCCCAAGAAGTCTGCCGAGATATCCAGAGCCCTGAGCAGATCCAAGCCTTGCACCGGTATTGCCCTGTCCTCAGGCCAATGGATCTCCCCACAGCCACCAGTATTAACCCTTCGCCCACTGGCATGGAGCAAAATCTGGCAGCATCCCAGTGTGTAGGGGAAAGTATGCAGTGCTGCTTGGATCAGGGCACTGTGCCCCTTGGGACCCCCTGGCTGCCCAACAATGTGTCAGAGAATTGTACAGCTGGGAGGAGGTTGGATGGAGCTGACCAAGGTACCTACTCAGAGAGAGGGCCCTCTCTAGAACCAAGGAGCCAAACAGTGACAGTGGACTTCTGCCAGGAAATGACTGATAAATGTACAACAGACGAACAGCCCAGGAAAGATTATACTTAGTGACTTGGGCCCAGACATCCCCACCCAGACACATGTTTGTCAGTCAGCCTGTGGCCAGTTCATTTGTTGTCTAGAAGAACGACTTTGGTGCACACTACAGTGGTCTTAGCAGCAATACTGTTTTTAAGTATTTCCTCCTCCCTACAAGCAGGAGTTACCTAGTTATCTTCACAATGGTGCTATCCCTTGCCCAGGCAGGGAACTCAAACAGTGGCAACACTGTCTGTTTTTATATGTTAATTTCAATCTTAACAGGGATGGACATAACACCTCTGAGGACCCAACCACAGATTATTTTCTCAGTGGCCCATGTCACAAAAGCTTATCTCAGGAATTTCCTCTGAATGTTCAATTTTTTTTCATTGAAGACAGCTTCTATACACATCAAAGTTTTATAACTAAACTGTACATATAATATATATAATATATAAAAATATATCTCCATATGCAAAAGTCCCTGCATGCCTCAATTTTCTCATCCTAAAACTGGAAACTTTCATTTCTAATGTATAAACAAGTTCCAACATTCCTTTTTTTTCTTTTCTTTTCTTTTTGTTTGCCTTTGATGCTAGAAGTAGTTTGGTAACTTGTTATGGCAGTAATTTTTTTCTTGGTTCATAGTTCATCAATATTACTCAGTTTGTACTTATTTATGAAAAAAAAATCAACATTGAAAGCTTATTTGAGAGTTGATTGCAGAGTTTTTGTTTTGTTTAATTTTGGGCACAGACAAATGGTGCCATCTGAGCATTGTGGATTTTTTTTCTTGCAGATACTGTACAGTAATGGTCAACTTTGCCACTTGCACTGAGTTTGGGGTCAAACCTATTTTCATAAATGAAGTTGTAACTTCAGTATAACTCGAGTATACTGTATATTATTTGCTTTATAGTTTAAAAAAAGTAAAACATTTTAGGTAATTAAAAAAAGCACTCAGGTGATAATTATGTAGGAGAAACAATCTTGCCAAATAATGAATTCACCCTCCAATTTGTAGATGATAATCTGCTTGAATATTTTTGTATTTCAACTCCTTAGCCCCCTCCTTTCCCTTTCCCCAAGCAAATTTTAAATGCATCTAGTTAGTGGTGGATGCTTGATGTCCGGATTCCTAGGTGGGGAGAGAGTTTGGGCATCCCACTTGAAAAATGCATCAGTAACAGAACATCCATCTGTGATTTTACACCAGGATTCTATAGGTGTTGGTGTCTAGAAACCAAGTTCTGTTTTCTTCCTTAAGGAAGTAAGTTGTGGTCTGGTCACTACTTACTCTCTGAAGGGTTCTGTTATAGGATCTTCTCTTTCGAAGTCATGGCCATCAACCCAGCTACCTTTGAGAAGGTCAGTCTCCCTGGAGATGACTGAAGCAATTGGTTGAGCTATAGATTCACTGAACCACAGGCTGGTCTTTGAATGGTCCAAAGGGCCAGTGAAGCAGACGTGCCCCAAATAGGAGAGACATTAGTGCAGTTGCAAGCTCAAAGTCTCCTCCTGGTATAGGCAGAAGAGTTTTTTTTTTCCTCCCTTCCTCCTCCAAGTGCATTGAGTTGTGTTTTGAGGTTACTTCACTGTCCTGCTGCCCAAGTACATCCATAGTTCATTCTGAGGCTTTAGGCAAGACAATACTAGAACTCTTCCTAATGGCATTTTTCCTCTTTTGCTGCAAAACTGGTTGGCTCTGCACATCTGCATAAAGAGAGCAGCTTTTCCTCAGCACAGGGGGATGATGTTCTCCTCTGGTGCAAACGTTTACACATGAGGTGTGCACCAGTATTTCTCTTCAGGCACTCAGTAGCTCAGCATCTTTCCTTAGGAGGAGGAATCAGCTCCCTCACTCCAGTGATACTTTTATGACATCATGAATATGGACACTCATGAATGCCCTGGTCTTGCTTAACACCCCTTGACCCCGTGGCTACAGTCTGGCTCTGGAGGAGAATCGTGTATGGTTTGATATGGGGCTAGGGTGGGAGGGGTCATCGGGGGCTAAGTGGCTGATTTTTGGTTCTTTCTTTGTGCCACTGTTTGGACAATATTAAAGCCGCATGTAAAAGGGGGAAGTTAGTATAAAACGTAGGCGAAAAGTGAAACCATAATAACATATGTTTTAGTATTAACTTTTTCTGTACAAAATACTAGCTCTAAATGTTTAAATATGTATGGATGCCAGAAACTGTTGATTCACACAGTAGGAAAAAAAAAGCCTTTTCCTTTAAAATGCTTTCTTTTTGAAGACCTGCCTCTAGGTTGTGTGTGTGTGTGTGTGTGTGTGTGTGTGTGTGTGTGCCTGAAACAGTTTTTTATAAGGCCCTCTATGAATAATTCATTTTTTCCTTACTTGTTGTTGTTGTTGTTCTTGGAATTTCTTGACCTTGTAAAGTAATTCTTTACTTCACCATAAGGTCTTCATTTGTGGGAGACAATGGTGACAGAAAGAATTTTAAACTAAATGTGAATCACGTGATCACTTCATAGGTTTTTGTTATCAGGAGGGGGTCAGCTGACAGTATTTTTTAAACTCTTTTTGTGGTTGCCTTTTTTAACGACCTCCTCTTTTTTTGTTTTTTGTTTTTGTGTCTTACTCTTCTATGATTATATAAATAACCAAGTCTGCACCAGCTTCTTGACATGATTTTACCCAATTAACAACTCATGTGCAACTGGTAGTCTTGACCTCATTCCATCCTTTGTGCGTATTATCGTTCTGGTTACTTTTAAACACCCACAGACCTTGTGCTGCAGCTGTTGGTTCCAGCCTGGCTCTCGCTGATGGTGAATCTGTTTATTTTTTCCCTCCCCTCACTCTTGTCTACTAACCCAACCATTGCCATGGGAACTATTGATGAAAACCATTGCTCAAAGGGGGAAGAAACTTTTTGAAGCTTTTGATGATCCATTTTTTAAATTATATTTATTTACCCCATGAAATAACTGATTTTATGTAATTGTTCAGATGCTATGGATGTGGTTTTCGCTATTCTAAACCATGTGCTTATCAAATCTGTTACTGATTCATTTGGAGAGACTTAAAAGGGAGACACTTGGGAGGACTAGATATGGGACTGAATCCGAATTGGCTCCCATGCAGTACAAAGAATTTCCAAATCAAAAATTGGTTACCCTTTTTCCTCTCCTCCTCCCCCCCATTCAAAATATAATTTTTTTAAAAAAAAAAAAGGTAAAAGCTGTGAGGAAAACAACTAACACAAAATTGAAGTCTATAATGGTGTTTTTGAAATCCCTTCCTTCCAAAATAAAGAAAAAAATCACTTCTTATCCATGGCCAAAGTTCTAGTGATATCTACATCAGTTTCCAAGTGGCTTCCATCCATGGGACCACCAATAATTGGGGTAACAGCAATAAGTAGGCAGATCTCACCCCAGCTTAGTGTTCCCTTTTCATCTGCCTTCTCCATGCTCCCTGTATCGCCAGAAAAACCTCATTTCATTTAAGCTTATTGTGCTATTGTCACTCAATGCTTTGCAGTGTGTATTTGTTTCTGCACATTTCTGGGGGTGCCTTGAATAAGACAGAACTCCATCGCACACTGATTCTGGAACAAATTGGTCGGAAAAGGAAAACTTAGTCAAGTTACTAGGACATCCGAATATTTATATTGTGGACTTCCTAAAGTATGATGACTCAGGCGTCAGTTGATGCTGCAGTAGAAGACTATTATTTTGTATAGTGTATGGAGTAATTTATTAAAGGTCTTTCTAAGGGTATGCTGCTTTTAAGATGCACTATATTTTTGGATTTAATCCTTATATTATTGTTTTCCCAAGGAAGTAAAAGTGTAGTATTAACAAAGGCTAACCATAGTGATTAGTAAGCCAACTACTACCTCTCTTTTTTTAAAAGGAGAGTGGGGACTAGCTATAGTAATTGCATTTGATTAACCAGTGTAGGAGAAGTATTTCTGATGTTAAATTCATCACTTCTGTGGAAAGGTCCAAGATGCAAATTTTCTAGCTATTTTAAATGCTTTATAATTGCCAGTTTTGAACACACACACACACACACACACACACACACACACACATACATTCTGACCTGCATTTACAATTATACCCCTATGAGAAGACAGTCCCGTTAGTAAACCCAGAAAATCAACTAAAATATCCTGTTATTGGAATCCACAACACATTTTAGATGAACTGCAGGTTCCTGACTGTTAAAATTAGAAATAAGAGAAAGGTTAAAAAAAAAAAAGCCTGAATCCTCCTAAGGTATACTTTTCAAGCTTTCACAAGGTATTGTCCGCTATCTCTGTCCTCCATAGTTACGCCAACTGCACCCTCTCCACCCCACCCCAATTTAATCTAAGAATTGTTTATTGAGTCTTTTCAAACCAGCCAAACACCATTGGCACAGCTTGGGGTGGCCTGTGGTTCTATCCTTGACTCACTGGGAATGCATGCACAGTAATTGCTTTTGAAGTTTTCCCAATGGAAGTGAATTTCTTGCAGAAGCAGGGAGTGCTTGTGGCAGCTATGTGCCACACATAAACATTAGAGGTCCTGCTGAAGATACAATAGCTACAGGACATTTTTTAATATAGAAAATGTATATATTCTGTTGTGAGCTAGTATTTTCTTCTGACATTATGGTTTTTATTTTAGGTTATGTTTCTGGCAAAGCAATCCTTAGTGTGATTCAGTCTATGTGAGCTAACATCCATGTAGGAAGTATATGTGTGTGTGTGCACGCGTGCGTGTGTATGTATGTGCTTTGTGTATATTATGTATATGTATGTGTATTTATAATACAGCCTGAACTATTTTACGACCCAGGCATCATTGCTGATGCTGTAGAATCTAATATACATGAACATACGTATGTGTGTGCAAAGAATATATGTATATAGAAAAGACCTATTATGGCGGATTGGGGATAAATTATTGATCTGACAGCGCAACAACATAGCTTGCAACAAAAAGCAAATGTACAGTATTTTCCTACACTCCACCATGGTAGATGATATTTATACTAAACTCATATCAGTGACATGTTTTTAATTGTAAGCATAAGACATTGCCATTTTGTGAAAAAAAACCACTTTGGTGAGGGGGTCAACTAGAGTAGTTTTTATTTAATGTTGTAACATGATAATTAGCCAAATCCGACAGCTGATGAAATAAACAGTTCTGTGAATTTCACTTTCATTCCAGTAGTATTGACCTCAAATCAAAGAATGGCCCTCTCTGTGAGCAGAAGTGCACCAAGACCAGACGTTTCACTCAGACTTACGTGTAGTGCCAAAAACGCTCTCCCTGGGGGAATGGAAGAGCGTGGAGTTGATGGGAAGATAGTAATAAAAGAGCTATGCCCCAGAAAAAAAAGAAGCAGAAGCAACTTGAGTTGGTCAAAGCGTTTTCTCTCCACGGGGTGATTCTCAGACCTCTACCATTTCTAGAGACAGGTGTGTGTCTGAATGGGTGTGGTGTGGTGTGGTGTGGTATTGTGTGGTGTTTATGGATTGTGTATGTGTGATTCCCACTCACCTGGCTCACATTCAAACAGAGTGTAATTGGCATGTCTGCATATTACTGCTGCTTCTGAGGGCCCTGACTCAGGAGCACCCCGAGAGCAAGCAGGAGTGATAGCGAACACAGCAGGGATCGTTGGGTGCTTGTCCTAATATTAGCATCATTCCTTTCAAGCATCGCTTTGGATTTTGAGGCCAGGAATACCTGTAGAATTTGTTCCAGAACCAGTCCAATACAAGTGCACCTCTAATAAATGCCTTACAAACTTCAGAGGCCATATTCAGAACAGGGTTTTATCAGCGTATGCAAGGGGCTGCAGCCCCTCTTCTCTTCCTCCCCAGGTCAAACAGTATGGACAGTTTTCACACATATCTACCTGTATAATCCTCTGTACCTCTCATAACTGGTCAATGACTGTAACAGGTTACATCAGGTGTTTTTCTACATACTTTTTACACAGATTCTATGCGATTAATGTAACTTAATTCAATGCATCATTTAATTGTACTAGTTCTTAAGCTTGTCTTTATTTTTTTTTTCTAGGTGACTGTGGTTTCTTGTGATTTTTATTGTAAAAATGAGATGGCTGTTGATGCTTATTCTCTGTTACTAAGAATTTTTACCTTTTTGGAAAAAAGAGCATTGCTATGAACTAATGAATTAAAACTTCATTTAGTCATTGTAAATACAGTATTGTGCAAAAAAAAAAAAAGCCCAACCCTTTTCATTCATTTGAACTGCTAGTGTTAACTGAATTTTGTCTAGACACCATTTCTGTTGAAGAAATAAAGACATATCATTATGTATTGTAAATTGATTTTTCTGCCTCTGAAATTTGTTATACATGAATGTATTGGTATATATTAGTTACATATGTGATTAATATATGCCTAATTATATGCATATATAATATATAATAATGGCATATTGTTAATTTATTAGTGAAGGTAAAATCACATTTGTTGCTGTTGTTCAGTCATGTCCGACTCTTTGTGACCCTGTGAACAAACTGTCCATGGGGTTTTCTTGGCAAAGATACTGGAATGATTTGCCATTTCCTTCTCCAGTTTTGTGCAGGCATGGGGTAAGTGACTTTCCCAGGGTCACATAGCTAGAAAGTATCTGAGGTCATATTTGAATTTTGGTTTTTCTGATTCCAGGGCCAGGACTCTGTCTGCTGCACCACCTAGCTGCCCAGGGTCATATTTACTTTTCCCCTAAGAGCATTTATCTTGTTCTAGTTTGAATCTTTGCCTGTTTAACATGTAATCTGATCAGATATTTTGAAACTGATAAAAATTCTAAATTTTTACCCAATGTCTCAATTCCAAAAACTTCTGGCCTCAAGCTTGGTGAGGCAAATGAGACAAACTTGTCTCACATAAATTATGAGTTGAGGAGAAAGGACCCAATATTGGGAGAGAATCTATGTAATTAGCCTGGAAGATCTTATCTTAAAGAAACTATACCTTGAACAGGTAGACAGGGGCATAGATGTTGAGAACAGGAGGCGAGTTGGTCTTCCATACATGTGAGACACCTTGGACAAATGTGTGCAGGGCGGGATAATGATATCCAGTTGGAAGGGACTATAATGCTATGCACAAACGGATTCCCAAAAGAATGCTACTGTGAACAGCTTTTAAGGTTCAGATTACACAGTATAGCGAACACTCCATTTATTCCATTACAAATCGAGGCAAACATTCACAATATATCACAATATAATATTCACAACATTACATCTTATCACAGAAAATCACAATATAGTGTTCATAACAGCTTAACATTAGAATGGCCACACAGTTTTCACTACAGTGGCCACAATATTTAGAACAAAGAACAAAAGAATAATCATCTGGTTTCCCTAAGGGGGAAACCCTCCTTACCTAATAATTCAGTCAATTTACAATATAATAATCAATACTTAATCATTCAATCAATTCACAATACAAAAATCAATCTTCCACTCATGGGGCAATCATTAACTTAGTAAGTCACTAATCTAGATTCACAATTACTAAATATCATTAATCACTAAGTACAGTCATTAGAAAATCACACAAACTCTCCACCCCTCAGTGTCCAGCAAACCTCAATTTCAGCTAAAGGGAGGCCTTTTCTTCATCTTGTCTTGGGGTGGTCTCTCTGATTCCCTGGATCCCCTTCCATGGTCTTAGCTCCTACCTGAATCCACCAAATAGTCACCTGGATTCAGAGGCAGACAGCTCCCAGGTTCTTGTCCAGTCCTCAGAGGTAGACAGCTCCCAGGTCCTTGTCTAGTCCTCCAGGCAGTCCCTGGCACACACTGAAGTTCACAGGGTCCAGCACATCTCAAACCCTTCACCCCTTCTGTTGCCGGGAACTCAAAGATCAGCCAAGCCACGAACCAACAAAGGCTTATCCCAGTCATGCTTCTTCAGTCCTCCAGCAGTTCAGCTGGCCCTATGACCCAGGAGAAATCTTGGCTTTCCAGGAGGCCTTCCAGGCAAGCCCTCTCAGCCTGGTCTCAGGAAAACTCCAACTCAGTTCTCAGTCAGCTTCCAGATGCTGAGAGAGAAACTCTTTCTCTCTCTCTCTCTCT
>CM053584.1:250676426-250698510 GCA_028627135.1 Pseudochirops cupreus | reverse complement strand
GAGATTATTATCAACAGAGGAATCTGAGGAAATTTCACAAAGAGATCACACCTCAGTGAAACCTTGAAAGAAGATAAGGAGAAGTGAGGAGAGGGTATTGAAAATGGGCGGGGGGGGGGGGCAGCATGTGCAAAGACGTGGAAGCAGGAGATGAATGAATGAATTGCTAATATTCTAGTTTGACTGGGATATAGAACGTATGAAGGTAAGTGATGCAAAATGAAACTAGGTAAGTTGGTTAGAGGCAGATTTTGGAACTCCTTAAATGTCATCCCAAGCAAAAGAGGGTCACTAGTGGTCTGCTTTGGGGCAGGAGAGTAACACAGGCAGATGTGTGTCTTAGGAAGACTGTTCTGGCTGCTGTGTGAAGAGTAAATTGGGGAGAAGATACTAAAATCGGGAAAACCAATTAGGAGGCTCTTGCAATAGACGAGCTAGGAGGTGATGGGGGCCTCAACTAGGGTAGTGACAACATATATAAATGAAATGGGACACTTAAATGAAACATTATGGATGACACAACTTGATATAGATTTGGCTAGACTTGGGGAGAGGGGGTGAAAGAGAGGAAAAATTCACTATTTTATTATTATTTTACTATTTTATTTTATTAACCTGGATGATTAGGATAGAAATGCCTTTGATGAAAAAAGTTTGAAAGGGGAAAGCTAGTTTACCTAGATGAGCATACAAGTGACCAAACGATAGATGATTGGCATTGTTTTATAGGTGTGTAAATATATCCATCCCTCTGTGAAAAATCTGTGAGAGGCCTTAGATGAGAGCTTACTCAGGTTGAGCGGGCCTAGATGGATTGGTTGTGATCTGTGTCATTGGAGGGAAGATCTATATTGAAAAGATCGCATTTCTTTTTTTTTCTTTTTTTTTATAAATTTATTTTATATGTATCCTATATTTACTTCTTATGTATTTTTTTGGAGGGGAGAAGGTAAGGCAAATGGGCTTAAGTGACTTGCCCGAGGTCACACAACCAGTAAGGGTGTCAAGTGTCTAAGGCTGGATTTGAACTAAGGTCCTCCTGACTCCAGGGCCAATTCTCTATTCATTGCACCACCTAACTGCCCCAAAGATCACATTTCTAATGGAATGTGTGTGTGCATATGTATACATATAAAGAAATGGATATATGCCATTCAGATACATATATTTATGTAGTAGTGGTCATACATATATGTCCTGGTGATGGTTAAGTGACTCCTATTTGCATGATGTTGCCAATGCCAACTATCTGCCAGAAAACAAAGCCACCATATAGATTCCTTAAAACGGAACAAAAGGAAACCCGAGCAGCCTGAATCTGGCAGAATCAACAGCCTGAGTTTTAAATCCCAGTTCTATCTATGTGACTTTTGCCTCTGGACCTCAGTTTCCTCATCTGAACAATGGAGATTGACCATATGACCTCTCAGGTTCCTGCCACCTCTAGATCCATGATCCAATGGTGCCATGACCACCAATATGGTGGGATCGATCAAGTAATCAATCAATATGCCAGGTGCTTGGTCTCCCAGAACAAATGAAATAACCCTTGCCTTCAGGAGACTTACATTTAGGTACATGCACACAGAAATAAGCATGCAAAATAAACACGAGCTGATGTTTTTGGATTTAAGGGCACTAGCAACTGAGGGAGGAACCAGGAAAAGCTTTATGTAGAAGGCATCTGGGGAAGCATTACCTATGGAATGAAGGAGCATATGAAATGTTCTTTTCCACAGCATTTTAGCAGACACAGGATCCAAACACTTCCTTATATTCACACAGCTATGCCTTAGTTCAGCCTTCATCACTAGATTATTTCAACCTAATTGGTCCCCGAGACTCAAGTCTCCACCCTACTCCAATCCATCCTACACAGCTGCCAAAATGTTTTTTTTTCTTAAGTAGAACTCTGGCTATATCACTGCCTTGAGTCTGGTGACTATCTCTTCTAAAATAAAATATATACTCTTCTGTTTAGCTTTTAAAGCCTTTCCCACCCTAGCCCCAACTCTTTCCAGCCTAACTATATATTACCCCCTTCTCTTGCCCTGTAATGAGACCGAACTGGTTCTCTCTCTGTTCCTCACACAATTCTCTCCATCTCCCATCTCTGCGTTCTGCACTAGCCATCCCCCATAACTAGAAGGCACTCCCTCCTCCCTTCCACCTTACAGAATCTCTTTAAGATGTGCTCAAGAGTCTCTTTCTACGCTATGGGAAATCTTTCCTGACCGCCCACACACCACAACTATTTTATATTTATTTATAGTTCTTTATTCTCTATAGATTTATACGTGTACTTGTCTCGTGAACCCCTTATACTCCTTGAGGGTGAGGGGATTGTTTTATTCTTTGTTTCCACAGGAAAAAAAAATGCTGATTGATTGACCGATTGATTGATTGGCATGTCTGCCTGAAACAACCCTCCAACTTCTAGGGACAGGAAGGAGGGATATTTCCAGTTTACCAGGCCCAGTACTAAAAAGAGAGCGTTCAAGGCCGGACGCGTCTAGGCAAATGAGGCCGACAGAGGAAGCTGCTCCCGGGAGCCCGCGTGCTTCTAATTCATGACGGCAAAAACTGGAAGTCCGATTAATTTTAATAAAACATACAAACGTGATGGGCGGGGGGAACAGAAATAAGTGCACCCCCCTCTTCCTTCGCCTTGTCTGTCTGCTCCGCGCTCCTGCAGTGGCCTAGGGGAGCATCTCCCCAGGGTCTGGTCGGGGGGTAGCTGCTCGGGGGCAGTCTGTATGTACTCGCTCTAGCCTCAGTAAAGGAAACGTGTGATTGGCTGGAGGACCCGAGTGGACGGGCGTCACTATCCCACCCAATCCTCCCCCTCCCCACAGCTGACTGCAGGGGGATTGGCGGTGGGTCTGGAGCCCCGACTCGCTTTGTTTCCAGGAATTCTGTCAAAACCTTGCGTTTCATTTCCCGACGATTTGCTGCTTTTGGGCTTGTCAAGCTTTCGGTCCCCAGACAGGCATTATTTTTTCATGACGGATGAAAGTTCTAAAAGCATATTCTGTAGAAAAGTGGAGGGGAGGGGGGGAAAGACGGAACTTAACTTAAAGGACTTTTTGAAGACTCCTCTCCTCCTCCTCACCCGCCACCTCCCTCTACCTCAAATACTACCCTAGTCTCCCTGTGAGTGCAACTGGGATTCCAGCGAGCTGCATTTGAACCAATTGTGGAATTTTTAGCCCTTTACTTAATGTTTTGCAACAAAAGCTGGACTCTAGTGGAAGCCATTAAAGTGTGATAGTTTGACGGTGTGAAATGAAAACTCTTTCCACCAAACATCCGTACCAAATAGTGAAAGCTAAAAGGCCTACCTAAAACCTCTTGATTTAGCAATCAAAAAGCAATGGCAACTGAAACATGCTATCCACCTTTAGAGAGCTGATGGATGGACTCAGAAGGCACCTTGAAGTATATATTTTTTTCTTTCTTTTAACACTGCAAATGAGGGGAAAATTGTTTTTCGTGATTATACACATTTGTAACGAGTTTTGTTTTTCTTGCCTTTTCAATGGGTGGAGGAGGAGGAGAATGGAGGAAGAAAATTCAGAACCGAAAAGAAAACTTAATTTTAAAAATTTAATGTCAAGGATCACGGTTATTTTTTACCTCCTATTTTCACGTTAGAAACTGTAAGTTGGATCCTACAGACCCAAAAGGAAATCTATCAAATAAGGGGGTTGGACCAAGTGACCTCCAAGGTCCCTTCCAGCTCTAGTTGTATGAGCTGATTATTTTAAACAGAAAAAGACCTAATGTAATAGCCTCTACTTCTCCGTTTCTAGCTTCTGGGGAAGCTATAACCCTTGACTTTAATAGAAAGAATACACAGAGGTTGAATTTTGTGGGAGGTAGGAGATCTCTGGAAGCTCATTTAATTTGGCTGTTAGTTCACTTATTTGGGTCCCTAGTAAAAATGTACAGGCAAATCTCTGCTCCCCAGGACACCTAAGAAAGGGGGAAAAATATTTGGAAAGTTCTTTTTGTGAAAGGGCACTGATATTACATGTTTCCCTTAATTATTCCTGGTGTCAGTGGTGGTAATGGTGGCAATAGTAGCAGCAGCAGTAGTAAGAGTAGTAATATTTATATAATGTCCATTATGTGTCAAGCACTGAACTCAGTGCTTTACAATCATTAACTCCTTTGATCCTCACAACAACCCTGAGGGGTAGGTGCTTTTATTATACCCATTTTACAGATGATACAAACAGAAGTTAAGTGATTTGGCCAAAGACATACAGCTAGTAAATGTTCGAGGATGGATCTGAATTCACATCT
This sequence comes from Pseudochirops cupreus, assembly GCA_028627135.1. Taxonomy (NCBI): domain Eukaryota; kingdom Metazoa; phylum Chordata; class Mammalia; order Diprotodontia; family Pseudocheiridae; genus Pseudochirops; species Pseudochirops cupreus. The sequence continues at coordinate 250,694,202 of CM053584.1, read as the reverse complement.
TCCTGATTCCAGGTCTAGCATTCGATCCCCAGTCCCCCAGCTGCCCCACTAAATACAAATAGGCAATAGGGGTGGAGGGAGAGCAGAATACCTGAAGAGTATAGGAGCAATGAAGATTTTAAAAAGAAGAAGAAGACTGATCAGTCTCATTCTGTGCTCTAGCTTTTGGGGACCTGAAAATTCCTTTCTAAGGCTTAGCCCCAAACCATTAAGGAAATCCACTTGAAGTGTCTGAGAAAGGATCATTGTTAATACAATCTGTAGTCACCAAGCTTCACAACTTGGCCTTGAGTTAACAGAACACCTCCCCCACCTTGAGTTATGGCCCTCAGAATAAAGATAGGGATAGGTTAAGTTCTTCTGGAATCCAAAAGATTAAATGAAGTTGGCAAAGGGTTTAAATCAAAGAGTCAGTTGAAAGAGATTTAGAATAAGGAGCCATGCTTTTGAATTTTTCACTTGTCACAATAACTGCATGACCTTAGGCAAGTCACTTAACTTTTCTGGGCTTCAATTATTTCATGTGTATAATGAGAGGCTAGGACTAACTGGACACTAAAGTTGCTCCCAGCTCTATATTTTTGATCCCATGATCCTACCTGTTAACCCAGGTGAGAAAGAATAATAGTGAAAAGAGGACTGGATTGGCATCAGTAGAACTCAATCTAGATTTTGCTTCTGACACTTACCAGCTGCCCTACATTGAGCGAATCACTTCACCTTTGTGCCTCAATTTCCTCTACTAAAAGATGGTAATTTTGATTATTTAATAATTATTTACTAATTGATTATTTAATAATGGTACTATTACCACCTGCCATTCTTACTCCACAATAGTATTGTATGGATTCCATGAGATAACATATGTAAAATACTTTGCAAATCTTAAAGTGTTACAGGGAGAAATATATTCCACTTAAAATAACTGAGTCAGATTGAAAGCTGGTGCTTTTTGATGAACTTTGATTTGGAATTTTGATCTAGTCTTTTATTCCACAGAATAGCCCAAAGACTGATAAGCATTGGCAGAAGAAATGGACATTCATCCGTATCTTTCCTGGGCTTTATCTCATTATAAAGAGAATATGTGTAACTATGTCAATCACTTTGAGGGGAGGGAAAGGTCTGGACCTGTGATTTTATTGGCAGAAGGAACTCTCAGTATGCAAACTCCCTTCATTGTTAAGGATAATCTGTAATTTATAGTCTTAGAGGGTAATTTAGGGGGAACCAAGAGGTTAAATTACTTGCTTAGTATAATACAGCTCCTAGAATTATTCTATCAGAGATAGAATTTTAACTCAAGTCTTCTTGACTCCAAGAATGTCTCTCAAGTTACTACCCCACACTGCCTTTCATTAATGCTTATTAATGATTTTGCCTCCTAATTTTTGTAGCAAAGAAATTAGTCAAACTGAAGTATTTCTAAGATAAGGAAGAAATCCCAGAAACTTGGAATTATTGCAGATAGAAGTGGGTTTCCAGGAAAGATCATTTGTTTCTTCTCTGAAGAGGTTTAAAATGTCAATGGATACTCACCTGGCTATGATATAGGTCCACACTTCTGTCAGACTAGGATATGGGCTAAATGACTTCAGGAGCTCCTCTCTGGCATATAATTAGATGGACTTACTCTAAGGTGCCATGGCACTTACTATTGGAGTCTTAAGAGATGCCAAGAAAATCTGGGAGTGGAATGTCTCAGTAAAGAGATAAGCCTATCTCTTTGACACTCAGTTAAAAATATCTTTATGAAGATTCCAGTAGTAGAACTTGCTATTTTCTCATATAGAGGTCCTTAAGGCATTTCTCAGAACTTATGTTCATGTTTGCCCAAATTTTGTATGGTGTCCATATGTCATTATCTGATGCCATCAATTCGACAGCATATTTCTCAAGGGTACTACTGGTTCATTCCAAATAATGGAAAATACCAAGCTAATGTTCTAAATAGATGTAAAACACTTATGGGCTATCATTAATGGCAGATTGACATTTATCTTACAAAGCTTTCAGGCATTTTTAGAAAACATGATTAAAGCCCTAGTGATTAATTAACATCCAGTTCTGTTGACTGCTTTACAATCTATTCTTGAAATCCAATTTACATCTTGTGTAACTTCACCCACCAAAGCCCACAGGTCAGATTTTGAACGAGTACAGTTATCTTGAACTAAATTTTCTGGACTATGTAGTTAATGATCTTGACTGTCTGTTAGGAGCAAAGAACATGGGCTTTCAGAAGCTTTATTTCCAAATAGCATTTTAGTCCTGAGTGAATTACAAAGATAGCATGAATGAAACTGAATACTTTCTGCTTGCCTTTTTCCATAGAGGTCACCATCAAGCACCAACTAAATGGAAGTCTATAACAAAATATCTCTGTGTCTTTTGCTAGGATTTTCGTTTTGCCCCATATAGATCTAATTCATTTGCTAGCTCTCATTTTTAATAATAATAGCTCACATTTATATCACATTTTATTGTTTACAGACTTTCCTCATAAAAATTCCTTTTTCCCCCCCTTAAGACTAGGTCTCTCTATCTCACCTAGACTAGAAGTGAAGCAATTATTCACTGGTCCGTGTAGGTGCTGATTAGCACAGAAGCTTTAACCTGGGGAGGGGAAGAGGGGTCCACCCACATTGCCCCTCCCAGGGGGCTTACTATAGCACAACTGCAGCTCAGAATACACAAAGTCAAGAGATCCAGCAGCCTTAGTCTCCCGGGTAGCAGGGATTATAGGAATATAGCACCACTTCTGGCAAATACTCTCTGAGGTAAGTGATGAAATATTATTACCCTTATTTTAATAATAATAAACTTGAAGCCCAAAGAGAGGAAGTAACTTGACCAAAGTGACATAACTAGAAAGTTGCAGACCCTGAACTGGAAAGCAGGCCTTTTATTTTCACTTTTCATATGCTTTTTCAATGCTCATTATTAGCATAACTGGACAAATCCTATCAGTAAATATGGAGTGTTTGGAGTTTCAAGAAGGACCAGCGCTTCTGGTGCGAGGGCTTGCTGAGCCCTTTTCAAAGTTGCTCATCCACCTTTGGTATCCACCTGTCACCCAACTCACATCTATGACTCCAAGAAGCTATAGCAGGGGCATCAGCAAAACCATCTTGGCAGATGGGCTAAACCAGTTTGAGGTTAACTGACAGGCCGCATGGAAAGACTCCCCCTGGTAGAATGAATGGATGAGAACAATTTGTTCCAATGGCCAAGAAGATGGCTGAAGCAGGTGCTGTGTAGTGCTTAAAGCTTGGTCAGATATCAAAGATTCCAAGGTCATCACCTGCATCCCAGGCCATTTCTAGTCATCTTAACTGGAATATCTTAACATAGTCCTGTCACTGGACTTGGATGACTCTGGGAGAGAGAATGAGATTGATGACTCTGTGTAACTCCGTTTCACTTAAATCCAATTCATGAGCAAATGGAGACATCACCTGAGATATGATTGGTTCTCTTTAAAAACAAAGGACAAACAACAATACCAGTGAATAAGAATCCCTCAGCACTTAATTAGGTAAGGCATGTTGTTTGTTTGTTTTTAGCGCTACAATCTATCTATGGGAACCCTACAAACAATTTAACCAATATAGTAGAAGTTGTCTTGACCAGTGCTAACCAGTTTGACTAAAAACTTAGGGATTTAACCTACAAGGGAGGGATCTCTATAATTTCCAATGTTAATTTACTATTTTTTTTAATCTTCAACTTAATTTGATGTTATATGAACAAAACTTGAGAGTTTCTGTACTTCTGAAGGGAATTTTCATAATCTTGAGGAGATTATCAAAAAATCATAAGATCATAGATTTTGAACTAGAAGGGACCTTACAGGTCATTGAATCCAACATCTTTGTTGTGACTGAGGCCCAGAGAGATTAAGTAATTTACCCAGGATCATACAGTTAATAAATATTTGAAGTAAGACTTGAATCTGTCTTCCTGACTTGAAGTCCAATGCTCTATTCACCATACCATGCTGCCTTACTGATAAGATCTACCTGAGTATTTGTTAATATATAGGAAGTTTGTCCCAAAATTCATTATTGAACATAGAAATTTAGAATACTTATATCAATCTATAAGTTACAAAAATGGAAAGTAACATGTTCTACCAGTCAAGATAATTTGTTTTCAGGGAATGTACTTTATGAGTATGAGAGGACATTGGAATGTTTGTTGGGAAGTATTTGTTATGTTAAAACAACATGTATCAATAAAAAAAAATAGTCATTGTTATATTAAGAAATTATTAGGCACTTACTACGTGCTAAGTTTTGTAGAAGCATGAAGTCACTCATTGTAAAGGTTATTGAGTTATCCTTTGAGATGACAAGTTTGATTTGAAGGAATTTTACTCACATTCTGATTTTATACCTTCTCATGAATGGCACATTCATAGGACATTTTGGGACAAACTTCCTATATATTAACAAATACTCAGGTAGATCTTATCAGTAAGGCAGCATGGTATGGTGAATAGAGCACTAGACTTCAAGTCAGGAAGACAGATTCAAGTCTTACTTCAAATATTTATTAACTGTATGATCCTGGGTAAATTACTTAATCTCTCTGGGCCTCAGTCACCTTATTTCTAAAACAAAGACATTGGATTCAATCATCTAGCACCCAGAGCAGACACCAGTAAATGGTTGTTAATAATGATGATGATGATCAGCTCTTCTTTTGTGTGATTTGGTTTTATTAAGTTACCGTAAATGTCACTGAAGGTAGGATCAAATATCTTTGTTAGCAACTATTAACACCAGGGAGAAATTATATCTGGTTGGTTTTTTTAAGTTGATGTTTTATAATGCCAAAGATTTAGCATAAATTAGCTAAGACAGAATATAAAATTTTAAAACACTTTATAGAATTTTAGAGGAAAAAAATAAGAAAGTGGAAAAATCAGTTCCTTGGTTGTCTACTCCAGTGTCTATTACAGAGTGAGGGTTTTACAGTTTCTTTAAGAGGTACCACTTTTAAATTGAGGGGATGCTTATCAGTTGGGGAATGGCTGAACAAGTTGTATATACGATTGTGATGGAATACTATTGTGCTATAAGAAATAATGAGCCAGATGCTTAAAAAAACTTGGGAAGACTTATATGAACCGATGCAAAATGAAATGAGTAGAACCAGGAGAATATTGTACATAGTAACAGCGATATTGTATGATGATCAACTGTGAATGATTTAGCTAGTCTCCACAGTACAATGATCCAAGACAATTGCACAATGAAAAATGCTATCCACTTCTAGAGAAGGGATTGATGGAGTGTGAATACAGATTGAAGCATACTTTTTTACTTTCTTATTATTCTTGGGGGGTTTTGTCTGTGTTTTATTTTGCAACATGGTAATATGGAAATGTTTTACATGTATAATTTGTATCAAGTTGCTTATCTTCTCAAAGAGGGGAGAGGGAGGGAAATAAAATGAAACTCCAAAAAAAATTAAATGACCATTAAAAGTTTTTTGTTTACATGTAATTGAGAAAAAACAAAATAAAAATTAAATGAACAGTTAAGAGTTTTAAAAAGAAAATAAACAAAAGGTAGAAACCAAAAAAAGAGGTGCCATATTTGTTTCAGTGTAGTGCTCCTAGAGATTCCTGCACTCATGGTCCTGACAATGGTCCTATAATTTTCCCTGAACCTTCCTTCCATCAGATCCATTCTCTTTTAACATAGACTTAACTTAAAAAAAAAATCAATCTCATTTTAAAAATCACTCATGGACCTCTTCAGCTGAGTAACAAAGCAAAAGATAGAATCAGTGTCCCTGACTTCTCTTAAAATATGTATTGAAAGCTAATTTGAGACAGATCAATGCCAGCTTGGGAAAGAAATAGAGAAAAAGAGAATTCATGGAGGGAATCTATAGAGGAGAAGAATCAGTACTAAAAAACATCAAATGAACTGTTAAACCAAAGTATTTGTGAGTGGTGTAGTCTGCATATGTACAAATGTCTAATTTTTAAAGTTTTTTTGTCCAAACATCCTATTTGAGAAGTGATTTTGATATATTATTACCATACTGAACTGTGGATGACAAATCTGTAGGTTTCTTTGGTAGTTTTCTCTTCTGTGTAAGGGATGTGGTTTAACTACTTCCCACAATACCTTAACCCATTTACAGATGGATCACCACTTTGTATCTCTGGATGTAAAGTTTAGTGGTTCCAGAGGTAGAGTCAAACTGTCAATATGCCTCCTGCCTTTTAAAAGGAAATAAAGCAGGGGCAGCTAGGTGGTGCAATGAAAAGAGCACTGGCCCTGGAGTCAAGAGGACCTGAGTTCAAATTCGGCCTCAGACACTTGACAGACTTACTAACCGTGTGACTTTGGGCAAGTCACTTAACCCCAGCTGCCTCCCAAAAAGCAAAAAAAAAGAAAGAAAGAAAGAAAGAAACTAGAAGAAAATAAAATAGAAACTTTATGTTTAAAAATCAAATTTTTAAAAAATGCTACATAATGTTGAAATTTGCCATATTTGCCAATAATTTGCATAATTTGCCACAAGAGCTAAAGGAGATGAAGATAAGAGACATTATATGCTTTCCCAAGGTCACACCTAAAATAGAAACCTACCTATAAGATGTACCCAGATCCTCAAACATGTTGTATTTTCATCCCTGTCTTTTTTCTTTCCATGAGTACTTGTTGCATGTCTTTTGCTTTCAGAGAGAACCAAAGACATCACAAGGTGATGACTTGCCTATGAATTGAATTTAAGTGAGGTAGAATTGCACAAAGTAAGCAGCTTCACTCTCTCTCTCCCAGAGTCATGAAAGTCCAGTGGCAGTAGGAAAGTCAAGATAACTGGAAATGGCCTAAGATACAGTGGATGACCTTGGCATCTTTGATACATGACCAAGCTCTAAAAACACTCCACTGCATCTGCTTCAGTAACCTTCATTACCATTAGGACAAATTTTTTTAATCTACCCATTCCACCAGGGGGTGTCTTCACATACTTGGGGCAGACACTCCCCTAGCTGACTGAGGGGTTTGAGGCCTGTCAGTTACCTCAAACTGGTTTAATTCATCTGCCAAGATGGTTTTACTGATGGCCATGCTACAGCTTCTTGGAGTCACAGATGTGACTTGGGTGACAGGTGAACACCAAAGGTGGATGAGCAATCTTGAAAAGAGTTCAACACCTTAACCCTGAAAAGCCCTCACACCAGAGGTGCTAGTCCTCCCTGAACATCCCATGAATAGTACTAATTATGAGAACGGCAACTCCCCAGAACAAAGAGAAGATGTTCCTTTGTTGTAGGGATGGAAGACTATGGATGTGAAATATTGCATATAACATGAGATTTGGTGTACATATTGGTTAGTTTCCTTGAATTTTTTCTTTTTGTAACAAGGAATGGCTCATTGGGTAGGGGAGGAAGGCTATATTCAGAAATTAAAATGATACAAAAATAAGTGATAAAAAATGTTTTGAAAAGTTTAAAAAGAAAGGGAAGGAGGGAAGAAAGGAGTGTGCTTCATGAGATACTCTCCCAGGAAAGGAAAGAAGGAACAATGAAAATCATCTTGCTAAATATACAAGTATAAGGAGAAATAAATGGTCATTCACAGTATACTGTGTTCAACTGGGATGACTATCAATGGTCTCTAGGTGGCAGAAATCATCCAGTAATGTAGACAGACATTAACTCCAAGACACTTTGCCCTATGTGTAATATTCAGAGCAACTGGATAGAGCAGATAAGAGATAAGTTATTCTTAGTTAAGGGAAGGGTCTCAGGAAAGCCCAGATCCACTGGAAGCAACTCGAGTTTAAAAAAAAAAAAGAACACTAGAGATGACCCTATTTCAGTGCCAATATGTTCTTGAAATCTATGGTGTGGCAGAAAGAACTCTCAATGAGAGGAGACAGGGAGAGACAGAATGGGATTAATCATCTCATATAGAAGAGACAAGGGATAACTGTTACAATGGAGGGGAAGAACAGGAAGGCAAAAGGGAAAGGGTTAACCTTACTCTCATTGAATTTGGCTTAGGGAAGGAATGACATAAATTCTAAACTGGGTATCTTGCCACACAGGAAAGTAGGGGAGATGGGGATGAGAGGTGGGATGACGGAAGGGAGGGAACGGCGGGGGGGTAGGGTTGTTGGAAGCACACACTTCTGTAAAGGGACAGGTACAGGGTAAAGAATAGAACAAGGGGGGGGCAGGATAGGAAGGAGGGACATATAATCAGTCTCTCACAATATGTCCATTGTGGAGATGTCCTGTGTAACTACACATGTACAGCCTGTGTTGAATTGCTTGTCTTTCCAGTGGGGGTGGGTGATGAGGGAGGAAGGGAAAGAATCTAGATTTTAAAGTTCTATAATCAAATGTTTAAAAAATATATATGTATATATATATAATTATTATTATTATTAACTACATGCAACTGGGAATTAAGATATACAGGTACTGCAGTAGGGAGATCCATCCTGCCCTACCAGAAAGTCAGAGGGGCGATGGGGGAGGACATAAGAGAGAGCAGACTGGGGGAGGGGTTATACAGTGGGACGGCTGTTTTGGGGTGGTGCGTGGGGGAAAGATGGGAAGAAAATTTGTAACTTAAAATCTCATGGAAATGAATGATGTAAACAAGAAAGTAAATAAATGAATAAAAAAAAAGAAAGAAAGAACTCTGGATTTGGAGTCAGAAAACCAGAAATAAAAGTCGTTATGCCTGACTTCCTCCTGGGGAAATAAGGGACAGAAAAGGTAGCTGAAGATCCTCCAGACATAGAAAAAAGCTCAACTCATAGATAACTTAAGATGCCTGTGTAGGACTCCCTTTATTATGAAGTTTAGAAAAGTTTTTTACCAAAACAGAGGAAACTGAGTGCAGTCTTTAAGACCTAACCTTGCCACTTATTAGCTTGGGATAATCAGTCTCCTTGAGTCTGTTTTCCTCACCTGTAAAATGGGAATAATAGCTACCTACCACACTGGACTATTGGAATGATTAAATTGGAATGAACATATAATATATATGCTACATATATATTATATATTATATATTACATATGTGTATCTATATATGAAAGCATGTTGTGACCACAAAGCGCTATATAAATATGAGCTATAATTATAAATCAGCAAGAGATAATTAAGTTTGGTGTAAAGATGAAATCATTATGGTACAAAAGATGGGGAAAAATAATTTTATTAACTCACGTTTATGTAATACTTTGCAGTTATAAAGTACTTTAAATATAGTATTTCATTTATGAGTTTAATCTGGGAAATTCAGTACCTATCAAACGATGTTTATTTTAAAATCATAGTATGAACTGACAGTGATGGAAAGGAATAATTCCAGATCCTGGGACACCTCCAGATATATCTTGCCTCTGGAAGTGAGGGAATTGGACAAGATGGCCACTAAATCAGGCCTCTCCTAACTCTAAATCTATAATCCAATGATTCAGGTCTTGAGAGCATCACAATAATGGAGCTTCCTTATCTACCTGTAACTTTTCAGAGGGCAGAACTTATCTAATACTCCTCTTGTCTAATGTCCAGGTCAAAAGCAAAAAGGGTTTTTCCTTTCTCTCTTTTACTTTAAAATAAAGGAAACTCGTTACATTTTATTTTTAAAAACTTACTACATCTTTATTGTGAAATATTTGTAGTAGATCATTTCAAGATGCAGAGATATTCAAATGGTGTGACTTCTTTCTCATATACATGAACACACTCCTTTTTCTATATGACTAAGGTGACTCAGGTAGATATATGATTCCATAAAAAGACACATGTTCTCCCTCTCATCTCTTTTTTCTCCACCCTCCACCACAACACTATGCCTTATCAGACAGAAGGTGTGAAAAGGTAGCACTGGGGAAGGCAATGGAGAAAGTGCGAATTTGGGGTACCATCATAGCACCCCAGTGTAGTGACATCTACACAAGCAGGCTATAATTCACATGAGCAGGGGCCTGATGATCTTTACTTGCCATTGACATTCTGCGCCCAGTGCCTGGAGGTAGAGATAGAGAGCTGGAGGCACTGTCATCTCCCCAGTGCTGGACATCAGAGACAGGGCTGTGCTGGGAGTCAGAGCTTTCTGAAACTCTGCACAGGAAACTAGTTTTGCGACTACTTAGGTGAGACCCTCCCTCTGCTGAGTCAAAACACTCTCTCTTGCTGTCCTTACTGGTCTTGCAGTGAGTAGTCAGGTCTATCGAGGACCTGGTTGGGTTCCAAAGACTCTGGGGCTGCTCCCCAGGACGTAGTGTGAACGAAGGGCAATTGGCAAGGTTGTACAGCTGCGGTCTGGAAAGAATGTCCCCCCTGTTGAAGGAAGAATGTGGGTGCTGTCCATGGTGCTGATGTTTGCACTTTTGAAAGTGCTGGACACAACAATCAAGGTCCTGGGGACAAACAGAGCTCAATTGGAGCACTCTAAGATGTTGATCTCTCCTGGACCAATTCTTTTTGCTAGGAGGAGGTGCTCCCTCAGTCTGGTTGTGCTGATTGGGTTGCCAAGCTGGTTTATGTTCTGTATTATCAATACCAATTACTTGTTGCTCTGGCCAGATGTGTTGAACAGGCTGAAACAAAGGAATGCTCTCATGCAATAAAGAGTGAGTAATACAGGGCTGGGTCACTGAATTTTGATTTGAATGGCAGGTTCCCCTTTCAGTCTCCCTGCTTGACCCTCCATATAATGCCTTCGTGATTTTTCTGATTCCCAGGTGAAATATTTCCAAAATGTTAAGGAACAAGGAGATAGCTGCTATGCTGTGCATAAACAACATGAAAATGGTTTTCTCTGTGGGCCTGGACACAAAGCAGTCTACTAAATTGGGGCAAGGAAATTGACTGCACTTGTAAAGGGGGTGCATTTGGAACCCATAGAGAATATACTGTCCTATCATGAACCCTACTTCCAAAACAGATCTGGTCAAAATATGCAGTATATAAGTACGTAGCAGGCATCCTTTCAGGGGTGCCTTGTATACCTTCCTCTGTTCTTCTAATTTCTTCAGTTCCCTCTGTATTCTTTGGTACTCCTCCTGGTCAATTTCAGGTTCCTCCAGCTGGGCTCGAAGTTGTACTTTCTTCCTCTGCCTTTCCTTTTCAAAGGCCCTGAGTCTATAAAGTGCATGGCCCATGTATACCAGAGAGGGAGAAGATACAAAGATGATCTGTAAAACCCAGTACCTGATCAAAGAAATGGGGAAAGCACCATCATAGCAGATGTTGCTGCAGCCAGGTTGTTGGGTGTTACAGGTAAACGCTGACTGTTCATCATCCCAGACATCCTCTGCTGCCACTCCAAGCACCAGCATCCGGAATATGAACAGGATGGTCAGCCAGATCTTCCCCACTAGGGTTGAATGGAAGTGGACTTCCTCCAGAATGCTGCCCAACAAGTTCCAGTCTCCCATGTTAAAATACTTGTGTCTGTAACACACATAAATTCATAGAATAACAGTACTCACAGAGAGGCAGCATGCTATAGTAGAAAGTGTAACGATAGGCAAAGATTTTCATGGTCTCAAATATCACATTGAATATCAAGGTCTGTTCTAGTTCTAATATTTCGTGATTTCTGATTAGTGAAACAAGCTATTTGCCAGATGGAGGTATATGTCATTATAGAACTCTTCAAATAGGAGAACTACTAGAAAATTTATTTCTACAAATATCCTGGCATTCAAGGCCCTCTGAAATCTAGTCCAATCTACCTTTTTCAGATTTTGTCTCTACTATTCTCCATCATGAACCTTGCACTCTGACTTTACTAGAAAATTTGCTGTACCTTCCACATATTCCTGGTTCTGCACTATTGATTGCTAAACCTTCTACCTTTGATGCCTTCCTTTATCTGAATCCTACCCACTCTTCAAAAAGTTTAATTTGCACTTCCTCAGTGAAGTCTTCCCTGACCACCTTCCAGCTCCTGGCTCACAAACCTCTGACATTACTGTGGTCAACATCCCTCATTTTTAAATTATTGCATACTAACTCATATAATTAGTTATCTTTTTATCAGTATGTCTGGTTTCTCCAACTAAGCTATAGGTTCCTTAAGGGCAAAATTGTCATTCTTCCTTGTATCCTCCATGGGACCTAATACAATGTCTTGCAGTTACTAGGTACCTGCCAAATATGTGTTGATTAATTTTCCCCTTCAGACTTGAGCTGCCTAATTGGTTCCATAATTAACATATTCATTAATCAGGAGAGGAAGAAATATAATAGTTTCTTAAGTATTAGTGACAGTTTTTATGAAAAGGCTAATGCTACTAGGAAATAGAAAAGAAAGAGTTTGCATAATTGGAGAGGCAATGGTGCCTGTAACTTGGAGTACTATTTTATTCTTTACTTTGATTTATTCTCTCCCCACCCCAACCATATCCAAACAGAAGATTTGGGTGCTGGTCCCATCTTCGTGATGAACTGGCTCTGTGATCATAAGTAAGTCATTCCACTTTTCTGAGTTTCAGTTTCCACATCTCTAACATGAAGAAATTGCACTAAATGACTGAAGGTCTCTCATGCCCAGATCAGATTAGCAGCACAAGTAGTATAAGTATATAGAGCCACAGAAAGGAACAACAGACACAGGACTGGATCAGTGGAGATGTTTTAGTAATGGAAGCTGTGGAAGATTCATTAGCTCATTCCAAAGAGATGGGAACAGAAAAATTGGGAAGTTTGAGCAAACTTAATGTCTGTAGGAGACGTGCTTAGAGGAGTAGCTAACATTTTGGTTAACAAAATCTGCTAAAATTTAAGAAGGTGAAATTCAGTAGGGATAAATGTAAAGTACTACACTTGGGTTCAGAAGACCAACTTCACAAGATCAGGAAAACAGGACCAGGTAAAAGTTCATCTGAAAAAAGACAAGAAGGTTTTCATGGACTGCAAGTCAATAATGTGACAACTCAGTCTCCTTTGCAGCATCATTATCCATTTTATACTCCCTCCTATTCTCTCTGTATGCAGATGACTCCCAAATCTAAATATCTGGCTTTCATCTCTCTCCTGAGCTACAATGATGCATCTCCAACTGCCTGCTAGACTTCAGATGGAAGTCACAAAGGCATCTCAAACTCAACATGGCTGAAACAGAACTCATTATCTTCCCCAGGAAAATCTACCCCTTCTCCTACTTTCTCTATTTCTCTTGAGGACACCACCATTCTTCTAGTTACTCAGGTTCACAACCTAGGAGTCACCCTTGACTCTCTACTGTTCCTCTCCATCTTTTATGTTTAACAAGTCCAAAGGCAGCTAGGTGGGGCAGATCACTGGGTCTGGAGTCAGAAAGACTTGAGTTCAAAGTTCAAATCTAACCCTAGACACTTGCTAGTTGTGTGACTCTGGACAAGTCAGATAACCATTGTCTTCCTCAATTTCCTCAAACATAAAAATAGGGATAACTATAGCACCTGCCTCCCAGCCTAAGAATCAAATGAGATAACATTTGTAAAGCACTTAGCCCAGTGTCTGGAACATAATGGATGGTTGTTTCCTTCCTTCCTGTTAATTCTACTTCTACATTGCATATTCATCTCCTCTCTACTCACACAGCTATCATATTGGTTCAGGTCCTTCTCTCACCTATGCTATTGCAATGGTCTTTTCATTGGTTCCCCTGATGCTAATCTCTTTCATCTTCAATTCGTCCTCAATACACAGATTTTAAGAAATTAATATTCTTAAAGCACAAGTCTGACCATGTCATTCCCCTGCTCAAAAAGCTTCTGTGGGAGCGGCTAGGTGGTGCAGTGAATACAGCATGGGCCCTTGAGTAAGGAGGACCTGAGTTCAAATCCGGCTTCAGACACTTAACACTTACTAGCTGTGTGACCTTGGGCAAGTCACTTAACCCCAATGCCCTGCCTTCCCCCTCCAAAAAGCACACACAAAAAAAAAGCTTCCATGGTTTCCTAGGATAAGATGCAAACTCCTCACAATCTTACTGCCTTCTATCATTATAAATTGATATCGCATTACTTCCCTTCTGCACTCTGCATTCCAGGCAAACTGGCTTACAATAAGATATTTCATCTCTTGCCTCTATGTCTTTGCATAGGCTTTACTCTGTATGGAATGCTCTTTCCTCATGACCACCTCACAAAAGCTCCTTTCAAAGTACACTGTCTCCTACAAAGAATCTTTACTAAATCTCTCCAGTTAATTGTCTTCCATCTCTAAAAATAATTGTTTTGTATTCTCTCTCTCTCTCTCTCTCTCTCTATATATATATATATATATACATACATATGTATGTATATATATGCATCTATATGAATATGTATGTATACATATATAAGTATATACATATGTGTTAAATGTAACTGTTGGCATGTTTCCCCTGAAAAAGTTAGGAACTTCTGGGGACCAGGGAACGGTTTTTTTTCTTTGTATCCCCAGTGCCTAGCACAGTTTGTGGCACATAGCAGACATTCTGCAAATGCTCATTGAATTGAATTGACATGCAGCCTAAAAGAAAAACAAGTGCAATTTTAGACTTCATTAAAAAGTGGACAGCATCCAGAATGAGAGAGGTCATAGTCCCGTTGTACTCTGAAATACTGTGCTCAATTCTGGACAATGTATTTTGGGACAGACATTGACAAACTGAAGCATTTCCAAAGGAGTCAGACCAGGATGGTGCAGGGATGGAGATAACGCTATACAGAGACCTATTTACAGGGGTTCTTAACCTGGGCTCTGTGAACTCATATTTTTAACAGTTTGATGCCTATGTTTCAGTATAATTAATTTCCTTTAAAATTATATGTATTTTGTTTAATACATTAAAAATGTTATTCTGAGAATGGGTCCATAAGTTTCATTCTACTGTCCAGGGAATCCATAACACACACAAAAAGGTTAAGAACTTTTAAAGGAACCAGAGACATTTTGCCTCAAGAAAGAATGACTTATGGAGGGATGTGATGGGTGTCCTTAAGTATTTGAAGGGTTGTCATATGGAAGAGGAAACATGCTTATTCTGCTTGAACAGAAAGCAGAATTAAACTCTATGCTATACATGAAAGTTGCACAGGAGTAGACTCAAATTTAATCTCAAGAAAAACTTCCTAATACTCTGGTTTCTCTTCAGATTGTATAAATCTTTCGCCTTTTCAAGAAAAACTTCCTAAACAATTGGTGCTGCCCTAAAGCAGAGGACTGTAACTCCTCAGGAGATATTCAAGCACAGGCTAGACCTTCACTTGTAGGTGATGTTGTAAAAAGGATTCCTAATCAGACACTGGTTGAACCCTATGATCTCTGAGGTCCCTTTCAACTCTAAGATTCTGTGAAATTTCCAAGGGGGAAAAGATCAGAACAATCCATAGGAAGGAGAATTTCTCTATGCTCTCTGAAGTCAAAGTAATATAAACTATTATCTTGATAGACTTAAGTATAATAAGAAAAAGATTCAGATGGAAGAGATAGAGAAGCAGGAAAACACCACAAAGGAATACAGAAGTTATAAACATAAATACAAGAATCAAAGCTACTTCCTCTTTCCTTTTTTCTCTTTCTTTTTTCCTGCTCTTTTTTGGGGGGTAGAGGGAGGAACACAGCTAATATAGACATTTGTTTTGCATGACCATTTGTAGTGGGGATTTTTTGTGATAGTTTTGATTTTCCTGACTTCTCAGTGGGCACGGGAGGGGATAGAGAGATGAAGAAAATTTAGAACTAAAAAAAAAAAAGATTTAAAAAATACTGTATAAGCAGCTCCATTTTTCCAAGAGGTCTTGAGTAAGGACAGCTGTTAATTTTGTAATAAAGGATCTCTAACGGAAAAAAAAAAACATACAAGTTCTACATTCTCCCTAACTGAAAGAAGGTAAAGCATTTCTTCCCTTCCATAAACCCAAGTAGGATTCATAGGATCTTAGATTTAGATATGGAAGGAACCTCAGTGGTCACCTAGTCCAATCTCCTCCATTTAACAGATGAGGAAACTGAGATCCAGAGAGGCTATGTGACTATGTGTAATAGAGATCCATGGATTCCACATATAATCTTTGTTCTGTTCTTTGTATGGTAATGTTCATTTTTGTTAATATTTGTCAAGTTCAGAAATAACAAAAATATTATTAAATATTAATAGAGTTATTAAATATTAATAAAAATAATATTAAATATTAAAGGAAAGTATTACCAATCTTAGAGTCAGAAGATCTGGGATTGGGTCCTGGACTAGATTCTTTCTAGCTGTTAGCCTAAGCAAGTCATTAAGCCTTTCAAATTCTCATTTTTCTCAATTGCAAAATTACATTCATAATGCCTCCACCTTGCAGAGTTGTTCTGAGGACAGAGTGCTATAAACTTTACAGTAATATGTAAATGTGAGTTATTGTTATTAGAATCATCTCTGGTTATATTTTTAATATTTGAAGGGCCAAGTGAGGTTAAGGATTTGATTGGTGCTATAATTTATTACATGTTACCCTGCCTTCTATCTAAATATTTATAGCCTCCCCAAGGAATACATTCACTTAGAACATTCTGGTCCTTTATACCCTGTAGTATAATTACTTTAGGTGATTTTTAAAAAATTCATTCTTTGGTTTATCAAAAGACCTCCAGAGTGATAGGACACATTCATTTGGGGGAAAGAATTAACATTTATTTTTGGTTTTGGTTAATATTTTGTTTTCACTCAGCAAACACTTCCCAGGTAATACACTTACAAAATTACAAAATACGGTCCCCGAAAGGATAGCTTATTGGTTATTAAGAGAAAGGAAGGATATGCCTTTTTCCTTTGACAATTTGATACTAACGTTGACAACTGTAATAGACTAGAAATGTGCTGCCTCTTGTAGTCATTGTGTATATGCTCTTTTGATTCTTTTAAAAATTTTATTATTGCCTTTTTTTAAACCACAATCATTTCCCTTTAGCTACTCTTTCCTTGCAACAAAGAAAAACATTTAAGCAATGCCCAACAGAGTTTGACACTTTATACCAAATTCTATGTCTATAGTATTCACCTCTCTATTAAGAAAAGTAGTACATTGATTTATGATGAGCGTGGTGATCAAGAGTTGTGTGTTTCTTTTTGCTACTGTACTGGAAGGACCCGATCAATATATTTCCTCCCCAGTTCAGTTGATAAAATCACAGGAGCAAGTAGAGACAACAAGGTATTACCAAACATGTTAAATGAAGTGTATATACCTTGTGTATCCCTCCCATTCCCTCAATCCTTTACAAAATGTGAAGTTTTCTCTGATGGAAGTAAGATGGTTTGCCATTGGCTAGCCAAAGATTCGTCATGTCCCTATTGGACTTTAAAAAGCCAGCCTGCCAGATGTGGAGACAGACAGTTGAAATAGAAAAGCTTTGTAGCCTACGAGCAAAGAGAAGAGCCTCATATGGAAGAAGAATCCAGCTCCTGAAAGGAAGTTAATCTTATTATTTCTCTTTGGACATCTTTCTAACTGAAGACAGCGTAGAGGATTTCCCTCTCTTCTTCCCATCCTCCATCAGCTATGAACTCTTCTAATGCAGCTATTTGCCTAGTAGGAGATACTGCACCCAACAGTGAACAGGCCCAAAAAGTCAAGGAGAAAATGAATGAAGGAAGCTTTGAGAAGTGTGACCCCTGGGTTGTATCCCAAAGAGATCATAGAAGTGGGAGGAAGACCCATATGTACAAAAATATTTATTGCAGCTCTCTTTGTGGTGGCAAAAAACTGGAAATTAAGGGGATGCCCATCAATTGGGGAATGGCTAAACAAGTTG
>CM053584.1:250627458-250676326 GCA_028627135.1 Pseudochirops cupreus | reverse complement strand
GACTCTTCTCAGCAATGCACAGTTATAAGACAACTCTACAAGTCTGAGGATTGAAGGAAAGATCTACATTCAGAGAAAGATCTAGAAAGAACAGAGTTTAAATGGAGACTGAAGCAATCTACATGCTAGCGTTCTTTTCCATGTTTGGATTTGTTTTTTTTTCCCATTGTTCACTCCATTGCTTACAACCCTTCTATACAACCAGACTAATGTCCGTTGTGAAAGTATTTGCAGATCCTATACTTGATTACATGCCACCATGGAAGGGGGAGGGAAGAAGGAGGGGAGAAAATTTGAAACTCAAGGGATTCTGGAACTGAATCTTGTTAACTGAAAGTAAATAAACAAATCAATTTTTTAAAAAAATGTGACCCCTGGCAGCAGAGAAGAATTAGCTGTGGATTCAAGAAAGAATTAGCCTTGGCATTCAGGAGGCAAGTTGCAGAGAGGAGTAGCCTTGGAATGTTTTATGTAATCTTAGTAACTGACTTTGCTTTGAGCTAATTGTGTCTTCTAGCTGACTATTAAAAGTAAAAACAACAATAGTGTCTTGTGAGTTAAAGCTTTAGGTGTTCAAAACCACAGAATACCTTGAACCTTAAGTATCTAGTAGTCACCTCCTGCTTGGACTCAACCTGTGAGTTTGAAATAAGGAAAGTAACCCAGAGCAGATGCTACACTACTAGCCCCCCCCCCCCAAATTGTTTAAAACATTATCTGATTTTATTTTCAAATTAAAATTTTGACCAATTGCAACAATTCTGGAAAGCAATGTGCAATTATGAGAGAAAAGTTACTAAATTTCATATCCTTTAACCAAGGAATTGCACTGCTGGGCTTATTATCTCTAGAAAGTCGAAGACAAAAGGAAGAGTCCTATATGTGCTAAAACAGAAATAAAATAGCTGCACTTTTGTGGTAGAAAAAAACCTAGAAACAAAGTTCAATTAGAAAATGGTCAAATTATGGTACATGAATGTAATGGAATGTTATTGCACCATGTGAAAAGACGTCTATAAAAAATTCAGAGAGACCTGGTAGAACATATGATCTGATACAGAAAGAGCAAGAAGAATCAAGAGCACAATAAGAATTTTAAAAAGGGGAAAAAACACAAACATGGAAAGACATAAGTGCTCTGATTAATACTGTGACTAATCACGATGTCAGAGGGTTGATAGTGAATTGTGCCTCTCTCAGTGGACAATGAGATATAAGTTGTCAGACGTGGGCACTGTGTTGATTTGTTTTGCTTAGCTGAATTGTGTTGCAAGAAATGGTTTTAGGGTGTTGAAGGAGGGTGGTGAGGAGGCAGTCATTGGGAAGTAATAATGATGTAAAAAAGAACACCAATAAAATATTTTTTAAAACAGCAAACAAAATGAGTACCCAATTGTTTGGGGAATGTTTTAATATATGGTGGCACATGAATGTTACTGAACCTGAAGAAACAACGAATAAGAGGAATTTAGAGAAACGGAAGATTTGTATGAACTGACACAATGAAAAAAGCACAGCCAGGAGAACATCATATATAAGTATAAACTATAAATAAAAACATAATGAGGAGGCAACTGATCTCTGAATAAATGCAAGGACTTATACTGAATTCACAGCTCAGATGATCATGTACGTTGAATAGCTACAGACATAGCTGCTAGATTCATCTGTTTTGTCTGACTGTTTTTCTTCATTACAAGCAAAGATTCTGGGGATGGGAAAAGTATATATAGGAAAATAATGGAAATGTAAAAAGCATAAAGCCATTCATTTTTTTTTCAAATGGACCATTTGAAATAAACCCTATCCCAAAGGGCTTTAAAAAAAATCTCTTACTCTTAAACAAATATAATCAATATAATAACAGTATAATCAATGCCATTTGATAATTATTATAGTTGCTTAATCTATACTGATTCATGTGCCACTTGTTCCAAAACTGCGCCCCCCACTCTCCCACATAAATTCATTCATTCTACTTTCTAGGTACTTTAAATACTACTTCATCTTTCCAAAGTACAGGGTTTGTCCCCACTTCCTCCTAAGTGAGCAAGTCCATTCACCAGCTACTTACCTTGTTGGACAAGAAGCACCTCTCAAGCTCTTAGCTCATCACGGTTTGATTATGTGTACCTCAGGCCAGCATATTTGGCCTCACAAATTTTCTCTGGAATGGGTAGCCTTGAGTTTGGAAGAAAAAAGCCATCAAGACAATACAGAAAGACATCAGCAATGATTCTAAGAATCTGGCTAGCAGTAATATTGAGTACCCAGTGCCAGCACAAAAGCAGTCTGACCAGATGGTCACAGGGCCCCCAGCCAGAATAGTCACATTTATTTTGCCAAATGAAGTCTAACCCAGCCACCCCCTAAGGCTTTGCATGTCCTTTGGAGACTTCAGCTGTCCTGTTAATTGTTTCTTTATGGACAAAGGGCCAAGGCCACTGCTGGCCAATCCCATTTGGACAATTATATTTCCTGAAACAAATGAGGGACTTCTCTTACTATTGGTGTGATGGGGATGCTGATTTAGATTCTGTAGCTTTTCTTACGGTTCATTAGTTTCCACAGAAATCAATGCACAAAGATCAATGGGTCATGTCCGATTTCATAGGCAGCTGCATTGTACTAATTGTACTAATTGTACTTTCTGAGGACAAACCAACATGCATAAAGCTGGGTCAAAATGAACTCAAGTGATACTCTCACCCAACGGTTCTTGCTCATCATTTCTTGGCTTTTGAAATAGGATGAACATTGATGAAAGATAAAACAACATGATGGTGACTAGGCAGTTCTACAGATGATCTCTTGAAGTACCATCTTTGTTTGCAAGAAACACAGCTGAGAAAGAAAATCTACTAGTAAAAACAGAGGGCCTTCCTTCTTCAATGGAAATAATCATAGATATTTGGAGCTAAAATAATGACTCCCATATTTGTATAACATTTATGTGTAGTACCATAGTGCCCCTCCATACTCATATTTACAGGTCAAGGAACTCTGTGGGACCCCACACCTAAAAAACTGTAACTCACGAAGCCCTAATGATGAGTTCATTTTTTATAATCACCCATAGGACATAGAACTTTGAATGGCAACTGGCAAATAGTAGGTATTTAACATAGACTGAATGGATGAATTAGCTCAAGGAAAAGGCTGAAATAGCACAGTAAGAGAAGTAGTAATAAGACATCTTCGCCATAAACCTGGGACCCACTTATCTATAAATACACCCAATACCAGCAGGAAGAATTGACATGTCTAAAAATCATTGAACACAGAGGCTCTCACTTAGGAACAAGTGTAGGTCATGTGGGAAGGGGCAGGTAGGAGAAGGGACAATTCACACCTCCAAACCTGTAGGGCTGGAGTCCAACAATGTTTTTACACTCCTTCAGCTGGTCTTGGTCTTAGAGTATCCAATAGGTGCTGCTGTTTCACTGGTTACTTCCTGCCTAAAGTTCACTTCCAGCTTCTAACTTAGCTGAAATCGTGTATACAGGGCAAAGACTTTGTAGAGGGAGGATGTAGGGGAAGCAGTAGGACAAAGGGGAGAATGATGGATTGGGGATCAGTGGACTTGGGTTCAAATCCTGGTTCTGTCACTTAGTACATACATGACAGTGATCAAGTAATTTAACCTCTATAGGAACTCAGTTTCCTTATAGGAAACTGTTGAATTAGATGACCACAAAGGTTTCTTCCACCCCTAAATCCATGATCCTATGGCCAAGATCCAAATCCCAACTATAGTCGCTTACATATGAGATATCAGGCAAGTAATTTTATCTTTCTAGGTCCAGTTTCCTCATCTATAAAATGACAGGGTTGGACTAGATGGCCCGAGGTCCCTTCCAATTCTACATGTATGATTCTATGATTTTATGAAACCCCTGGTGGCTGATCACAAAGGAAATGCATCAGAGAACCTTCTCTCCCTCTCTCTTTCTCTCATGTAGTGCTTGGAATTCCAGAGAATTCAGGGACCCTTGAACTTAGGCAACTCTCAAACAATGGTGCTGTCCCAGAAATCTGCCTTCGTTGATAGAAGGCTAAGTTCTAGGGAATTCAAAATCTGACCCCTCTTCCCCCACCACCTTCCCTTGAATTCCCTTTCAGGCAGCATGCAAGCATATAGTTTCTATAGTCCACGTGCTTCTGTTGCAAGACAATGTTGTCAGTGGGTGAGGGAGAGAAATCCCCTCCCCACATCCCACACCACAGCACTCTGGGACACACAAAGGAAAAGCAAGTCTTCAACAGCTCATAACTTCCCTAAAAGCTTAATCCTTTCTCCAGAGCTTTCTGGACTCTTGACCACAGTCAGTTTTCTCATTTTTAAACTCTCAGGTTCTTGTCTGCCAAGGTAGATGAAAAGACAAGGGACCAAGGGCAATCCATGCCAGTAAGGAAGTCCATGTTGTTGTTGTTCAGTTTCAGATTGTTTTAGGGGTGTCCAACTCTTCATGACCCCGTTTGGGGTTTTCTTGGCAAAGATACTGGATTGGTTTGCCATTTCCTTCTCTGGCTCATTCTACAGATGAAATTGAGGCCAACAGGAATAAATGACTTGCCCAGGGTCACATAGTTAATTAGTAAGTGTCTGAGGCTAGATTTGAACTGGTCCTTCTATTCACAAACTCCTATCTGCAGTGCCACCTAGCACTCCTAAGCATATTCCTGACACTCATATATAAATGCAACTCAAAGTCTAAAAAGGACAAAGTCATTTCATCAAGTGCACGGGGAAAGTATTGATTAGAGCAGTGGTTCTCAACCTGTGGGTCGCGACCCCTTTGCTGGTAGAATGGGGTTGCCTAAGACCACCAGAAAACACATATTTCCAATGGTTTTAGGAAGCGAGACACTTCTCCTCTATCCCTCTCCAAGTGGGTCTGCCCACATGCAGATACACCCACATACGAGTATGAAAGGGTCGCAGCATTAGGAAGGTTGAGAAGCACTGGATTAGAGGGAGGTATCTGCATCCTGGAAAAGAAAGCTGTCCTCAGACCCAAGAAGTCCCGAGTTCAATCCTGCCTCTGACACATACTTTGCCATGTGATACTGGGCACACCAACTTATCTTCTCAAGTGCTCTCAGCATCTCTCTGAATTTAAAAAGGAGTGCAACTATTATCATCACCATTTTTACAGATCTGGAAACTGAAACCTAGGAAAGTTAAGACTGAGGTCACACAGGTTGCTAGTGAGATAGGGAGAGAATAAAAACTTTATACCAGGATGATCAACCAATCAAATCCAATTACGATTCACATAAATATCACCCTTTTAACTGTCAGATGGAGCTGGACAGGGAGAACAGCATGGTGGACTGGAATCAAGATTTGATGTTTAAGTTCTTCTTATGATACTTCCTAGCTATGTGAGCATGGAAATATGTCCTATTCCTCATTTATAATTCTATTTGTTCTGCCTATGCACTCAAGATTGTTGTAAGGCTCATGGCATAGTGGCTAGTGTGATGAGTTTGAGTCCGGAAGGCCTGGGCATAGCTAGCATTTCTAGTAGCTAGCTTATTAACTATTTGGCCCCGGGCAGCCTCTCTGAACCTATTTCATCTGTGAAGTAAAAGATTTGGACTAGATGAGGTCTGTTCCAGAGTTAAATCTATGATCCCATTAGATCATATTAAATGCTTTACAAATTTCAAAGCAATGTATCAATATTGGTTACTATTATTATTATTACATTAGATGATCTACCTTCAGAGAGTCTTCTAAAGATCATAGGACTATAGATCTGAGGTGGAGGGAACTTGAGAGGGCATTCAATCCCTTTATTTTACAGATAAGAAAATTGAGGCCTAAAACCCATTGTTGTTCAGTCACGTCTATAACCCCATTTTGGGCTTTCTTGGCAAAGAAGCTGAAGTGGTTTGCAATTTCCTTCTCCAGCTCATTCTACAAATGTGGAAACTGAAGCAGAGTTAAGTGACTTGCCCAGGGTCACACAGCTAGTTAAGTGTCTGAGGCTAGATTTGAACTCAGATCTTTCTGACATGTTCTATCTAGGGAGGCCTATGTCTGAGATAAGCCACTTCTTTTTGCTTATGTTTTTTTCTCCTTAACTAAGCAACTAGCAGCAAATTGGAAATGGATTGAGTCCAAGTGACCATTTTGACTTTTAAAATGTCACAGAGGTCCTAGAAGGATAGTGAGGCAGTGGCTGTAGTGAGGACCAGAGAGAATAATTTCAGTGGCAGTACTAGCTGCTACTGCCTTTTGACAAGCGAAAAATTCACAACACCATAAAGAGACTGCCACAAGATCTCCCTTAGTTGTTTGACCTGACAATGCAAGTACAGAGGTAAAATGTAAAACAGGTAATTAGCAGCTTCTCCAACTCTATTTGTGATTCTTTTAGGCTTAGGTATTGGCCTTCCAAGTGAGAGAGGGTTACTGGGTTGCTGAATTAGATCCTAATAATCTATAATGTGTGCTGTGATCTCTATAGCTATCATTTTTGTTTGGAAATAAACTACCTGGTTTTTTTAAATTATACACACACACATACACACACACACACACATGCACACATATATATATGTATATCTGTATCTATATATATATATATGCAGATAGATAGATAGATAGAAAGATAGATACACATATAAAAATATATAGAGAGAGATTGACTGATTCTCCTATGTTTAGGGCTATTCGTGGAAATTAGATGAGTCATCTGCCAGAAACCAACCTTGCTGTAAATAGAAGAAAAATAAATTGGGAAATTTTAATCAATAAGCAGGGGGCTGCCTTAACTGTAATTTTGTCTATACTTTAAAATCAGCATGATGAAGGGCAGCACTACTCTGAAGATATCACAAAAGTGAATAGGAAGATCTGAATTCAATTCCTGCCTCAGCTATTTACTAGCTGTGTGACCTTGGGAAAGTCACTTAACCTCTGCCTGCCTGTTTCTTCATCTATAAAATGGGGATAATAGCAGCATCTACTTCACAGGTCAAATAAGACATCTAAAGCATTTTGCAAATCTTAAAACATGACATAAATGCTAGCTATTATTACAGAAACAGATTTAGAGCTCACAGGTAGATTTTGTGAGATAAAAGGAGTCCCAAGAAAACCTGTGACAAGTGATATGGCAAAGTCCTGGTGATCGTTAAAGGAGGGGCCTAATCTGGATCACTAAGATCTGGCAGATCCTGCCCACGTCACTTAATTTTAGAGTGTGACACAAACACAAATCCTTCCATGAGAAAACCAAGGACAACCACTATGAAAAAATACCTTAGTCTGAGAGACAAATGAAGAGAAGATAAAGCTCAAAGAGGATAATGACCCCACAAGTTCAAGTAAAGCCTGAGAGAAAAGAAAATGCCCTCGTCACAGGAAATGTAGGGGTACCTAGAGCAGTGGTTCTCAACCTTTCTAATGCCACAACCCTTTAATACTCGTATGTGGGCGTATCTGCATGTGGGTGGACCCACCTGGAAATGGACAAAGGAGCGGGGTCTCAGTTCCTAAGACCATCAGAAATATGTGTTTTCTGCTGATCTTGGGCGACCCCATTTGACCCCCAAAGGGGTCACAATTTACAGGTTCAGAACCACTGACCTAGAGGAAATTACAAGATACAGAATGGAAAAGTGAAGGAAGCAATAATGGCACCTGAACTAAAAGACGGGTAGAGAAATAATCTAAGAATTATTGAGTATTACAAAAATTGTCAGAAAAAAAAATCTGCACAGGACATTATAAATGAAAATTGCCCAAAATTCTTAGAACCAAAGTGAAAAATAAAAAGAATCCACCAGTCACCTCCAGAAAAAAATCCTCAAATGAAAACTCCTAGAAACACCATAGCCAAAATTCAGAGCTTCCAGGTACAAGAAAAAAAAACAGTTAAATACAGTTTAAAAAGAAATCTAAATACCAAGGATCCACAATAAGGATTACAAAAGATCTAGTAGCTGCCACTAGGAGAGGAATTGGAATATAATATTCTAAAAGGCAAGCAATAAAGATTTATAATGAAGGACTATTGGATGAGGCATAAAGACTTCAACAAATAATGTAGCAAAATAGAAATACTAAATATGTAATTTACTGGTCATAATATGATAAAAATTATATTCAATAAGGCCCTTTAAAGAACTTGAAAATAATTAGAGACTAACAAAATTCTAAAGTACCAATAGATAAAATAGATTATATACGCAATAGAAAATTTAAAAGAAAATTACAATAATGAGACAACACATCAAAAATGCATATAACAAAGATGAAGCAGTTCTGAAGGGAAAATTTCCATCTCTAAACACTTCCATGAACAAAAGAGAAAAATAACAAATCAATGAATTAAATATGCAATTAAAAAACTCCCAACAACAAGCTAGAATACACAACAAATGTGGTATATGATTGTGATGGAATACTACTGTGCCATAAAAAATTTAAGTGAACATTGTACACAGTAACAGAATATCATAACAGTGATAACTAACTGTAAAAGACTTAGCTACTCTAATCGATACAACACTCCAAGAAAATTCCAAAAGTTTCACAACAAAAAACGCTATCCTCATCCAGAGAGAACTGATGAACTCTGAGTACAAATTAAAGGATATTTTTCCTCTTAATTTTTCTTGCTTTTTATCCAATATGGCTAATATGTAAATGTTTTACATGAATTCACATGTATAATTGTTACCATATTACTTGTCTTCTCAATGGGTAGAGGAGGAGTGGAGGGAAAATTTAAAACTCAATTTTTTCCCTCCCATTTAATAGTATTTTTTTGCCACATACATGTAAAGATAATTTTCAACATTCACTTTTACAGGATTTTGAGTTCTAAACTTACCCCCCCCTTCCTTGCCTTAGTGGTACTAGATCAAAGGGTATACAAAGTTTTATAGTCCTTTGGGCTTAACTCAAAATTTTAAAACATGAATGTTAAAATAAATTTTTAAAGTATATTAAAAAACCATAACTACAGTAAAAATTCTGAAAATTAAGAGATTGGCAAAACCAAAAGCAAAGAGATAAGTGAACTGATAAAGGTAGGAGCTTATTTTTTTTAATGAACAAAAGCAGATTAAACAGCTAACCTGATTTTTTTTAAAAAGGGGGACACAGAATTATTTATATCAAAAATGAATGAGCACTTACAATAACTGAAATTATCTGAAACTATTTTTCCCAAGTATATGTTTACAAAACTGATAACCAAGAGGAAATATATGAATATTTACAAAATATAGAATTCCCAGATTAACAGAAGGAAAAAAATAAGAACACTTAAGATAATCAAATATCAGAAAGATATTGAATAAGCCTAGGAACAGATGGATTTATAAGTAAATCCTATCAAACATTTAAAGAACAATTAATTCTAAAACCACATACACTATGTGGTATAAATAATAAGATGGTATGATTTTGACTCTCATTCTATGATACAAATAATGGTTTAGCCACCTAAACCAGGAAGAAGAAAAGCAGTGAAAGAAAAGTACTGACCAATATCCCTAATGAACACTGGTGCAAAGTTTTAAAATAACATTATTAGCAAGGAGGGCAATTTGAAAAATAGAAAAACCTGGGGGTAGCTAGGTGGCGCAGTGAATAGAGCACTCGCCCTGGAGTCAGAAGGATCTGAGTTCAAGTACAGCCTCAGACACTTAACACAAAAACACCAGCGGTGTGACCTTGGGCAAGTCACTTAATCCCAATTGCCCTGCCGTCCCCACTCCAAAAAAAAAAAAATTCTGAAAGACCTCAGATAGTGGGGGAAGGACTTACTCTTTGACAAAATAATTCTGGGAAAATCAGTTAGAGGTCTGACAGGAATTAGGCACCAAACACCAAAATAACTTTCAAAAGGATACACGATTTAAGATACAAAAAGTTGTATCATAAATTAGAGAACCAGGAAAATTACCTATCAGATTGATTGATAAGGGAAGAGTTCATAATGAAATAAGTGACAGAAGATCGTGTAAAATGGACAAGGTTTTTGCACAAATCTAATATGGTAAAAATTTGAATTGAAATAAATGAGCAAATGGAAAAATCTTTGCAACAAGATTCTTAAAGATCTCATTTTAAAGATATATAAGACACTGAATGAAAAATGTATTTGACTAAGAGCTAATCTCCAAAAGATAAGTGATCAAAAGATATGAAAAAGCAGTTTCCAAAGTGAAAATTATCAACAATCATATGAAAATAAAATGCTCTGAATCATGGGAAAAATGCAAACTAAAGCAATTTTTGAGGCTCTACCTTAACTCATCAAATTTACAAAAATTACAAAAGAGGAAAATGACAAATGGTGGATGGGGAGGCAGTATTAATGCACTATTGGTGGAGTTACAAATCTGTGCCATTATTCCAGATGACAATTTGGAACTATGCCTAGAAAGTTACCATACTATGCATACCCTCTGACCCGGTATTTAGTGCCGACCAGGTATGGCACTAAAAGACCTATGCTCCAAAAAATCAAAGAGGAAAATAATCTACATGTACAAAAATATTTATGTATTTTTATATATTGGCAACCCAAAATCGGAAACTGAGTTATTCTCCCATTGGGAATGGCTAAAAATTGTAGCACAAAAATATAATATGGAATATTTTGTCATAAAACCATTTTGTGCAAAAGTTATCAAAATTCAGAGAGAAACTGTATATAATTAAGCACATTCTAAAAGAACTAGTAATAAAGATCCAAACAACTTTCCAAGTTTTATTTTGTCACATTACTGTTACAGTAATCAAACTTAAATTATACAAAAAAAATTTGTACAGTTAAAAATCTTTGGCTAGGCAAAGCCATATATGTATATATATAATATATATATGTACACACACACACACACGCAACATGGGTTTTTATATATCCATACATGGATTTATACATATTTACAGAAACATTTTAAAGAGTTTTTACAATTTACCAAAGTAAGAGGAGATATAAGCAGAAGCATGGAAAAAAAACTGATATAAATCTATAAATACATTTATCGTTAAAAAAAAACAAACCCCATGAAACTGGGGGTGGTGAGTTGGAGTTTCAGATGCCTTAGTTTGAAAAATCAAAGGCAAACTTTTTATACACTCAAAGTAATGCCGCTTACATTTTCATACAGATATGGTCATCTAAACATGTCAGAAAATAACTATGCCACAGAAACACGTAAATTACTCAGCTAGAACCATGAAAAAAAATAACAGCCTGACTTATATCAGGTTTATCTGTCACTGAAACAACTAAAAAATCAAACTGAGTCAGTCAATGAATGAAAAAAATATATAAAAATGTCCCAGAGGGATTAAAGCCTACTTTTTTTAAAAAAGTCCACAGACTTTTCCGTAGATTTATTTAAAGTACGAGGATTTTGAACTTGCATGTTGTACAAAGTGTCAATTATGACTCCAAGGAATTCAGCAAATTATCTGTAAAGTAAAGAAGAGGTTAAATATTATTATCCTATCTTTCTGATACTCAAATTTCTTAGAGGGTGGTTCTTTTGAATAGACAGATAAAGGATAATAGGTAATTTAGATAATGGCATTAAACTTAGGATTTGAATAAAAAGGCTAATTTTATAATTTAATTTTTTTTACTGTCACCAAGAGACTAACAGTACTTGAGAAAACAATGTAAGCCAATCTAAACTTGTAATAATGCAGTAAGAAGAAAATAGCATGATAGCCCAAGTTGTAGCCAAATTAAGTCTAAAATAAGAAATCAGTTTAAATTGCAATATCATAATCTAGAATAAAAAGTTTAACAAACATTATTATATATTCACAACCGAATGTAGTATGTACTTTCAGATAACATCTAACTGATAATGAAAACTCTAAGGTCAAGAAAGATTTTCAAAATAATTTTTGGTCTAGACCTGTGATTTTATTGGTGTGGGGAGCTCTCAGAGAGAAAACTCACTGTCCTAATGCAGCTCTCCATGTATACTGCTACTTAAAATCTTAGAGAATTTCCAGCAGCCTTGTGAATTTAAGTCAACTGACCAGAGTCACACAGCCAGTGTATATGAGAGGCAACGTTTATATCCATGTCTTCCTGGCTTTCTCTTTATCCATTACTGTGTTACTTCTCAATAAATCGAAAAAATCATTGCAAAAATCTTGACAACTTTGTGCCAAATACAAACCACAACAAGACTTTTTAACAGTTCTTTAGAAATCTCTCCAAAATTAGTATTAAAGCATATATACTCAACTTTATAACCCATTTCTATGTCAGTTGTTCTGTTTAAACTTTCACGAATTCAATTTTATTTTCTGAACCAGGGGTGTCAAACTCAAAGAGAAACAGAGGTCCCTAATCCATACATATGGATCTTTGTGGTATGCATACTGATTTAGTTTTAAATGCTGTATCATCTATGTTTGATTTTATTTATTGTATTAAATATTTCCCAATTACATTTCAAAGTGATTCAGACCCTACTTGGGAATGTTGTAGGCTGTGTATTTGACACCTCTGTTCCAAACTACTTCTGGAAGTAGTTTGTAAGCTACTTTTAGGAATTTATGCAGAAAGCCAGTTACTCTGAACAGAAAAATTGCTGAAGAACTCAGTCTGAAGAAATGTCAAGAAGCAATAATTACCTGCATTTTGACTTTTCAAAGAGCTTCATTAATTGCTGGAATCTTTCTAAAACCTGAGAAATTAAAAAAGCATTTTAATACCCAAGATTTCAGTAACAATTACAATTTTTATTAAAACTTCCTAAGATGCCATGATCTTGTCTCTAAGTTTGACATTTACTATGTGGGTATGAATTTTCTCATTTGCAACATGAAAATAAAACGATCTACTCCACTGATTTCCAGAGCATTTGTTAGGATCAGATGAGATAATGTACGTGGTAGGGTGTGAAACCATAAAGTGCTATTATCAATATAAGGTGGTAGAAAAATTATTAACAGTAAGGTCAAATGATGAGTACATATAAATCTTGTAATTAATAAATGTGAATTTATGCATTTATGCTCACAAAAGTAATGAAATACAATAAGAACAAAGTTTGAGATACCTGATTTGGGCTTTTATTCAACTTGGTAGCTAAGAAAGTAAAAGTTTTTGCTGATGGTCCTCTTTTCTGACACTCCAAAAGAATCTCCCTGTCATCATCTCTGAGTGGAAAAAAACAAATATTATTTTGCATAAAATATATATATATATGTATGTATGTATGTATGTATGTATGTATATATATCAGATCAAAGGAATACTACCAATATAATGAATTAAAAATTTATGTGTACATTTAGGCATAGCTCTAGGTTCTAGGAATACAAGTTAGCATTCTATAGATGCTCTACTTTCCCCAAATAATAGAAAATTTCATGAGATTTACTACTGTACACAAGAACTCATGCTCTGACAGTAGTGATTTAACTAGCTATATGAACCTGTGAAAGTTTCACTCTCCTCATCTGTAAAATGAAAATAATTATACCATCTACCTTAAGGGATTATAGTGAGAATGAATGAGATAACATATGCAAAGCACTCTATAAATCTTTAAGTACTAGATAAATGTTAATATTATTATGGTGTAAAAAAGAACAATTGTCTTCTTTTTGAATTTCAGAATTCAAAACAAATATATGAGACCTTACAAATGTATAGTACTTGGAGATCCACCATTAGCTACAGCTGAAATACAGGTACTTACATCAGAAGAATAATCGTCAGTAATAGATTCTAGCAGTTTTACCCCCTAAAATAAATGATCCGAGGATAAGCCAATCCACACTATAAGAATGGATTAGCCACTGGTATAAATCTATTACCCTACCTACTTTGGATTTAATAATAACCCCTTTGGAAGTCTATTCTTCAACTGTGTGGAGAAGGAAAGCATAATTGACATGGCTGTCCCTCCCCAAATACATTAATTTTACAGTTAAAAATTCAATCTCTGAAAATATATTTTGAAAATATACATAAATTAAAATATCATATAGAGCGCCTTACCTTGTCCATGAAATCACAACTTCTCCCTTCTTTTTAATAACATTCTTTGCTGAAAGACTTGTAGGAGAGGGAAAGGTTGATAATGAGGCATCTTTATTCTCTGAAATGGCTTTTTTCTTATTAGATGTCTTTTGGTGAGCCGCATCACTCTCTTCAGAACTTTCAGTACTTTTCTTTTCTCCCATGGATAATTCAGTTTCAATTCTTTGTTTTTTAATGGAATAATTTAGATCAGAATGGCTTTTTCGCTTTTTCTGCATGTTTACTGAAACTCCATTACATTCTAAATGATCACGATTTAATTTAGATTCTAATCTAGTATTATCTTTACATAATATACTCTCACTGGGAGGATCTACAGTCAAATCAATACATGTGCTCTCAACAATACATTCCAAAGGTTCATTTGTCAGATGTTCCTTTTCTTTTTTACTATTATCTTCATCTAAACTTGTCACAGGCAAGGCAGACTCACTCTCATTTACTTGACTATTATTTGAAGTCTCTTCTGTCAAATCAATGACTACATCTTTAGCAACATGCTGTAAAGGCTCATGTGTAATTTTATCTTTATCCAGTCTGTCTGCTGGACATTCCAACTGATCAATATTTAAAATAGAATCTGCTGCAAGTTTCCCTAGATTTTCAATCTCAATGGAAGGTGGCTTTGTTAAGTCTATGTATGAGCTCTCAAGACTACACTCTACATGGGGTGGAACTTCCACAACTGTAGTCAACTCCTTGATGCTTTCAGGAACCTTTGGTTCCCACATTTGATTCAATTCAAAACATTCACCTATAATTTCACTTTTGTGATCTACTTTATCTGATGGGTCTTTAAATAACTTATATATATCAGAATCTTGTGTTTGTACACTAGAATTCTGATTTTCAACAGTCAAGTTATCAGTATTTTCATTTTTCTTAGAATTTTCTGATTCTTCCACAGACTGAATTGCAGAGTTCTGACAAATACTTTTTTCTACAGTCCCACTGGTTTCTTTCTCCACTTCATGTAAAGTCACTGCAGACTGTTCACTTGTTTTATTTTGGTCAAAACCTGATGAGGAAGGTGGTACTGCATGTCGA
This sequence comes from Pseudochirops cupreus, assembly GCA_028627135.1. Classification (NCBI taxonomy): domain Eukaryota; kingdom Metazoa; phylum Chordata; class Mammalia; order Diprotodontia; family Pseudocheiridae; genus Pseudochirops; species Pseudochirops cupreus. The sequence continues at coordinate 250,661,228 of CM053584.1, read as the reverse complement.
ATTTTAACAATGAAGTGATCATTGGATTTTTCCATTATGACGGCTTGCATTGGTAGATTAGGATGATACTGAAAACCAGGAGCAACAGGCCTGCTTGTCCATGAAGACGAACAACTTGATCTACTGCTTGAATTATCAGACTCCAAGGCTAAATGAATATCTTGTTCAGTGGCATCTTCTTCTTCAAGTAGTGCATCTTCACTAAAATGGGCACTAATAACTTCCTCAGGAGTTGAACTCGATGAAGTTTCAGGCTTTAGAAAACTAAGATGACCATCTGACTTCAGAGGTGATGGTACAGTTAGAGAGACTGCTAAATCTTCAAGAAGGATTGAAGAAATGCAGGACTTACTCTTTTCTGAATTGCATGCATTCTCTTTACTCAAAGCTACACAAGTTGAAACCTCAAACATACAACTTTCATCAAGCACATCAGGATGAACTGGCAACTGAAGTCTGGACGAAAGAGATGGAGTCTTTTCAAATGAAGAAGACGACCAATTAAGATCAACAATTGTTTTAAGACTTGGAGAAGACACACCTGAAACTTCCTCTATATGACAACCTGGGATAAGTTCACTCTTTTGACTTTCTAAAGGATGTTTTTCTGGTGTTTTCAATTCCCACTGACACTTTTCAGCACAGTTAACACTCTGATCCAAAAGATCAGAACCTTGCAACAAACTTTTAAATATTTCACCCATCTGGGCATCACTTACTAGATTAAAAGTCAGACTAGATGCCTGTTGCTCTGTCAGAATTTCAAAACTATGTTCCACTTTCTTATTCAAGTTTTTGGCTGTCTCTGCACCTTCTATTATGTTTTCAGTAGTTTTCGTAGAAATTAGAGTACTATGAAATCCATTTTGTTCCATAGATGACACTTTGCGTACAGAGTCCTTTGTATTGTCTGTAGAAGTATTTAAACACTTTTCAGTACTTTGTTTCACTGCACTGGGTTTGGGGATTTTTTGATCTTGGTAACATGTTTTTTCAGGTTTCTGCCATTCCAGTGTTGATCTGTGGTAGACTGACTGCTCTGTCTTTTGGGATTTAACTTTCAAAGATCCTTTATTAGAATGATCTATATTCTCTCTCTGACTAAATGAGCATTTTGATTTATCTTTATTTGCCATGTCAAGTTTTCCCTCATCACTGTCACTTCCCAAATTTATGGAATCACAGAACTTTATCAAAATCTCCTTCAGTTTTGAAAACAAATAATCTAGCTGTTCTTCTACAAACTTCCACAACTTCTTTTTCATATCTGGCAACTGCTGTTCAAATAAACGATTAACTATGCCATTCTTTTTAACCTGCCTAAGTTTGGATTCTATAACATCACAGAGACTTTGTTGCAAAGTATCCACTGACTTAGATATTTTAGACAAATTCAAGGATTTGATCAGTGATGTAAAATTCAAAATTGCAGATTCAATAATCCGTTGAAATTGTTGTAGTGAAAATTTTATCTTGAACTTCATATAATTTTTCCTAATATGTTTTCTTATAACTTTCAGCATTTGCATGACCTCTTGAACAGAAGAGGGCTCAACAATAATCTGAACTATCTTTTCCAGAGAAGAAGTACTCACTGTTTTTCCTTTATTTTCTGTCTTTGAAAACTTAGTAGAATCATTTGATGGTTTATCTTTCCTGTTCTTGATTTGATGGACTTTGACAGAACCTTTCTTTTCAGTGCCTTCATCCAAATGTGTAGTGCTAGTTTTTCTGATTTGAGGACTATTGTTTGTGTTCTGTGCTTCAGCAGTTGTTCGTGGTTTGGCATTTTTATTATTTTCAAAATTTCTTTGTGGTTTAGATCTTTCACTGTCACTTACAATTTCTCCTTCTTCAAGTTCGTCTGAAGACAAATCTGTATGGGGGGTTGTTTCTGAACATTTATCAGGTTTGCAAACTGGCTTTTGATTTTCTTTGTTGAGTTCATTTGATAAATTCTTAGATGGAGGGCTAACCATGCTTGCTGGAACCAAATCTATAAAAAGAAAAAGTTTAAGAAACATTTTACTATCAGTAGTATAAATGTTGTTGTTAAAAAATTAAGAAATATAGGTAGCTAGATGGCACAGTGAATACAGCACCAGCCCTGAAGTCAGGAGGGCCTGAGTTCAAATCCAACCTCAGACACTTGGCACTTCACTAGCTGTGGGACCTGGGCAAGTCCCTTAACCCCAATTGCCTTGCCTTACCCCCTCCAAAAAAAAGATTAAACAATAGTCCTCCATTTCCCAACATTTTTTAAAAATAAGGATTTATTTATTTAGTACATATTGCTGATCTTCAGGAGCATGAAAATATGCTATTCACTAGGAACAGGTGCAATACAAATTGCTTTGCATTAACAAATATTTAATTAAGCGATTCCACAGTTTAGATATGAGTTACTCTGTATTATTTGTAGGCCCATCATCCACAACCTGATTTATCTCTGGCATATTTTGCCTTTAATATCTTGGTGACATTTTCACTTCTACTACTGCCTTATTCTTGTTATCTTATGCTCTTATTTTATATGTTGCCTGTTCTTCCTAAACAGAACGTTAAAGAGAAAGAGATAAGAAGTTCTCACTCCTGGCTCTGATACCAAGAAAGACTGTGTAAATTAACACACTTAAGCATTCACAGACAGCAAGACAACCAAATCTATAAAAACATGCCCAGGAAAACAAGGGCAGGGAGGTGGGGAAAAAGAGAAAACCAAGAGTGCCTGTTTTGTTTAGACTCAGAGGCAGTATTAGTGACATGAAAAAATGAATTTAAATCTTATCATCTTTCACACAAGCTATGTGACAGTGAACACACAACTAAGATAAAAGGTTTATGGATTTAGAGCTGGAAGAGATCTCAGAGGCTTTCTAATTCAATCCCTTCGCTTTACAGCAAAGGAAACTTAGGACCAGAGGGGTCAAGTGATTTGCCCAGAGTCACACAGTCAGTATGTTTCAGAGGCAGCACTTTAACTCAGGTCTTAGTGACTGAGGTCAGCTCTCCTGTCACTAGGTCATGTTGCAAAGTAACAATTCTTAATAAGATTTTTTTTTTCTTTTTGGAGGGCAGTTGGCGGTGACTTGCCCAAAGTCACACAGCTAGTGTGTCAAGTGTCTGAGGCCAATTTTTGAACTCGGGTCCTCCTGATTCTGGGGCCAGTGCTCTATTTACTGCACCAACTAGCTGCCCCCAAAGTAACAATTCTTAATGTTTATGCAGTTTATATTTTTAAAACAGAGTTAAAAAAAAAACAATAATCACCCTTATGGTTGTTTTTTAACACTGGAACACTGCCTGGGCTTTCCATCCTTAGAATTTTAGCTGCAGGACGAATTGGACTATTCAGCGGACTAATGACGTTTGGAATAGGCCTCATATGATTGAGATCAATACTCATAACAGAATTTTCATCATCATGGTACTCTGAGTTTGTTTCTCCAACTTCTATTCTACTGTTCATATTCATTTGAAGATATGGTTCTAAGTTTTGCCTGGGTAAACACAGTTCCACATTACCAGCATTATTCTCAACAAGAGGTATAGCTTGAACAGGTGGCTCAGACTTAGAGTCACCAGTCTTTGATGAGAGTGCTGAAACAATGGGATGTTTTCCAGTAGGAAGCTTTAGATTATTCTCACCAGGATCAGTCATCTCCACTGAAGGGTTTGACTTAATACTATTGATATTTTCAGGAACAACAGAGGAGTCTAATTCATCATTGCTTATATTCTCCAATTCCAAGCCAAAGTTGCAAGGAACAGCTACATGTAGTACATCCATTAAAACAGGAGCTGCATTATCATTCATTGTTTCTAGCATTTCCATTTGTGGTTGACGTAGTGATTCTTTATTAGAAACGGGCAAATCACAAGGCACACTGTCCCCAAAAGATTTTACTAAAGAATCATTGGCATTCTTTACTTTGTTTTCAGAAATGTTGACTTTGGATTTGGAGCCTGACAGCATAACATCATTTTGCTCTAGTAAACATGACTTATTTTCCTCTTTACGATCAGTATTCATAAGCATTGATAGTTTCATTGGTTTTACCTGCAATGAAGTTTCAGAAGTATGGGTGTCACTGGATTTAGGGGTATCATTTACTTTAATCTTATCTTCCTGGCACAGAAACTGCTTTTTAGCAGGAGAAAGAGTTAAATTTAGTTTTTCCATAAAACTTAACTTTAGGTTACTTTTTGTTTCATTCTGGCCATTTTCAACTTTCTTAAGTTCTCTCCTATCTTTTCCTTCAGAAATTTCTTCAATCTTTGAAACTTCATTTTTGTCATTTTGTTCATTCCTTCTCTTTGAATCAACAAGAGTTTTCTTAACTTCTTTTTCAGTCTTTTGTAAATGTTCCATGGGTATTTTTCTTTCACACCGGGTATGTCTGTTTTCATGGCTTTCTTTCTCTCTTTTCCTTTTATCTTCAGTTCTGTGCCTTTCTGTTTTTGAATATGTATGGTATTTAGTATCATCATCTTTGGAGATAAAGTATTTGTGTGTCCTACTGCTTGAAACAGAAGGTAAAGATCTTTTGTCCTGAAATCCATAATCATTTATATTTCTGTCTCTTTTAAATTCTGTTTCCCTTCCTCTTCTATCTTCTGTATGGGGTTTAATGGATTTATGAAAATTTCTTGCTGTTTCATTCCATGAATGGGGAGGGGGTACTCTTTCAAATCTTCTCCAGTGTTCATGATCCTTTACTATCAATTTGGATTTTGGATCAATTTTTCTATCATCTTTGTCATATGACCTAGGTTCTTTTCTATTTAAGTTCTGTGACCTTTCACTTTGCCTTTCTAATCTTTCATCACTCTGAGAATCTACTCTAGTGTGTGACCTTCCTTTAGGTACCTCTTTTTCCCAGGAAGAATTAATCCAGTCACTTCTATAATCTGAATCTGGGCTGCTTTTCAATTTTGAATTCTTATTTTCTGGCTTTGGATCAATTTTACCACATTTATCACGATGACTTTGTGGCCTTCGATCAACATCTATGTTTCTCTTTTCTCCATTTCCACTACTACTATGAAATAAGCCTTTTCTTATTCTATCAGCTCCCCTGTCATATTGTTCACAATTTTTTACTTCTTTTCTTCCTCTTCTACCATCATCATCTGAACTATCCTCCATGACCTGATTATGCTGATTTGACCAAATGCCACCATTGTAACGCTTTTCAGCAGATGCAGGTAAATGTGAAGTGCTTCTTTTTTCACAGTGTGATTTAACTTCTTTTTCCTGGTTTAGTGATAAAGTATTATGATGTACATCTTTGGAAGAGTCATTTTTCACTCGATGATCAGCCTTGGGACTATCATCTAACCGTGGAGGTCTGAATTTGAGAGCTTTTTTTTTAGCTGTATCTGAAGACCTTGAATTTGCTGATCCTGGAGGGTTGATTCTTGAGTGACTATTTCGAAAATGTGGAAATTCTGAAAGTCTGTTAGAAAACAGGTAATTAGAAGAGAATAATTACTTGTATATACAGCAACGTTATATTTCATACAAATTACTAGCTGTAACTGAATAACAGATTTGTAATTGTAATTAGGGGACTAACTTTCTGGTCACTGAATTGGCAAAGTCTATTTTTCTTTGGTTAAGAGAACAATAAATTACAATATATAACTATATGTACCAGTTTTCAAATCATGCAGCTGTTTTTCCCCTTAACTTTCCAATTCTTTTCAATTTGCTGCAAAGATTCTTAGTCTCAATCACTCCCCAACAACCACCATATAAGTTCTCTTCCTCCCCTCCAGAAATACTATGTTTATATACTCTTCTACCCTATCTTGCACATAAAAACCTCAGTTTTACTTCTTCTGCAGCATGAATTTTGTGCTTTTCTTGTACCTATTCACACCTACTCCCAGCTCCAAGTGAAAGAACAGAATTTGGTAGAACAAAATGTCATCAGTGACATTCATTCAAAAATCATGCATTAAAGTACCTATGTTCAAAAATACTAGGAACTCAGATATAATTAAGATACGATCTCTAGCCTGATGGAGCTCACAACCCAATAAGATAAATATCACAAATATAAATATACATACAGTAAATGTAAATTATATAATCAAAATACAGTAACAGTATATGAGTGCTATGTGAGGTCAGAGGAAGAAAAGATCATTACATCATAATAACTGATATAGAGCTAAGTACCCCAAAAGGAGCTATTTATATGACAACTACAATAATTTAAATGAAAACAACAATGAAAGACTTCAGGACTTTGATTACTGTAGTGATCAATGAACTACAGAAAACTTGACAATGAAACACATCTTCCAGTTGTCTGGAGAGAGGTAGTATAGGTGCAGAATAAAGCATATATTTTCAGACATGGCCAATATGTCATTTATTACAAGAGGAAATTCTATTGGAATTGGGGGTGGAGGTTTAGGGGTGGGTGGGAAATATGAAATAGATTATTGGGAAATAAAAGTAAAGTAGAAAAAAATAGAGGATCAGCAAGACATTTAAACTGGGGGCTGAAACTGTAGTTTCATTGATATGGAGAACTAAGACGAACAAACTCCCCATCAATGCAGCTTATAAACCTCTGCAACTTGCTCTGCACTGACAGGTTAAGCAACTTGACTAACCTCACACAGCCAGTATGTATCAAAGGAAGGACTTGCGTCAAAGTCTTCCTGGATCTAAGGCCTGGATTCATTACTGGATCTTAAAACATTAAAAAAAGGGTGAATGTAAGGAAAAAAACAGAAAAGATCATGACTATTTGGGGGGAATCAGAGAGGGTTCCTGGAAAAGGTAAAATTTGAGCTAAACTCTGAAATATAAATAGGATTATAAGGAGATTCCAGAAGTAGGGAACTACATATGGAAAGGTATAATGTTATAAGTCAGAAAAACTAAGTTATAAGTTAGAAAAACTAAAAAATGTGTAGGAGGAATGATTATTTCAATTCAGCTCAAACTCAACACTTATGAATGGTAATATAACCCAAGTACAGAAAAGTAAGAAGGTACCAGATAGCTGATAGCCTTGAAAGACAGTTTAGTATAGAATTTATTCAAATGGCAAGAAATATTTTGAGTGGCATCAAAGTTATCAGATTCCCTTTTTTGCATGAATTCTTACCCATCCTCAATCAAATGACACTCCTTCAAAAAGCTTTCCTTGATTCCTTTTCTCAAAAAAGAATCTTCTCATTCAGACTTCACAACACTTTCAACTATACCACTCTAAAGCACATATGTATTGTAGTTATTTGTATGTAGGTCATTTTCTTACAAGACTATACATTTCATGTAAACAGGGATCTAAAATTTGTACCTCTTTCATCACCTAACACAGCGCTCTGCACATACTAGCCACTAAATAAATATTTACTGAATTTAAATGAAATGAATGAATTAAATTAAATGAAATGATTTAAATGAAACTGAAAATTAATCTGCCTATAATATGGAAGATGAACCAAAGAGAGAAAAGACTGGAGGGAAGTAGACCTCATAGGAGGCTACTATAATAGTCCAGCCAAGTGATAATGAGGATCCATAATAAGATGACAGCAGTGGAAAGAAAAGATTGGCTACAAGAAGTATTGTGGAAGTAGAATAGATATGACTTTGCATGGACTAGACGTGAGAAGTGAGAGAGAATTCAATGACCATAAGTTTAAAAAATTGGAAGTGACATCTAGTCCAATTCCCACCCAAATCATGAATTCCATCTACAACATCTTAAACATCCTACATATGATGATTTCTAGCAATGGAGAACTCATTACACCTTGAGGCAGTCATATGTCAGCACAAGAAACATCAAGATATACATTATGGATGATGGAGTAGAGAGTTGCAAGAGGTAGGGAGGACAGAATGGTACAATGAAAAAGACATTGACTCTGGAATCAGAGGACCTGTGAGCAAAATCTCACTTCAGATGACTGCTACTCAAGGGACTTCTGGCAAGTCACAACCTCCATGAGCCTCAATTCACTCACCTGTAAAATTAGGGGGTTAGACTAGATAACTGCTGAGGTCCCTTTAAGCTATAAAAGATCCTGTGATCCCATGATCCTAAGCAGAAATAAATACCCTTGGAAGAATTTTGAATGTAAGTTGCTGCCAGAATATAATAGAGATTTCCAGCAGACATTCAGAATCATAAATCTGGAGTTCTGGAAGGTCGTAAGAAAAAATTCGTCTAGATATGGTGAAGAAAGCGCTAACAGACAAAGTATAGAAGAGAAACCAGTGAAGAGAAAGACTGGAGAGACAGAACAACTAAGAGAATTAGTTAGCATGGAAAACAAGTAAAGAAAATTAAACAGGTGGGAATAAAGATTACTGAAGGATGCAGAGAGATAAAAAAAGATGAATTTTGAAAAAAGCCAATAAACGGGTCTGCCAATTAGGAAGTTAATGGTAATCCTTGAAGAAAAAGCAATTTAAAGAGAAAAATTTAGATGGAATTCAAATTACAAGAAGCTGAGAAAAAACCTGAGAAACAGAAAAAAAAACCCTGAGAAAGCTGAACTGGATATACATAACTTTTTCTAGGATTTTAGATATGATGCAGCTTAGGAAGGTCAAAGGATACTTTCTTAGCATTAAGGACATTGTAGGTAGAAGAGAGGTGATAGCAAAAAGATTGAAAATTCTGGATATAGAGGGGAAGGCTGCTAGACCAATATCTTAAGAGAAGGCAAGACGGAATGGGATGATTGAGGGTTCAGGCAAAGAATTTAAATAATACCCATTATCCTGAAACTAAAAGGAATGAGCAATAAGCCTGAGAAGTGTTGAAGACCAGCAGAGAAAGAAAATAGGAACACTAATTCAAAGGCTGTCTTCTCAAATATAACAGAAGAAAACAGATGAAGTCAATTACACAAAATAAGAACACTATACCAAGTTGTTTTGTATTTATAGTCTACAACACTGAGCACATTACATTAAGGTCTCAAAAAATTGTCAGTTCTTGTATAACCTATACTGAATAGCTTCTCAGTAGGATTGGGTGAGGAGGGAAGAAGGGAGAGAATCTGAAACTCAAAAGTTTTAAAAACGAAAACTAAAAATTGTTTTTACATGTAACCAGGAAATAAGATATATAGGCAATAGGGTATAGAAATCCATCTTGCCCTACAAGAAAGTAGGGATATAAGAGAGGGCAGATTGGGGGAAGGTGTATTCAGTATGCTTGTGATCTTAGGGTGGGGTGTAGGGGAGAGACAGGGAGAAAATCTGCAACTCAAAATCTTGCGGCTATGAATGTTGAAAACTAAAAAATAAATAAATTTTTTAAAATTTGTCAGTTCTCTGTAAAAAAAAACCCAGAAAATTTTCATATTTACTTTTAAACAATATAAATGCCAAAATGTTTCCTGAAAAAAAATATTTATACATTTCTTTTAACTCAACCTACAAACAAAGGAATAAAATAAAAGATTCCTCAAGAAAATATATCATGGTCTTAAAAATTTTTTTTGGTATAGTCTAAAAAAAAAAAGATAGGAGCCAAACAGGGAATGATCAATCAAACTGTGGCATAACGAGTACAATGGAATATAAGTCATAGTAATAAATGATAAATATGAAGATTTCATTTAGATGAACTGATGACAAGAGAGTACACCCAACCACAACATTATAAATAGTAAAAAGGTCACTAAAAGAAAGCCCAGTTCTTTTTTTAAAATATTTTTTCTCTTGGAACTTTGATATTAATTTGTTTTCAACATTCACTTTTATAAAGTTTTGAGTTCTAAAATTTCCCCCTCCCCCTATCTCTCTCCAAGACAGCATGCAATCTGATATAGGTTATACATCTACAAGCATCTTAAAGATATTTCTACATTAAGTCATGTTGTGAAAGAAAAATCAGAACCAAAGGGAAAAAACAAAAAAGAGAAAATAGTGTGCATCTATCTGTATTCAGACTCCATAGCTTGCAGGTCCTTGGTGTAAGCTGTCCCAAATATCCTGAAGTAACACAACACTCGAAACCTCAAGAAGGCAGGATCAGCCCAGACCTTCCCCAAAAGGAAAAGCCCCAAGAATGTCATAGCTAAGGCTTACACATCAAACAAAAAGTCCTGCAAACTTCCAAAAAGAAGTAGTTCAAGTACCAAATAACCTGTCAGGATCACACAAGAACTGACAGCCTCTCCTATAAATAAGTGAAAGTACTGAAATACACTATTCCAAAAGGCAAAAGCGATAAGCTTAATATCTTGAGTAACTTACTCTGCAAAGCATAAGATAATCCTATGGGGGAAATTTTATGGAATAGAGGATTTTCAAGCATTTCTGGTAAAAAAAAAAAGCCAGTTTGGTTGTTTTTGTCATCAGCTGTTTTACATTTTCTTCTACCTTTTCAATCTTTTGATTTTGTTTTAATATTTCTTGTCTCATGAAATCAGTGATTTCCATTTGGCTAATCTAGTTTTGAGGCATTTCCTTTCCTGAGTATAAGGTACACCATTCTCTTTTTGAAGCTATTTATTCCATGTCTAGTTCCAGCTCCACCTAGAGCTGCACAGGAACTTTGAATTACAAACACAAAAGTCCAGAGAAACCTAGAAAGGTAAATTTATTTGAAAAATCAGAAGGAGTTTTATGATGATATACTGTAAACCCTACAATGGAGGAAGAGGCGAGTATACCTTCAGAACTTTAGTACCTTCAAAGAGTATTAAATGATCTAAATAAGAAAAATAGAGATCCTGGAAGTGGACTGATTTTATTCTGAAGGTTTTGCGAAGGGTCTATAAAAAGAATATACTAGTATAAAGAAGTAGGGGGCAGAATTTTCTATTTCTAGTAATTGAGGTACATGAGAAAAGTATACAAACACAGGAGAAGAAGGGGTAGGTAAAGTGGGTTTCAGATGAAGCTCATTCTTATCTGAAACAAAGGAAAGTTGAATCCACACCAAACTCACACAGTTTGGTATAGAAATACCTCAAACTCAATATGGAAAAAAGAAGGGAGAGGGAGAAGCAGGGTTCTGAAGGAAGAAAATGCCAGCGAAGAAACTGTCACAAACAAAACAAATATTCTGGTCCTGAAAAGGAAGAGGGAAAGAATTAAAATGGAGTGAGAGAAAAGAAAATAACTAGAATCTCAGGAGGCATGTTATCAATTAGGAAATAGCTGAACAAATTGTGTTATACGAATGCAATGAAATATTTCACCTTAAGAAATTATGGAAGAGATTTCAGAGAATTCTAGGTAGTATGAATTGATACAAAATGAAGTAGGCAGAAGCACATTATACAACGGCAATAAAGTAAAGGAAAAAACTTTGAAAGACTTAATAACTCTGATCAATGCAATGACTAACCATGTCTCTAGAGTACTTATGATGATTTAAGGTGCAGAAAAACATAAGGATTTATTTTACACTTATTTGTTATATGTGATTTTTTTTTCTAAAGGTGAAAAAGGTGTTAGCTATAATGATGCCCCCCATCCCCAAAAGAAGGCCACTGAAACACTTTTTAAATGCACAGAAGAGAAAGAAGTTCAGAAGGAAGCATAGACAAGCAAGACTGTTTTTAAAGTAGTATGTGGAATTTATGGTATACTCTTTTAAAGCAATTTTATGAAATGGAGACTCATAGAATTATGTACAAAATTCTTTTTTTTGAGTTCTACTGTGTGGAAATGCTCCTCCTTTTCAGTTTTTAAGTTCAGAATTAAACATTTTTTTTTAAGTTTCTCTTCCTACTCAAAGATTAGGAAGTACTGATCTTAAGTTTCTTAAGTGACATTCTTTCACTACAGACTCTGCATCTGCTTTACAAAGGGACTGCTGAACTAAAATAAAAATGGCCCTGATTTGGGGTGAAGAGTCTCAGGTTCAAATTTTAACTCTACAACTTACTGGCTTTCTGTCCTGGGGATATCATTTTTTACTTCTTTGGGATTCTGTTTTCTAATAAGTAAAATGGAGAGTATAAAAACATGTACCACCTACTTCACCAAGGTTGTTAAAAATCAAGTGAGAATGAATGAAAAGTGTTTTCTAAACAATAATTTTACAGTAGAAAGAAGCTTTGGCTACCATCATTATCATTAGCCTAAAATTCCTAATATGCCTAAGGCTGCTTATTTGCCAAACTCTGTTCTTAACTCAAATGATATTTCATATAAGTCAAATCCAGAAAGGTTATAGCACAACAATCTCTTCTCAAGTCAAACCACTGCAAAAACCTTGTTGTATTTGACTCATATCGCAAACCTTAAATTAAAATTTTCCACTTTTACAAAAATACCAAAATGAAGAACTAAGAGTAAGTTTTGCAGTAATATATGATCTAAGTTATGTCACTTCATTAAAAACTATAACCTACTAAGGGAGAGAAATGAAGTCATAAATGTTTTACATACTGCCTGCATGGGTATGATGCATAAAGCATCAACAATATGCTTTTCTTATGAAAATGAAGTTTAACTTTAATTCAAATAATACCATGACTTCAAAATTTAAACATTTAAATTACTAGCATATTATTTCTCCCATTGATGAATATAACGTCTTATATCAAACATCATCCAAAATATGATTTTTAAAAGGCCCCAAATCTTCCATAACTAGCACAGTCGGTTTTTGTTTGAACCAGTAACGTGGGGAAAAAAACTGGCTTAACATAGTAGTAAAGCTCCGAATCCAAGGGTGAAAATGCTATAAATTTCAATGTTACAAAAACACTCTTAAATCTTTAATACGAAGGGCTCTAGAATGGAAATTTGATACATAATGCTAACAAATTTGCTATGTAATGCAATTGTGTATACCATAGGACTATAACATAGAGTCCAAAACAGAAGTATCTTCTACGTTAAAACAAATGCTAACTTTATCAATTGGTAAAAAAAAAATGTAATTAGGAATATACTAGAAAATTTAATATGAACAAATAAGTTATTACAACAAAAAACAAAAAAAGAAAATATGAATATTTGACAAAATTAATGTATTTCATTCATTTCTACTTAAATATATTCACCAAATAAAGGTAACCCACTGAAAATCAGATAATTTACAAAACCGAACTCCTAATTTAAATTTTACCTTTGGTGGAGACTATTAATTTCTTCATCCTTGCGATTTATTTCCACCCTGGCAGTTTTGATAAGTACTGAAATATTCTTCTTAAGAGACTGGTTCTCATTTTGTAGGCTGAAATTCTACATAAAATACAAATAAAAATTATATATAAGACTTCAAAGTAACATTTATTAAAAGTTAGTCTTTTGTTAGAATGAATTAAATACTATATAAGTCAAAAAGACCTTTTAGATTATTCTAAATAATTACATGAATTAAGATTAGTACAAGGTACTATTTAGAGTAGGGATCCTTTTTCTTTTTTTTCGCTTTTTTGGAGAGGGGAAGACAGAGCAGTGGGGGGTTAAGTGATTTGCCCAAAGTCACACAGATGGTAAAGTGTTAAGTATCTGAGGCTGTTTTTGAATTCAGGTCCTCCTGACTCTAGGGCCGGTACTCTATTTCACTAAGACACCTAGTAGCCCCCGATCATTTCCTTCTTTATTCTTATATTCCATAGCATCTAGCATGTTGCCTGACATGCACATAACCTAATAATAACATAAAAGTTCATATCATATATTTCATTTAAATTTTCTTACTTCAACACCGAGGGAAATGTTAACTTCTAGAAAGAAAAATAAGATCCTTATATTCAATATCATCTTCCAATCATCAAAAACCAATGACAGGCAAAATAATTAATTTTAATAATTTTAAAAGGTAACTTAACTAGTTGAGAATGAGTAGTATAAAAATCTGGACAGTGTCATAGGGATAATTAGTTGTATATCCATAAGTGTCACTTGGTAGGGAATTTAAGAAAAGTAAAGTTTCAGTACATCTGCTAAAAATTGTATCAAAGAAGTCAAACTGAAAAGCATAAAAACATTACTTATTCAACAAGATTTATTACATATCTACTGTGCACCAAGCATTGGTGGAGACAAAGACAAAACAACTATTTTAAGTCCCTGCTCTCAAGAAACTCAAATTACATTGGGAGAAGAGATACATTTGAGGAGGAAACAAATATTATGTACATATACATACACACATACATATACATACATACATAATATTAAATACAAAACATATGTAAAGAAATTCTGGGAAGAAAACTCTGGCAACTGGAAGGTGGGAGAAGATTCAACACAGCCTTCCTCTAAGCTTTACTTGAGCTTAGTTTTAAAGGAAGCTCAAGATCCTAGGAAGTAGTGGTGAGGAGGGATGGATTCCAGGCACCCTAGAGAGACAGAAGATGGAAGGTCATATATGGGGAACATCAGGTAGACCAATGAGGCTGAGATATGGTGCATGAAAAGGAGTAATATGGATTAAATCTGGAAATGGAGGCAAGAGCCAGATTGTGAAGGGCTTTAAAAATCAAACATAGGGGTTTCTATTTTATCCAAAAGGCAAGAAGAAACCACTGAAAAACTTTTTCTTGAGCAAGCAAGTGATATGATCAGATAAATGCTGTTTACAACTCGTTTGAAAACTACCAAAAATATCAGTTAAATTGTTTCTGAAGACAAATCTAGCACTTAATTTTTTATAAAATACACAAAAATAAAAATAAAAACATGCTAAATATGGTGCACCTGTGACTGTATTTCTTTATACTTCTTCAGTAGATCTTTAATTTGCTTCTGACATTTTCCAAACTCAAGCTGCAACTGTAAAACACAAAATAATTTAAATTATGACTACTTTAAAACATTTTTTCTAAGTATTCTTACAAATTAACATATATGAAGACTGGTATAATAAATAATACTTTTATTAAGGAACATTTAAAAAATCATTAATTTAGAATTAAAAGGCCCAGCAGATACAGTATCTTGTTCACTGCACCATGTTTATCCTCGATACCTAAATTCAAGGCATAGAAAAGAAATTGTCAATTTAGTCCCTAGCAATCATTTCTCATATATTTCAGTAGGTTTATTATCTCACTTGACAAATCATAAAAAAAAATGTAAAAACATCACTGGTCATACTTTGGAATACTTGCAGTCTATTCTATTAAGGACAAACAAGTTGTAACTATTTGTAAATTTTTAAAAAGCTTGTAAAAAAAAAAAGCACCATCACTGACAGTAGCATGGTACAATGAATAGGAGGCCAGCCTTGGAATTAGAACAAGCTGGATTCAAGTCCCACCTTTGAACATTCTGACTATGATCCTGGGCAAGTTACTTTACCTCTCAGTGCCCCGGATAATTCTATGTCTCTAAGTCATACAACACTGGTCGATCTGCACCAGGAAAGGGAGTTTCCTCACCAGGAAAATCCACAGATTGATATTACAAGTTCAGACCAAATAAATACATAAAATCACATTCTTTCTTAGAAAGAACAGAAAATTGGGTATCAATTCATCCGTATCACATCAATCTAAAATCATATGTAGTCACATATATTTGTTCAGTTTAAAACATTAGAATCCTGTATTTTAGGGGTCACAAAAATCATAGCTTTATCTCTTGTGCATACGTCATTATATGTTGCTTCCTTTGCAGTTCCTTCTTCAGTCAAAATCTCCTCATACAAATCTAAGCAATTCCTCGATGGTGGGCAGAGTTTGGAAGAATTATCTGAAACAAAAATTAACAATGTTTGACTAACCTATTAGATTGTACTTAGAAATAAATACTGTAGAATCACAGAATTTTAGGAGATGGAAGGTAACTTAAAAGATTATTCAGTCCAACCTCCAGTACAATGAGTTTGTCAAGTTTGTAAAACTGGGGAAAATATTTTTATAATCATAAATATTAACAATAAAAGATCAATAAAATGAGGTTGGCAGTGGGAAGAAACACATAACTATCCTTTATACAAGGGAAAGTGTGATATGTCCAAAAGGAAAAAATAGACCGTAGGTTCTTAACCAGGAGCCTGTGAACCTGTTTTAGTGGTTGTGGGTGTGTGAGTGTGTATAGATATGGATGTATCTATCTACATATATACACAGCTAGGTGGCTCAGTGGAAGAAGGGTGCTGTGCCTGAAGACAGGAATACTGATCTTTGTAAACTAAAATCTGGCCACACTAGACGTGTGGCACTTAACATTGTTTGCCTCAGTTTCCTCATCTGTAAAATGAGCTGGAGAAAGAAATGGCAGTTTCTTTGCCAAGAAAATCCCAAATGAAGTCATGAAAAGTCAGACATGACTGAAATGACGTAACAACATATGTATGTATGCATACAATACACACACACACACACACACACACACACACACACACACCCCCATAGCTCTATGTCAATGGGCTACAGACAGTCAAAGGGATTCACTACATTTTTAAAAATTTTGGAAGAATCTTTGGTCTAGGTTATGAGCTACAAAAAAAATTTTAAAGAGTAGCCACGTTCAGCTAAAGAAGAGAGAAGGGTTCCTGAAAGAAGTGGTATCTAAATTAAATTTTGAACTTAGAAAAGAAGATGTCCACCAGAGGCATGGGAGACACGAGCATGAAGTACAAAGCTGAAAGACAGAAGGACAAAAACTTTGGACAGAGATTAATATAACCTGGCTGGAATATGGAGTAATAGTAACTAAGACAGAGATCAATTGTATAAAGGCCCTGAATGCACAGAATTGAAAATATATGCTGTATCTGGTAGCTAAGGGAATCAGTGAAGTTTTTTAAGTAGACTAGTTCTACAATCAGATAAGAGCATCAGGGAAAACTATTTAAGCAGCAGTATGAAGGATGATTTAGAAAGCATAAAATGGAGAAAAAAAGACTATAGGAAGGGATATAACCTTTATAATTTTAACAAAGCAGAAAAAGGGAAATACAAATAATCTGGAATTTATGCACAACCACTTTTTATTTTGCTTATTTACATGAATTTTTTGTTGTTGCTGACGGAAGCTAAACTTAAAATAAAACTATTTGTAGGGGAAGGTATCAGTTACTGCAGAGGTGGATCTGACAGGAGTTGGTACCTGAATGTCTTACATGAAGAAAACGGAAGTCAAAGATAACACCGAAATTAATAAACCTAGGAAGTGACTAGCAAAGGTGTAGTGCCATCAAGAAGAAACAGATTTGAGGACAAAGATAAAATGTTCAGTTTCATGGGCAAACAGGACATCCAGGGGAAAGATCTATCAAGCAATAGAAAATCTGCCACTAGTACTCTGCCTGTTAAGAGCTACAAAAGTAGGAGCCATTTGTGCAGAAGCAAAAATTGAAAAGAAATAGGGGAAAGCAAAGAAAGTCTTTAAGATCAGAAAAACCAAGAAAGAGAGGGAAGGGAATAGGGGAATTAATGATGAAACAGGGTCAAAAAAAAAACAACAATCCAAGGGATGGGAGGGAAGGTGAAAGATCACTCCTTTCTTTGAAAAGAAAGAATCAATAAAAAAAAATACATAGCAATTTTGAAGAATGGATAAGGTAAGTTGAGGGAGTTAAGGTTGGATGGACTCAGCCTTCACAGAGAAAAAAGGTAAAGTTATATCCTTAGACTGATGAATAAAGAGAAAAATTGGGGGCTTGAGAGAAAATAGAAGATTTGGAACACCTGTAGTAGAAATTGTAATATTCGATAAGAGATTAATTAATAAAGACACAGTTCAAAAATAGTGGACCTAAGCTGCATGATTTGCTCCAGGAGCACTTGGAAATGCGACTAGAAGATACTGAGTTACAAAAAAAAATTAACTACATAGAGGTAGAGTTCCAGGGGCAAAAATGACATGGTAAAATGAGACAGAGTCAAGAACGGAGGCGATATGGTACTGTTTTAATAGTAATTATTAATATCAATATAATTTAAATGATTTTCACTTATGTTATTTGTAATACAGTGATATCTTCAAAAGTTGCAGAGATTCACTGGGCTATTTACCTCATGCTTTTTGAGTTCTTGTCTACTTTTTACAGTTTTTCAGTATCTTCTTTCATTATTAACTCTCACTCCCTGCTATTATTGTCAGTGTGGTATTTTTTTACATACAACCAAATCCACCCTTTATCCTGATCTACTAAAGTAGTGAGTGGTATGATATGTGACACAAGATAACCAAGGTTGTCAAAAGTGTGTATACATTTAAAAAAAACAGGCCATAAGTGAGGTTCTGAGAGAAAAGTACTAGTTTTAGTGTATGTACTCTGGGAGATAAATTCTGACTACTCAGAGGCTCTTTTTTTGTTTATTTTTACTTCTAAACCTTTGAACATAGTTGGGTGTTGCCAATTAAGTGGAGTGTTCCTGTATACAAAGGGTTTATCCCACCTTATAAAGAATTAAAAATAGCAATTATTTTGCAGGCTAACCATAGGAACAAAGAATTAAGAGTTGGAAGAGAACTTAGAATTCAAGTCATAATAGGCCAAAGACATCAAAAGAAAGAAGAAATGTTCCTATATGTACAAAATTACTTATAGCAACTTTCTGTTGTAAGAAAATACAGGAAACTAAAGAGATGTCCATCAATAGAAAACTTGCTGAATAAAGTATAATAAAATATGTCCTGACAAAGATGTGGACTAATATGGAGAATGAGACATACATTCTGGGAATAACCAATGTGGGAATTTGTTTTTCCTGTCTATGTTTATTTGTTATAAGGGGAGGGGGGGAGAGAGAAGAGGAGAAAAGGGAAAAAAATGCTTGACAACTGAAAAAATGAAATAAAATTTCATTTTAAAAAATTTAAAGTGCTGATCTTCCTAATTTTCTAAACTAGGAGACTGAAGCTGAAAGATGTTAAGTGACTAAATGATTTTGGAAAATCCTGGGTAGGATGAACTGATGCCAAGTGAAATGAGAAGAACCAGAAGAACAATAATAATTTTAATTGCCACTTTAAAAAGAAAGAGACAAATTATTTGGGAGCAAGTAATGATGCAAGATATATGTAAGGGACTGGTATTTATGTCTTACAGATTAATATAAAATGGGTTTTAAAATGTGTTTTACACATTAAACTTACCAGTTAGAATATTATCCAGTCCAGCATAAATGTCCAATGAACTCTCATCATTATTCTTAAGAGGAGAAGCTAAAAAAAAGAAAAGCAACATACAGTCAAAACTTTACTTTTCAATGATCCTGAAATACAAAGTTAGCCCAACTGTCTACTATTAAAAAGGTTATAAAGAAAAAAAATCTCTATCAGTTAAGAGATGAGACAACTATAATCACAATACAGACACAAGAGGCCTTCCTATGAACTCACCCGAGTGCTAAACAATTTACTTATTAAAACTTTTTGGAGGGGGGGGTATAAAGAAAGTACTATTAAGAATATGATACATTGGGTAAAGCTTTCTATATTTCAAATCAATTCAAACTGGAAGACATCATAATTCAAACTATATAGTTTTGCTATATATTGATTTTGAATGCATATTTATATCATATTCTATGATGACTACTCTATAAATTGAGAACCTTGAGAAAAATCAGAGATCAAAATTATATATAGTATCTAATGTGATTTTCCTTGTTATTGTAGATTACTTTAATTACTTTTATCTTAAGACATATTTTCTGTTACCTTTTAATAGCACTAGTGACAATTTATTGAGATTCTTTACAAATAAAATATGTAATTGCAGACCAAGAGGAAAACATATATTGATCCTTGGAATATCATAAAAATTGTAAAGTTATGTCTGTAATCTAGCCTAAATTCTTTTTGATTTTTGTTCATTACCATATTAACATTTTTAAAACTTCCCCCTCCTTAGTCCTACCTCTTTAGAATCTTAGTAAAAAGAAAAAAAGGAAAAACATTCTTTACAGGTAAAAATCCTAGTATAATTAATTCCATAAAATGTATACAATGATATTATAGTAGAATGTTAGCAACTAATTAACATAGTAATCATTTTAAGAGATTAGAAGAAATCAAAGACAGAAATAAAGGTTCTATATATACACCAAAAATACAATATTCATAGGAGCACCTTTTGTGGTAGCAAAGAACTGGAAATAATGTAGATGCCTAACACTGGGGAATGGCTAAAAAAATTATTGTAGATGAATGTAATGGAATATTATTGTACCAAAAGAAGGGATAAATGTAAAGAATTTTTTAAAATGAGAAGACATAAAGTAAGCAGAACTAGGGAAAAAATATACACAATGACTACAACAATGTAAACCAAAGAAACATAAAAAAGGAAATGGAATGGCATATAACTATCATGACCAAGCTTAGCCCTGGAAAAGAGTTATAAAAAGTGAACCTCCCTCTCTTCTTTTCAAAGATGGAGGACTATGGTTATAATATATTCTATATTGCCAAACTTGGTTAATCTATTAGCCAATTTTGATAAAACTATTTTTCTCTTTTTTATTTGTTGCTACAGGGTTGGTTTCTTTTTATTTACTGTTACAAAGGATGGCTAAATGGGGATCAGAAGAAGATGAAGACTGTGAGAAATGAAGGTGATATAAAAATAAGTACCAAAAAAAAAAGAATGAGAAAAACCAAAGAAAGGTTTCTAGATAACTGGGTGGATCCACTGCCAAGAACTGATGTAAAGTCACAGATATTATATAGGATGAGAAGGTGTAGAAACACTGTGATCTACATCAAGAAAAGTAAATAGTAAATGTGGTGGTGAAATCACTACATCACTGGATCATTCAATAAATGGAAGTTGATGCCTAACATCTAATAATAAATTATTAAGCAAGAAGTTTTAGTGGATGAGATGTGTAAATATTGTACATACTTTTAATACTTCACACTTCCCAAGATGCTAGAAGAGTATTGAGATTTTTTTAGATAAAGATCACTCACTATTCGATTGGTCATTTATTTAGTGCCTACTATATAACAGGCACTATGTTAGTCACTAGGAATACAAAAGCAAATAAAACAGTCCCTTCCCTCAAGAAATTTGTATTCTACTGAAGGATACAACATATGTGTACACAGATAAACATTAAAAACTTGAAAAGTTTCATGTAGGTAGTGGCACCTGAGCTAAGTCTTAAAATACGTTAGGGATTCTAAAAGAAGTGAGTAAAATCATATTCTAGTGAAGTGATATGGCTACTGTAAAGGCACAGTCAGATGGCACACTAAGTCTGAAAGACAAGTTAGTCAGTCCGGCTACACAGAGAGCATAAAAGAATGTAACAAAACTAAGTCTGGCAAAGTAGATGAGAACCAGATGAAGGAGATCATTAAACGCCAAGCTGAGAAGCTTGTATTTTACACTGAAAGCAATTGAGAGCCAGCAAAAAGTTTTTTAGCAGAGGATGACATGGTCTATCCTGGGTTGTAGGAATATGAATTTGGCAGCTATGTAAAGAATGGATTGAAAACAAGTGACAGGAAGAAGATCAAATGAGGGTACTAGTGCAAGATATAAGGCAGTATTAGGTTTGTAGCCACATTCAGTGGAGAACAGCGACTGAGATGTTGGAAAATTAGAATCAGATAGAATGCATAAATTTTTAAAAGCATTTATTAAGCACACAGTACATGCCACACATTTGCTAAGCAGCAGAGATACAAATACCAAAAGAAAACCAACCAGTCTCTACCCTCAAAAAACTTACATCCTAATAGGGGAAGAAAACACATTTAAGTGACAAGTGGCAAAGGAAATCTGATCAGTGAAGTCATAAGGGATCGTGAAATAAAGTCATAAAGCAAAGTAAATGACAAATCCTTCCCATAACAGTAATATTTAAGTGAGTATTTTTCCCAGAGCTAAAGGTAAAAAGGGTCTGATTAGAAGGGGGTGGTAGTAGCAGTGACATGACATGAGAGAGCCAAGACCTGAGCCAATCAGGCAAAAAATGCTGAAACCTTACCAATCAGAAGCTCAGGGTCCTAAGGACAGAGCTGAAGTACCCAGTTGGATGTGTAAGCTAGAATACAATAGCATGACAAAAGAAGGCTTAAGAGCAGTAAGACTCAGCAACTATGTGAATATGGAGGAGTAACAAAAAAAAAAATAGAGAAGAATCAAGGATAACTTCAAGATTACAAACTTGGGAAGACAAAAAACAAGGACAGTGGTGGATGTGCCCAATAGGCAACTGGCAGTGTGGAACTGGATCCAACCAAGAGAGACATCAGGGCTAGAAATACAGATTTGGAAATCATCTACATAGAGATGATAATTGAACTCATGAAAGCTGATGAAACTGCTAAGAGAAATGGGTCAAGAACACATCTTAGGGAGACATTCATGCTTAACTAGCAAGAGATGATCCATCAATGGACAGAGCAATGGAATAGTCTAACAGATGGGGAAAAAAAGCAGAGTACTATTACAGAAGTCAAGAGAGGAGAGTATCTAGGTAGGGGGATGGTCAAATGAAGTCAAAAGCTGAACACAAGTCAAAGAGCACAAGGGCTAAAAAAGAGGCCACTGATTTTAACAGTTTAATAATTTAGAAAGCAGTTTCAATCATGGGGAAAGGATTCAAAAGGCTGCAAAAGATGGAAAAGCAAGACCAGGAAAGAAAAGAAACAAGTGTAGACGATCCTTTGTAAGAGAATGGCAGACAGCCAACTTGCTCAGTAAAGTTCTGGAGGCCCAGTCACTGATGTGAGGTTTCAGAGAAAAACTGGTAGATAACTAATGTTACATGGTTGCAAAAAATAAATAAATAAAGCTGTGGAAAGGTCTGCTCCATCATTTACTAAAAAGAAAGCTCTCTATAATTTCAGAGTCTAAGTGCCTAATACTTACGTGGTAATTTGGCCCAAAGAGTACACTGGTATTTTGCAGGATTATTCTTTAAACTTTTGAAATAGCATTCCTATACAGAACTTTTTTTTCTAATAATTGATATAATAGCACTTTATTTATAGTGGTTTCTAATATTTTCAAATTCTGATTAAGATTTTAATGTACAAAAAACATGAAAATTTATGTACAGATAGTACTTGAAAATTATGTTCATGTTGCTAGTAATAATGTTGCTTTTTTCTACTAGACATTTTTGTTATTTACTTTCATTATGGTTCATTACCATAAAAATTTTCCCCACTAGCTCTTTGCTAAAAATGCTAAAATTTTCAAAGCAATAAATATACACATATTCAACCACATATTCAATTTTAACAAATAAAAATTACAGAATCATTATTCAGTCAAAATCAATCATTTGAAAGCATGCATTAAAAAATGAAAATAAAAGTTTTCAAATAAAAAAACTTGGATTTTCTTACCCAAGAGGACATCAAATAAATCTGTTCTATCACCATTTTCATCATCTGCTGCCATGATCCTAATCACCTTTGATGTTCCCCATCTATAAATGTTTAAGAACATATTTTAATTGATGAAATTAATTTTTCACAATCCAGGAAATAAGAGTTTTTCAAGATTTATATGGTAGACAATTTCAAAAATTCAATTTAAGGAGGCACACACCATCTGACATGACCACCCAACCTGCACCAAATCACTAATTATATCGTTCAGGATAAAATTATACTTTTAGAGTAGCATCTCACCTTTTATAGAGAAAGGACAAAATTGGGGGAGAAGCACCATTGTTAAATTTGCCAGTATTCTTAAGACTTACAAACAGTGTGTACAAAACTTACAAATAGTGCACATTTATATACTTCTTTACTACAAAGTACTATACCAATGTATAGGTGGTACATAAATGCTTTTGCAAAAGAATATTAACAAAGAAATCAACATCATAATGCAACAAATAACCACAATTCCAAAGGACTCAGGGTGAAACATGTTACCCACAACTCCTGGAAGGTAACTGTCTCAGGATGCGAAATGAGACATATACTTTTTGGACATGGACAATGAAGGAATTTGTTTTGCTTGACCATGTGCATTTGTTATCTTTTTCCCCCATTCAGAGGGAATAAGATTAAAGAGAAAATTTTTTAACAGAAAAAAAGTTAGAGGGGAAAAAAAGAAATTGTAAATGTTCCAAAATGTAATTTTATGAAATCCAAAAAATTATCACTATGGAAATGCTTTATGAGGTAATGACTGTCAGATCACTCATATCCCCTTCCTATTTTAAGAATCATTCTTCAAGTATTGTTTCTACTTACTAATTACACTAATGTTTTCTAATGCTTTCCTAGTTTTTGTGGAATCACTATTCCACTAGTCCTTACCACAATAGTTGCCATTTTAAGACTTTATAAGGACCCGTATGCGCAAAAATATTTATAGCAGCTCTTTTTGTGGTGGCAAAGAACTGGAAATCAAGGGGATGCCCATCAACTGGGAAACTGCTAAATAAGTCGTGGTATATGAATGTAATGTAATACTATTGTGCTATAAGAAATGAGGAGCAGACGGACTTCATAAAAACCTGAAGAGACTTACATAAACTGATACTGAGTCAGGAGAGCAGAAGGAGAACTTTGTACACAATTACAGATACATCTTATGGGTGACGACTAACTTTGATAGACTGGGCTCCTCTCAGGAATACAAGATTATAAGACAGTTCCAAAAGACTCACGACGGAAAGGGATATTCACATTCAGAGAAAGAACTACAGAGTCTGAATGCCGATTAAAAGCAAACTACTTGCTTTCTCTTTTTTTGTTTTGTTGTTTCATCTTTCTCACTGTTCACTCTATTGGTTATAATCCTTCTTTACAATTTGACTAATGTTTAATGTGAAGGTATTTGTAAGATCCTGTATTTTGATTGCATGCTGCCGTGGTGGGGAGAGGGGGAAAATTTGAAACTCAAGGGATTGTGGAACTGAATGTTGTAAGCTAAAAGTAAACAAATTTTTTCTAAATTAAAAATTAAAAAGGACTTTATAAAACACTTATGCCACTGTTTTGCCTGTTTACTAATCTGATCTACCCATTGACTTTTTAACCAGTACCAAATTGTTTTGATGATTACTGAATTTGAGACATGGTACTTCTAAGCATCCTTCCTTTTTCATTATTTTCCTTGTGACTCCTGATTTTTCTGTTCCTCTAGATCAGTGGTTCTCAACCTTTCTAATGCTGCGACCCTTTAGACCCTTTAATACTCGTATGGGGGAGTATCTGCATGTGGGTGGACCTGCCTGGAGAGCAGTGTCTCAGCTCCTAAGACCACTGCAAATGTTTTCTGATGGTATTAGATGACCCCTGTGAAAGGGTCGCAACCCACAGGTTGAGAGTCGCTGCTCTAGATCAACAGTATCAAACTCAAATAGAAACAATTACTTGGGGGCCACTGGGTGCAGTGAATAGAGCACCAGCCCTGGAGTCAGGAGGACCTGAGCTCAAATTAGCCACGTGACCTTAAGCAAATCACTTAACCCCAACTGCCCTACCTTTCCCCCTCCAAAAAGCAGCAAAAATAAAAAATTACTTGCAGTCTACACAATGACTTAGAAAACCACAAATTGACATTATCTATTTGCATTTTTGTTTTGTTAAACATTTCTCAATTATACTTTCATGCCAAGTGTAAATTTAATCCCACTGCTGCTACACTGTAGCAGTTTGGACCCAAATTTGGTATCTCTACTCTACATGATCTTTGTTATTTTTTCTCCTTTGTTCCATAAAGTAATCCTTTGGAATGCTGAATAATAAAGCACTGAATAAATAAATCAATTTAAGAATTATCATTTTTTTGCTATAATACATGGATTAACTATGAGTAAATATACTTCTCTAATTATTTAGGCCTTTATTTCTGTAAATTGTAATTTGTAAATATATTCATATAGTTGCTGGGTATCTTTTATTAAGTTAACTCCTAAATAGCTTACATTTGCATCTTTTCCTGCTGGCTTTTAGTGGTAGTATGGAGAAAAGCCAATGATTTCTGTGGGTTTATTTTACACCCTGCAACGCTGCTGAAATTAAGTTTTTTGATTATTTCTAATTTTGAGGGATCTTGCAATAATAAACCATCATATCATCTGCAGAAAGTCATAGTTTGTTTACTCATCCCCTGCACTTATTTATTTTTTCTTGTTTCATTCTTATAAGCTAGCATTTCTAATACTACTTCAAATAACAGTGATTATAATAGATATCATTGACTCTAGCATCTGTCCATTACAGATTGTTAGCCCACAATTTTAAATAAATAGTGTTTAACATGTTAAGAAAATATTCACTTATGTAAATGCTTTTTCATATTTTCAAGAGAAACAGGTGCTATACTTTATCAAAAGTTTGTTTTTACTAGTGACATTATTTTATTATTACTGTTATTATTCATCTTAAATCCCATCTTTATAAAAGTCATTCTTCATATTATTACCTTCCCCGAGATTATCTCCCATTTACACATTATACATCTTGTATGTATACAATTGTTTTTAGCCTTTTTTTTGTATTCCTAGGACTTGATACAGTACATAGCACATAACAGGTATTTATTAAATGCTGATGACTGAATGGCCCTTCTTTTAGCTCTGTATGAAACTTCACATTTCAAGTGTTTTTCATGAAGCCTGCTGTCCTTAATTTTATGGGTGAATTCATCCTATTCACATACATGACTGCTAATTGTATGTCTCCCTCCATTCTATCCTCTTTTTTGCTCCTTACATTCACTGCCTCTCTTTATAAAGAGTTAGCGACAGAGTGTACTCAACAATAATGGGCAATCACAGGAAGTTACTCTAATAAGGGTCACATTTCCAAAACACAGAAGAAACTGATTCAAATTTATAAGAATGAGAGTCATTTCTCAATTGATAAATGGTCAAAAGGTAAGAACTGGTAGTTTTTATATGGAAAAATGCTTCACATCTCTAATCATTAGCAAAAATAATAATAATAAAAAAGAAACTCTGAAGTTCTACCTTACATCCATCAAATTGAAAAGAGTAACAAAAGAAAAATGAAAAAAAGGAGGGGCTGTGGGAAAACAGGCACATGATACACAGCTGGTGAAGCTGTAAACTGGTATAGCCATTTTGAAAAGTAACTTAAAACTATGCCAAAATGTTATTAAATTGTGCATACTCTTTGACCCTAGGAATGGATCAAGATATCCTTGGTTAAAGAGACTGGCTATCCTCCTGCATGTCTCAACAAGCAAAAGGGAAGAACAGAAAGGCATGGAAGACTCAAAATTGGATAAAGGTGAATATTATCAGAAATACAGAGAACAAAAAAGAGAGAGAGAACAACCCTACTAATGACTGAAACCTGACAGTTGCTTTTTCCTACTAAACTTATTTTTTTAAAACAGAAAGCAGCTTAAATTTATAATTTTGTATTTATTATATTAGCCGCAAAATAGTTTAGTATTTACCACCACTATGGGAAAATATTAAAACAAGTAACATGGCAAAAAAATTTTTTAAGCTGTCAATGATTCATTGCCTACCAAATAAAGTTTGAATTTCTTAGCTTTATATCTAACAGCCCACATGGTTTTAACATACCTTTCTATCCTTATCTTCTAAAACTCCCCTTCAAAAATCTACACTCCAGTCCAACTGGACTATTTACTATTTCCAAATATGCCTTGCATACTTCTACTTCTGAGCCTTTGGAAAACCCTTCTCTATATGTCCCTCAGAGAGCTCCTGTCCAATGACTTACCTCCATTCTAAGTCTAACTACCAAATGATGAATTTTAGGGGTGCAGCTACTCATGGAACTTTACTAATGCACAGAGACACTATTATTTGAATTGTGAAAAGTATTATACAAATCAATCAACGAGTAAGATCTGCAAATTATAGATAATACTACACCCACTTCACAAAAATAGAATCAAATGAACAATATCTAAAGCTCTTTGTAAATATAACATTAAATCAATGTAGACTTTATTACTACTACTACCAGAAGCTATGCGAAGCGAAGTCAAATTATTGGTAAGTGATATTACATGAGGAATACCTCCTAGCCATGCTTAAAATAAAACAGGAGACACCTCGGTCAAAGAATAGGAAAAGTTTCTCTAATTGTTTGAAACCGTTAGAATGTCTTATGAAGAAGGCTATATATAGTCCACCTTCTTTAGTAACTTCAAAAAAGTGACAATAGCACATTGCCCGGGATGACTTAACTGCACTCCTGCCAAGAAATATAAAGATGGCACAGATATGTATTTGCAAAACTTTTTAGGAAACTAGACTTGAAAAATTTCAAAACTCAACTGTGACTGGGGAACTTTCAAAGTCAAATTACTCAGCATTTATTACCTTTTCTTCCTTTGTTAAGTGGTAACTTTATCAATGCTTCTTGCCCTTATATTATGGATGACTTGAATACTTTTTGTTGTACACCAACAGACAGGAAAGCATTCTTCAAAAATCTCTACTGTACCTGAGTTCTCATGTTTCTTCACAGCCCTATAAGATATAGGTCATCTAGGAGATTTTTCTTGTACTTCCATGGGGTACATAATGGATAGAGAGCTGGACTTGAAATCAGGAAGACCTGTAGTAAATCTTGCCTCAGTCATACATAACCCTGGACAAGTCACAACTGCTTTCAACCTCAATTTCCTCATCTATAAAAACAGTTACCTAACAAGGTTGTTGTGCAGGTCAAATGAGATAACATATGTAAGAACTCTGCAAACCCTAAAGTCCTACATAAATGTTATCTATGAGTATTGTTACTACTAAGGAAAAGCATCTCAGAAACAATTCATCTACCAAAAAAAACAAGCAACAATATTGTTTACAACCTACGTTGCACCCCTAAGTTTACCACCAAGTCTCACCAATTTCCACAAGGATGGCGGGAACTAAATGACTATACTAAATACACAATGTTACATCTAGTTGCATGTAATTCTCTATGACAAATAATCTTCAATGGGGTGGTAGAAGCTGCTCCAAAACTACTAAAACATCCATTTTGACTAGTTGGTTATCATAGAAATGTTAAAAATTAAACCAAAAACTTTCACTGGAAACAAATGTATATAATAAAGCCAGATTCAGCTCTTTAAGGAGAGGGGAGTGTGGCCATGTTAGCTTGTTATAACGGGTCTGACCCACAATCTGGCACCTCTCTACTTTCCTAGATTTATATCACATAATTTCCATTATGCTCCAGTCAAACCTCAGCACTCTGAAACACTCTTTTGACTGGAATGTCTTCCCTTTCTGTCATATTCCTCCCAACATTTTAAAGCCCAAATCAAATGCCATCGTTCCCTCCAAAGCTTTCTATTTCTCCCTCCCTGTCCTGCCCCTAGTCCATAAGGCCTTTCCTTCTACAGACAAGGCACAGCACTTAGCTACTACCGTGCCCTAAATATATACAGTATGGATTTCTGTCCTGAGAAGCAGTGCGGTGGGATGGATAGAGAGAATTAAGTTCAAATCTAGCCTAGGAAGTAGTGTGAACCCTGGGGACAGTTACTAATCTCTCTGTGCCTCAGGCAACTCAAGGCCAGGTGACTAGCGTAACAGCAGCATCATTTCCTACACCAATAAAATCACAGGTCAGTCCATAAAATCCAATCTTGCCTCAGTCATTAACTAGTTGTGTAAATCCCACAATTTTATACCTGTGTGTGTTTATGTACGTACACATACACATACATGCATATACCTACATACCTATGTGTGATCTCCCCACTGTATTATAAATCCATTAAGGCAGGGACTATATTATCTACACTTTCTCAAACCCAAGCCCAGTAGTACCTCAATTGTTGCTTCCCTACATCAATCAAATCACAGGTCTGTCTGTAAAATCAAATCTTGCCCCAGCCATGTACCAGTATAATTAAGCGTGTGTGAACACATATACATATACATGCATATGTGTGCATACATAACATTTATTCAGAACTTTAATGTTTGCAAAGCTCTTTACATGTAATTTCATTTGATTCTCACAACAACCTCGCTGAACAGCTGGTATGTATACATGCATGTATATGTGTAATCTCTTTATTATATTATAAATATACTATATTGTAAATTTCATTAAGACAGGGACTCTTATCTACACTTGCTTGAACTCAGCACCCAATAACAGTGCCTTTGCTCAGCCGATGGAAAAGACGAGATTGTACTAGATTACTCTCCAAGTCTCTTCCGACTCAAAAATACTATGATCCTCACCCCCTTTCCTCAGACCAGTTCCTACAATGGAATTTCCTCGAGGAATTGAAGTACCAGATGAAGGCACGTGCAGTTATGATACCTTGTGCTTCTCTTTCTCACTCCCCACCCCACCCCCAAGCAGTCAAACATCCAGAGCCCCCCAGTCCCAGACTCCACCCTGAGCCTGGTAGGAGGGCACGGGACAGGGTTAAGGCTGTGGAGAGGGCGCCCGGAAGGGTCCCCAGGCTGGGGTCGGTCAGACGCCTAGCTCCCTACACCAGGGGACCAGAAGCTCGCGCTCTGGGGGCTGACGGCTCCCTCAGTCAGAGGCTGGAGTGGGGGGGAGAGTCGGGCGGTTGCCGGCGGGTTCGGGGATCAATCAGACAGACGCGGCCCCTCCCCCAACTTCCCTTTACCTCCCCTCCCCCCCCCCCCCGCCAGGTCCGGACTATTGTGGCTGAACCCTGGGCGGGCCCCCTCAGCGTCCAGTGTATCCGCTGACCCCTACCCTCCCCCGGTCTTCTGGAGCGTCAACTTCCCTCCCCAGCCTGGAATCTTTTCCCCTTCCCCGAGGAGGCAGGCAGGGAAGCACAGGGCGCCGAGTAGACTCACCCGATCGTCCGTACCCGGTCAGCAGCCCAAGATCTTCTCCCGACGCTGCCGTCTTGTTGGTCTCTCCACCAATACTAACATCCGCACAGGGGACGGAGGCGGGATTCGGAGCCCAGGACCAATCGTAGGAGACGCAAGGCACGTCCTTGGGGCACGTACCTAGTTCCCGCCTCTGGAAGGAAAAAAACCACAGTTGGCGCGAAACTCAGGGACTTAGTATATCACCTGCAAGCCCGCAAATGTCAATATTGTAAAAGAAAGGGGCGTGGCCTGGGATGGAAGGAAGGGGGCGGGACGTGAACTGACTCCGCTGGGGAAAGCAGAAAGTGAAAGCTAATAACGACATGGGTCGTCCTCCTCCCCGTCAAGTCTGTGGTCAAAGGGGAACCTGGACCACACGGAAAAACATCTAGAGGGGGCCCACTCGAGCAAATCCAATCTTGCCATTGGGGAAAGTCTGAGCCGCAGAAAACAAGGTGATTGATTCACATCAATCAACCAGCATTTCTTACTAAAAACCTACTATGTGGCAGGCACTAAACTAAGTGCTAAATGTACCCCCTGGGCTCCTAGTTTATTTCGGGAGAATATAGATCTTTAATATTGATATAATATTTATATTAAATATCAAATTTATATTATTATTATTAAATACATACTAAACAAATACCAGATAACCTTGCAAAGGTGAGGGGATGCATTAGCAGCTGGGAAATGAGGAAAAATTTTGTGCAGAAGGTGGAATTTGAAATGTATTTTAAAGGAAACAGTATTCTAAGAGCAAGGGTGAAAAAAGAATGAATTCCAGGTATGGGGGAGGGGGCAGTTGTGTGTAGCAGCCTGGGCAAAGGTACAGAGGTGGGAGGAGCAACAAAGCCAGTTTGGCTGGACCAAAGAGTGAGTGAAAAGGTGTAATGTGCAATAAAACCAGAAAGGTTGGTTGGAGTCAAGTCAAGAATAGCTTTAAATGCCAGAAGCAGTTTGCATATAATTCCAGAGGCAATAGGAAGCCATTGGAGTTTACTGATCAGGGGAATGACATGATCATATTAGATGCTTTAAGAAAATCATTTTGGCAGCTATGTGGAGGATGGACTGCAGAAAAGAAGAGGCAGGGAAACCATTTGGGAGGTTATTGGTGGGACAAGGCTAGAGGTAATGAGGGCCTGAACAAGAGAGAAGCTGTTTGAGAAAACAAAAGGGAAAGGAAAAGGATGTCGAGAAGGGAGAATGGACAAGACTGGTCAGCTGATTGAAAATGGGGGCTGAGGAAGAGTGAAGATGTCAGGATGATTATAAAATTGTTTGAACCTGAGTGACAAGAAAGAGGGTAGTGCCCTTGGAAAAAAATTAGGAAAATATTGTATGTGGTTTATTTAATCAGAATCAACCTTTTTCGTATGAATCTACTTTTAGAGGTAACTTGAGGGGCACCACTCCCTGACCCCCACACACACTCAAAAAAACCACATTCTCCCACTTACCAACTTGGCCAATTCCATCAATTATTTTTTAGTTACAGAATCACAGAATCTAAGCTAGAAGGAAACAACATATAATGGTGGAGAAAGAGTCAGGATCATTCCTCTCCCATTTGAGTCATAAGCACAATGTTCTAGAAGCACAATCTGGAGACCTTCTCCAAATTCTGAGATTTCCAGAGAAGTTTTAAAAAATTCACTCCATATAATTGACATGTGCTGACTCAGCCCCTTTGAAGGAAGGCAAATCAAAAAAATTTTAAAAAAAAAAGAGCCTAATATTAGTACCTTTCTGAGGCCCACCAAAAAAAAAAAAACAAAACAACACAACCCTGCTAACTGGAGGTGTTAATTAAGCAGGAGTATATAATCAAGAGCAGGGGAGGAAGGAGAAAATAGACAGGACAGTGTCATGTACCGAAGAATGGACAACAGAGACTAGAACAGGCTAAGTAGAAGGTAGTGCCAACAGCTACTTGAAAAACCTACTGTGTGAATAGTAGGTCTGTAACACTGTGGTACAAGAGGAGAAAACTTAAATTTATTTTATTTAATACCCTTTCTGGTCTACTTTTCCATCTCTCTCTCTCTCTCTCTCTCTCTCTCTCTCACACACACACACACACACACACAGCACTGGGGGTTGCTACTGTAGGCTCAATGTATTCTTTGTATCTACACTCCTAAAACTCTATCTCATGAGTTTCCATCAATTTACCTTTAGTCATCCAGAAACAGTTAGTCCAAGTCACAGGCATTTCCTGCAGTAGCATAGTAAGGACAAGAACAAAACAGTATTTGCAACATAAACCTGGTCATAAACAAATGTGCATAGCATAAGTGGGAGGAGTGGCTTCCCATAGAGTTCACATGTGGACAGGCACACATGTAGGAACATCTCTGATGCTGCAGGATCCCAAATGTCTTCACATTGCTTCTATAGACCTTGGTCTCACAGCCTCTGCTGTGTGTTGCTTTACTGCTTGGTTGTAGTCAATAGCATCTCTAGCTATGGGGTTAGCTGAACTACATTACTACTATGCACTTTTAGATAGAATAAAATGCTATACCATAGGGGCAACTGACATCTTGATTCTGGAGTCTGCTATATTCCAAGCAATATCCCAGCTCTGGGCTTGTCCTTTTAATTGTTCCCAATTTACATTTGCAAATGGACTCCTTGGAATCCTTAAATTCATAATGAACAAGCTTCTCTACTACCTACAAATATGCCCATGTCTCCCTCCATCCACCAAAAAAACCTCACTTCATCCAACCATTCCAAGTAACTATTGTCCCATATATTTCCTGCCTTTTGTGGCAGGAAACCTTCTTTAGAAGACAATTTACAACAGGTGTCTCCACTTCTCTCACTCTTTTCTTAATTTACTACAATCTGGCTTCCAAATTCATCATTCAAGGGGGCAGAGCCAAGATGGCGGCGTGGCAGCAGCAACATATCGCAGCTCTCACATAGCCACCCCAAAATACCCATAAAATAGGACTCTAAACCAATCCTAGAACTCCAAAACGCACACAAAGATACTTCCCACTAAAGTCAGCTCCACTACGAGGAACCATATCAGCACTGCGAACCGAAACCAGCCTGGCCTGAAGCCACTGCTGTGCCCTGGGGGC
>CM053584.1:250610653-250626958 GCA_028627135.1 Pseudochirops cupreus | reverse complement strand
GCGTATTGAATTGCTTGTCTTCCCAGTGGGGGTGGATGATGAGGGAGGAAGGGAAAGAATCTAGAATTTAAGGTATTAAAATCAAATGTTTTATATATATATACATATATATATATAAAATTATTATTATTATTTACATGCAACTGGGAAATAAGATGTACAGACACTGGGATAGGGAGATCCATCTTGCTCTACCAGAAAGTCAGAGGCGTGATGGGGGAGGATATAGGAGAGGGCAGATTGGGGGAGGGGGTATACAATGGGATTGCTGTTTTGGGGTGGTGGGTAGGGGGAAAGACAGGGAGAAAATTTGTAGCACAAAATCTCATGGAAATGAATGATGTAAACCAAAAATAAACAAAACTTAATTTAAAAAAAAGAAATGGTGTAGAAGGTTGGAGGAAAAATAATATGAACCAAGAGGTTAGTAATGATAGGACAGGAACTAAAAAATATTAAAATTTCTGATCCAAAAAAAATATACTGGCTCTAACATCAGTCTCCAACACTAGAACTATTCAGTCTGTGAGACTAGCACAAAAAATTGAGGACTAACAACAAAGAACAGAAACAAACAAATCCAGGCCCATTTCATGGAGATGGGGTAAAAGAGAGGTAAGCTGTGGATTATCAAGTAGTTTCCCTCTTACCTGTTCAGTTCATGGTACCCATTATGATTGAAGTAGCTAGGAGTACAGCTAAAAAGATGGTGGAAAGAAAGTGAACAACACTGCAGTAGTTTTAAAAATTCAAACAACCAAACAAGATGATTACCCCTTCTAGATGCAGTGAGTACCATGTCTGGCAAACTGAACATGCCCAAAAGCTAGGTTACATTTATTTTTATTCTAAATTTAATAAATACTAAATAGAATGGATATCTGCATATACAAAGTAAAAATGAAAAAGGAGGGTTGTATATGAAATTGTTTATCATTATTAAAGTGAGTTTGAGGATTTGTTCAAGTGATTGATTGTTATCAATTTCAATTTCCTCTCTTAGAAATGACCTGTTTGCTGGAAAGAACATGAACTGATGCTATGTAAAGTCAGCAGAACCAGCAGAACATTGTACACAGTACCCATTGTTCGATGATCAACTTTGATAGACTGAACTCTACACAGTAATACAAGGATCTAAGATAATTCCAAAAGATTCATGATGGAAAATGCTATGCACATCCAGAGAAAAAACTATGGAGTCTGAATACAGATCAAAGCATATTATTTTCTCTCTTTTTTTGTTTCTTCTTTCTTGTGGTTTTTCCTTTGGTTCTAATTCTTCTTTACGATATGACTAATGTGGAAATATGTTTAATATGACTGTACATGTATAGCCTATATTAGATTACATGCTGTCTTGGGGAGAGGGGAGCAGAGGAAGAGGAGAAAATTTAGAACTCAAAATCTTATAGAAGTTAATGTTGTAAACAAAAATAAACAAAGAAATAAAAAAATTTTTAAAAAAGAAATTTCCAGTTTAGAAAAATAAAACTGAACAAGTATAATTATAATTATGAATTTTGGCTCCAAAGAAGAGAGAAGAACATGTCCACTACTCAGTTTTTTGCAAAGATGTAAGATCATGTGTGCAGAACAATAAATATACATATGTCATATTTAGTTGAAGTATAGGTAAGTTTTGACTTAAAAAATTTTTCTTTTGCTCTTTTTTATTTTTTGTTATAAGGATTAGCTCTCTAAGGAGGGGGAGGAGGGTTATTTTGGAAATGGTGATAGAAAAATGCTATCAATAAAAATTAAAAAGAAAAATATTCACATACTTTGACCATTTATTCATTGTGGAATAGAAATTATTATTGAAAACATGGAAAACTTAACAACTAGCTCTCCAGATGCTTGACTCCAACACCCTTCCACCTAGATGCTACAAGTATTTTGACCAATGCTATTTTTTGAAATTATACTATTTTTCTTGTAGAAATTTAAAAACTTATAGTCAGGCATATGTCTTTAATAATCTTATCTTTAATAATTATTTTTATTTGTTGATAGGGAAAAACTTAATATTCCCTTCATAATTGAGATAAATATTTTATTCTTTTTCAACATTTTTATAATATTATTTTGTATGTTCTTAGATGCTTAAGTCTGCCGTCCAGCTATAACTCACGAAGCTTTATAATGTCAGATGTGGGGAATTGTTTTTCCAACAGATGTACAACCAATTTTCCTAAGTATCTATGTTAATTAATCAATCTTTTACCCAAGTTTTATTTTCCAAAGATTTATCAAACACTAAGGATTTGCATATATTCGGTTGGATGCCTGTTGGATTTATTGTATTCCATTTTTGTTTTCCCCCTCTTTCCCCACAAATTCCTGGTCATTTTGTTGTTAATGTCACATTAAAATACATTTCAAAATCTGAAAATGCAAAACCACTTTTATCAATTTTTCTCTTTAGTTTGCTCCATACTATTCTTGCCAGTTTATTTTTTACATAAGTTTCATTGTGATTTTTATCTAGTTCTTTTAAAAAACAGTATTTTGTTTTTTTCTAATCA
Organism: Pseudochirops cupreus; assembly: GCA_028627135.1. Lineage (NCBI taxonomy): Eukaryota > Metazoa > Chordata > Mammalia > Diprotodontia > Pseudocheiridae > Pseudochirops > Pseudochirops cupreus. Next base: position 250,624,430 of record CM053584.1, on the reverse strand, counting down.
TATGTAAAGACAGATTTTAACATTCATTTAAAATCTTTGAGTTCCAAATTTTCTTCCTTTCTCCCTTACCCCTCTTCTTCCTAAGATGGTAATAAGCAATTTAATATAGGTTATATATGTGCAATTATGTAAAACATATTTCCATATTAGTTATATTGTGAAAGAAGAAACAGATCAAAAGAAAAAATCATGAAAAAAATAAAGTGAAAATAGTATGCTTTGATCTTCATTCAGACTCCATCAGTTCTTACCTAGATGTGAATAACAATTTTCCCCATGAGACCTTTGGAATTATCTTAGTATTGCTGGGAATACCTAAGTCATTCATAGTCGATCACCATACAATATTACTGTTACTATGTACAATGTTCTCCTGGTTCTGCTCACCTCACTTTACATCAGTTCATCCAAATCTTTCTGAAATTTTTTTTCTCTTTTTCTCCCCAAGACGGCAAGCAATATGATATATGATATACATGTATAAATATTAAACATATTTCCATATTACTCATGTTGTGAGAGAAGAGTCAGAATAAGACAAAAATCACAAGAAAAAAAAACAGAAATTAGTATGCCTCAGTCTGCATTCAGACTCCATAGTTTTTTCTCTGAATGTGGATAACATTTTCCATCCTGAGTCTTTTGGAATTGTCTTAGATTACTATATTGCTGAGAAGAACTGTCTGTCAAAGCTGATCTTCGCACAGTGTTGCTGTTACTATGTACAATATTCTCCTGGTTCTGCTCACTTCATTCATTGTCTGTTCATGTAAGTCTTTCCAGGTTTTTTCTGAAATCAGACTGCATACCATTTCTTATAGCACAATAATATTCCATTAATTCATATACTACAGCTTGTTCAGTCATTGCCTAATTGATGGAGATTCCCTCAGTTTCCAATTCTTTGCCATCTTAAAAAGAGCTGCTATAAATATTTTTATAGAAGTAGTTCTTTTTCCTGTTCCTTTCCCTCTTTTTTAAAAAAAATCTCTTTGGAATGTAGACCTAGTAAGTAGTGATATTGCTGGGTTAAAGGGATTGCCCTTTGGACATCGTTCCAAATTGCTCTCTAGGATGTTTGGATCAGTTCAAAACTCTACTAACAATACATTAATGTCCCAATTTTCCCACATCCCCTGCAACATTTATCATTTTCCTTTTCTGTCATATTAGCCAATCTAAACAGGTGCAAGGTGATATCTAAGAATTGTTTTAATTTGCATTTCTCTAATCAATAGTGATTTAGAGAGATAGCTTTGATTTCTTCATCTGAAAACTGCCTGTTCATGTCCTTTGACCATTTATCAACTGGGGAATGATTTGCAGTTCTCTATGTATTTGAGAAATAAGACCTTGCTGTAAAAAGATTTTTATCTAGTTCTATGAGAAATCCGTTGGTATTGTAAATAGTGTAATAACAATAGGTATAATATCTAATTAAGGAAGATTATGCTTTTTTATTATATTACTTTGATCCATTTATAAACATTAAAAATCTTTCCTATTATATAGGTCCTCCTTTATTTTGATCATTATATTTCCTTTTTTTATTAAACAATTTTTAATTAGCAAAAATTTATTTTCTTCTTCTATTCCCCCTCCCATTGAAAAAGAAATAAAATAAAAACTCTCATAACAAAAATGTATTGTCAAACAAAACAAATTTATGCATTGGTCATGTACAAAAAAAGTGTCAAGAGGTTTTTTTTTTTTTAATATGTAGGGTTTTTATCAACAATTAGTTCACTTCTTTGGGCTACAGTTTTCTCCTTTGTAAGATGAATGGGTTGGACTACTTGGTCTAAAAGGTTCATCCCTTTAAATGTTAGCTCTATGATTCTATAATTTTAAAGATAGTTTCCATGGAAGATATATGCAAAGAAAGGGATCAGTGGGAGTGGACTAGGTAAAGGAAATCAGGACAAGAAGAAACCCAAATACACATCCCTAGGCTTATTATAGCCATTAGAGAACTTGGTCACCATACACTCAGGGCCAGAGCTAAGGAGTGATGCTCAACCAGCTTCTTTTGAGATTATAAAAGAGAGACCGTGGGCTGGTAGATACCTACAGCAACCTCTAACATTGCTTGGTGTACATTCCATGTAAAACTAAATAGCATGTGCCTCAATCCAGAATCTATTTCCCTAGAAATCTAAGGCATTGTATGCAAGAGATGGAAATTTAAAAAACTAAAAGAACATAAAAAATTTGCAGAGAAAAGAATTTAAAATCCCTTTATAGCAGAGTCAGAGATCACAGGATCATTGATTTAGAGCTGGAAGAGATGTCATATCTCTTATTTTATACACAGGGAAATTGAGGCCCAGAAATGTGAGATGACATTACCTAGTCTTAAAAATAAGACTATACAAACATGGAAAAAGGGGTAGAAGCAGGCATCATTTGAACCATCACTTTCATCTGAACCAAACAAAGGAGAGTAAGACACTTGTAAACACACACGTACATATCAACATATAAGATATATTTTTATAATAATAACATTTATAATTTCAAATTTAATAAAAAAGAAATGGTTAAGAAGATATTATAATGAAGGCAAAAGATCAAGAAAAGTATTAGAAACTAACATAAATAGTTCTATGTTAACAAGTTTGAGAACCCTAAAGAAATAGATAAGTTATCTACAAAAAATATATAGTATACCAATTTGCAAAATAGGATTATATAACGTACATAGACTAATGTTGGAGGGAGAAATCCAATGAGGCACCATTAATGAGGTACTCCTTTTTGGTATCTGAACCAGATGGATTCACATATGTTTTCTTCCAAGATTTCAAAGAATATGTAATCCCTATATTATATGGATTATTTCTAAAGAAAGATAGCATGCTGCACAATTCTTTTAATGAAGTTAATATGGTTTTGATCTCTAAAACTGAAATGGGTAAGTTGAGGAAAAAAGACTATATGCTAAAATAATTAATGACTATTCACACAACAATAAATTAGGTGTAAAAACATTGACAACTAGGAGACAGTAGAAGAAAAAGCTATTCATTACAACCAAGTTGGATTATACCAAGAAAGTGAGGATGGTTCAACTTATGTATTTTTAAAAATATGTTTTATTGCTGCCTTTTGTTTTTTTTTACAACACAGTCATTTCTGGAAATATCCACCTTCCCCTACTTTCCTGATTAAATTCTACATTGTAACATAGAAAAACAATTAAGCAAAAACACCTGGTACAGTTACCACTTCTGATAATATATACAATATTCTGTGCTAGAAGTCACCTCTGCTGTGAAGGATCTACTTTTTATTTTCTATTTTCTGAAATCATTAATGAAATTTCTATTTGATTATCAATCAATCAATAAGCATTTACTTGTGTCAGATACTATGTCAGACACTTAGAACACAAAGGCAAAAATAAAACAGTCCTAACTTTCAAGTAACTTGCCTTCTACTCAGAGTTCAACTTCCTTGCAGTAATCTTTTAATTAAGATTGGTTGTAGTCATTATGAATGTTATACATGTGGTTCTGCTTATTTTGACTCTGTATTAATCTTTGTTTGAAGTATGTTTCTTAGAAACACCACATTTTTAGATTCTGCCTTTTAATCCATTCTTTCATACTCTTTCATTTTATGGGTGAGTTCATCCCATTCATAGATATGACTATAATTGTGTATTTCTCTCCATCCCATCTTATTTGTTTATTTTCTTTGTCTTCTGTCCTACTGTCTACAAAGAGGGTGATAAGAGAGGAATGTGCTCAGCACTAGTGATCTAAACTGGATAAGATTTGCTTTAGCTCTCTGCCTTTCCTCTCTTCCCTTCTCCAAAAGCCAATTACTGGTTCTTATCAATCGTAGGTGGCTCAGTGGATAGAATGCTGAGACTGGAGTCAGGAAAACACTTCCTCCTGATTTCAAATCTTGTCTCAGATATAAGCTAGCTGTGTGACCCTGGGCAAGTCACTTAACCCTGTTTGCCTCAGTTTCCTCATCTGTAAAATGAACTAAACATTCCTAAAACATTCGTGTCTTTGCCAAGGAAAACCTTGAATAGAGTCTTTAAGAGTAGGACACGAATAAAAACCAATGAACAACAATCAATCATTTCTTTTCTTTTCAGCCCACCTTTATGTTCCCTTTTTGAGACTGGGGGCTTACTAATCCCTTCCTGAATCTATCTACCTTTTTATCCCCTCCCTTCACTACCAGTTCCCTCCTGTTTCCTTGTGAACTTGACACTAAATTCTATGTGTGTGTGTGTGTGTGTGAGAGAGAGAGAGAGAGACACACACACACACACACACACACACACACACACAAGTCTTACACTGCTTTGGTTCAAATAAAAGTAACGGGTCAGATGATGCTTGCTTCTCCCACACCTTTCTCCATGTTTGCATTGTCTTCTTTACAAGAAGCGCGATGATATGAAATATTAAGTTCTATCTCCTTTGTCCTCCTTTCTTCCCTATTGTATTCCAGTTTTCCTTTTTTTTTTCTAGTCCAATAAGTTTATTTTTGAAAATGTACACAAAAATGTTGAACCATTTCATGCATCTTCAGCAGCTGGGGCATCTCCACCCTTGGTGTTCCTGGTATATATCACTTGTGCTCTGTGTTTGGAAACCAGCTTAATCAGACCTTTACTAAGCAGTTCCTGGAGGGCTGCTCGGGCTAGAGAACCCCGGATCTTCAGTCTCTCTGAGACTACTGCAGGGGTGATAAGTTTATAGTTGGGGACCTCCTTGCAGAGTTTGTCATATGTTGCTTTGTCAAACAGAACCAAATTGTTGAGCTTGTCTTGAACTTTTCCCTTGGACCACTTCTTTTTCTTAGCCTTTCCCCCTGACTTGTTCACGGGATCTTTGTCCTTCTTGGCCGACTTGCCGGCATCTTTCTTCTTCTTATCGTCCTTGGGAGGCATGGTCAAGCTTCAGGTACTCCCGCTGCTGCCGCCTCCGAGGTAAGATGTCGGACAAAAAGCTTTTTTTCTTAAGAGAAATTCACAATATTAAAAAAATTAATCCTAGTCCCTTTCTTTCATGATATTAGGGTTCTGAGAAGTTACTTGTTCTCCCTCTGTTACAGGGATTCCATGGATTTCAGGGGCTCTGCTTCCTTAGAGGGGAACATACCTCTTTATTTTCACCAACCTTTGATTTCCTTTGTAATCCAATGTATATTTTAAAAAATATCCTAAGAAGGGGTAGGCTTTAACAGATTGCCAAAGGGGTCTATGACACAAAAAAGGTTAGTAACCCTCCTCTTTTTAGAACGTAAACCCTTCATCCTTTTTCAACCCCTTCCAATGGCATAAGTTTAATTATTTTTTTGTTTCTTTTGAATCCTGTGTTTACATCCCAAAATTTCTATTCAACGTTAGTCTTTTTCTTTTTTAGTAATGCTTAGATATCTTTTATTTCATTAAAACTTTTTTTTTCTCCTCTAGGATTAACCTCTGTTTTAATTGGTAAATTATTCTTGGTTATAAGTCTTTCTCTTTTGCTTTTTAGAATAGCATATTACAATTTCTCCTTTGTGGTAACTGCTGAGTCTTATGTAGTCCTGACTGGGTTCCTTGAACTCTTTTGTTCTGGCTGCTTACAATATTTTTTTTTCTTGACATGGAAACTCTAGTTTTTAGCTATAACAGGTAACCAGATTATTTCTATTTTCACTTTGCCCATTTTTTCTTATAAGTCTAGGTAGTGTTTTCCCTCATGATTTATTAAAATAAGGCATTCAGTCTTTTTTTTGAGGGGGAGAGGGTGATGATAAATTTTCTCTCCTTGATAAGTTTTTCAAGACAGTTGCTTTTGACAGGAGATACCTTATATTTACTTCTATTGTTTTCAGCTTGAAAAAAAAATTGTTCATATATTTCTTGTTATTCCAGAATTATTGATTTCTTTTCAACTCATTTTAATTTTCAGGAAATATTATTACTTGAGTAAAGTTTTGTACCTTTTTAAAAGAATGTTTTATTTTTCCAATTACATGTGAAAACAATTTTTTACATTTATTTTTAAAATTCTGAGTTTCAAATTCTCTCCCATTCTCTCTCACTGAAAAGGCAAGCAATTTGGTATAGGTTATATACGTATAGTCATACAAAACATATTTCCATAATAGTTATCGTGAAAGAAAACACAGACCAAAAAAACCCCAAGAAAAATAAAGAAATTTTAAACAATTTTTGCTTTGATTTGCATTCAGATTTTATCAGTTCTTTCTTTGGAAGTGGAGAGCAATTTTTATCATAAGTCCTTCAGAATTGTCTTAGACTATTGTATTGCTGAGAATAGCTAAGTCATTCACTGTTGATCATCATACAATATTGCTGTTACCGTGTACAATGTTCTTTCTCCTGGTTCTGCTCAGTTCACTTTGCATCAGTTCAAGTAAGTTTTTCCAGGTTTTTATGAAGGCATCCTGCTCAGCATTTCTTATAGAACAATAATAGTATTCCATCACAAACATATACCACAATTTCTTCAGCCATTTCCCAATTAATGGGCATCCCTTCAATTTCCAGTTCTTTGCTACCACAGAAGTTGCTACTATAAACATTTTTATACATATAGGTCCTTTTCTTTCTTTTTTTAAAAATCTCTTTGAGATACAGTAGTGGTAGTGCTGGATCAAAGGGTAAGCATAGTTTTATAGCCCTTTGGGTATAGTTCCAAATTGCTCTCCAGAATCGTTAGGTCAGTTCACAGCACCACCAACAATGCTTTAGTGTCTCACTTTTTCCACATTGTTGTAGGCCAAAGAATTCCTGGGGGTCAGTTTCTATGCAGATGTCTTTGAGATTGCGGCTTTGGCTTCTGGCTTTGAAGCCTGCTCTCAGGGAGCATCCTTTGTCCTGTAAATACATTTTTTTTTTTACAATAACAGCAACATTTTATTTTAATTTTTTTTGAATGACTTATTTACTTTTAGTTTACAAGATTCAGTTCCACAATCACTTGAGTTTCAGATTTTCTTCCCTCCCTTCCCCCTCCCCCCCATGGTGGCGTACAGTCATGTATAGGATCTGCAAATACTTTCACATTGTACAATAGTTTAGTTATACAGAAGGGTTGTAACCAATGAGTGATCACTGGGAAAAAAAGGCAAAACCAAACATGAAAAAGAACGATAGCATATTTTGCTTCAGTCTCCATTTAAAGTATAGTCTTTCTATATCTTTCTCTGAGTTTAGATATCTCCTTCCATCCTGAGGCTTGTAGAGTTGTCTTTTCGCTGTGCGTTGTTGAGGATAGTCCAGTTTATCAAGGTTGGTCATCATATGTATGATGTGTCTGTGATTGTATACAAGTTTTTCCTGGTTCTGCTCTTCTCACTTAGCATCAATTTGTGTAAGCCTCTCCAAGTAATTATGAAGTCCATCTCCTTCCCATTTCTTATAGCTCAAGAGTATTCCATTACATTCATATACCATAGCTTGTTCAGCCATTCCCCAATACATTTTGATAAGAGTCAACTGACTTTCCCCATGACTTCCTGGGGCTTTGATAACAAAGCCTGATCTTATCTGAGCTACTTCCAGGATGTGACAGACTATCATAATGATAAGACTATGATAATGACAATAATATTCCAGGATATGACAAACTAAGCTTATTGATAAGAGTACCTGAATCTTTGTCTGCCTGTTCTATAAAAACCTTGTTCAAAGAATCATTAAATGGAATTCATGGTTCTTCCTTGAACTACCCACATCGTCTGGTCATTTCTTATTCACATCTCCTATCATGCTTAGTGCTGGACATTGAGCAGCACATGATACCATGTCCCCTCCACCATTTGTCATTTCCCTTTTCTGTAATATTAGCCAATCTGATAGATGGTTACCTTAGAGTTGTTTTAATTTCTACTTCTCTAATTAACAGTGATTTAAAGCACTTCTTCACAGAACTATGGATAGCTTTGATTTCTTGTGTGGTTCTGATTTGCTCTAAATATTTATTGAGTGGTGTCTTCTTCAAGGACCACAGGGGCAACTTAGATTAGTAAACTGCAAACTTTCAGCACCCTAAGCAATTTGATTGCTGCACTCCCAGTCTGAGTTTTGCTGACTCCTGACTCTTCTCTGGCTCTGGCACAACACTGCTGCAGGCTTGCCTCTGGCCTGAGCTCCAGTAGACAGCCTTTGGACCCAGTCCTTGTCCACATATTGAAAGGATTCTCAGTGTCAGAGTGATAGAATTACAGGCTACGTCGTTCTGGTTCATACCTCTTACCAAGGGAACAAAGTATAGGCCCCAACCTAGTCAATAGCTGGAAGGCTTTTAAACAGGATTTCCTGGCTGACCCCACGTGACAACGCTGGGAGGTAGGTGCTATTATTATCCCCTTTTTTCAGATAAGGAAACTAAGGCAAAGAAAGATTAAGGGACTTGCACAGGGTCATACTGATGGAATCCTAATAAAGCAGCCCCTAGTACCAAAATTCTAACTTCATCATGGGCCTCACTGAACAGAAGGCATGTCATGATTTAACCACACAATCTGGCTTTAACCATACCATTGCCCCCAGACTCAGTCACAGGCCTCATTGAACAGCAGGCATGTCATGATTTAACCACACAATCTGGCTTTAACCATACCATTGCCCCCAGACTCAGTCACAGGCCTCACTGAACAGCAGGCTCATTGCCCCTAGCTAGCCACTGTTCTCAGACTCAATATAGCCACTGCCCCTACCCAGCCCCTGCCTTCTCCACACACACTTCCCCCCCACTCAATATCCTAACTTCCTCATATATGCCTCACTGTCTCATTAGAACAGCAGGTGTGTCCATGAATTCCTTTTCCATTAGAATAGCCAGCATATCCATGTGAAGGAATCCCAGCTACTACCACTAGCTAGCCACTGCCCCCAGACCCATTCCTCACATTTCTCACAGAAATGGCAGGTATGTCTATGCACTCAACCACAACCACATTCATTCACTCTCAGATAGGACCACAGCAGCCAGCCAATCAGAAAGCAGCACCACCAGGATGCCTGAGCAGGATATGACCCCAAAACAATAGAAGGTACTTTCCTTAAGTAAATACCTGTGCCATAATAGCAAAAGCTGTCCTTTAGGTGAACTTATGATATACAAAGGCTTACATGAGTTTTTCTGTATGCATTGTAAGTAATTGCATAGGAAGTTCCACTGAGGCTGGGACCACTCCTCTACTACCTAATCCCTTGACAAATCTCTCCTGCCTTTGTTGGGTAATCAGCATCATTAAGCTATAAAACTGCCTGTCTTGTCTTACTGATGTTGCTGTTTCCTCTTGAAACTCAGCCTGCTGGAAAGTATAATCCTCAATTAATACCTTTGCTTGGACTGAAGATAGTCTGAGTGTGAATTCTTTTGAGATGACCCTTACAATACACCAAGAAACCATAATAATTCTGCTAATAAATGTTTTAGTGGATTTGCATCCAGGTCTTCCTGACTCCAGGTTGAATGCTCTATCCATAGGACCACCTAGACACTTAATCTTACACCATTTGCCAAGATAAATTCCAAATGGATAAGTGACCTAAATATGAAAGGTCAAATCATCAAAAGATTAAAGAACAGAAGATGAGATCTTTCATATCTATGGCTGGTACAGGGGTTGGTATGTAGAATTCTTTTTTTTTTTTTTTTTTGCTTTTTGGAGAGGGGAAGGCAGGGCAATTGGAGTTAAGTGACTTGCCCAAAATCATACAATTATTAAGTGTTAAGTGTCTGAGGCTGGATTTGAACTCAGGTCCTCCTGACTCTAGGGCCAGTACTGTATTTACCACACCTCCTAGCCACCCCTTTGTGTGTAGAATTCTTAACCAAAAAAGAGATCAAGGTGATAGAAGATAGAATAGAAGAGGGAAAACTGTTTAGTGGGGGAAAATCTTTGTATCAAGTATGTGATATAAAAATATAGATAATGGGTTGAATTGAGAGAAATATATAAAACTCAGACTCATTCCTCAAAGGACATGAACCATTTTTTAAAAATTGCAAAATTGTTAATAATCATATGAAAAACCACTCCACAACACTAAAAAGAAAAATACAAGTCACAACTCTTGAGTTTTTGCTACACATGCTGCAAAGTGGAAAAGATATTAAAAGATGGTAATAGTCAACATTGAGAGGTATAGAGAAATAGGGGAACACAAATATTCTTTTGGTGCAGGAAATTTTCTAACTATTCCAGAAAACAATTCAGAATTGTGTAATAAAAGTCACCAAATTATTCAAATTTCTCGACCTATGAAACCTTATATTAGGCATATACTCTGAAGAGGTAAAGACAGAAAGATTCCATATATGCCAAAATATTCATAACAACACTTTTTTTGGAGTAACAAAAAACTAGAAACAAATTGAGTATCTGCTGACTGAAGAATGGTTGAACAAATTGTGATATATGAATATAACGGAATATTATTATACTGTAGAGATAGGGACTAGATGTGTGGTTTCATTATGTTTAGAAAACTTCTAGGTGAGAAAACTTCCCCTGTCAATTTAGGTTGTCACTTCTCCCCAATTTATACACCTAGAGTATAAGTTGCCTGGAGGCAACTGCACCCCATTCACAGAAGAATTGAGAAATGTGAGGACTTCAGAGAAACATGGTTAAAACTTCTATGAACTAATCTAGAGCAAGTAAACAGAATCAAAACAATATATACAGTAACCATATTAATGCAAATGAAAACAACATTGAATCTCTGATTAATTGTAATGACAGATCTTGGTCATATCAACTTTTTTCTGGGGAATACAGAGAGTATAGAGAACAGAGAGTCTCTCAAATGAAGGAGACAGGAAAATGGGCTACAATTTATAGTCTAATAGAGTAGGGTACATTGAGAGGTTAAGTGACCTTCCTATGATCACAGCATATATGAGAGTTAGGATTTGAACTCAGCTCTTACATCTCTGAAACTGAAATTCTTCTGTCTTCTATGTTATATTGTCTATGCATTAACAAAACTTAATGTGTATGTATATAAAAGAAAGCATTAAGGAGTTTTCTTAACACAGAACAATGAAGTGTAAAGAAATTTCTCAATCAATCCACTGGGATTATAAGGTATCATTCATTGGATGAAGGAAACAAAGACCATATAGGCAACTTCTCATGACTGGTTGAAAGGACTGGCCATTTTACTTGGGCCTATTAAAAAAAAAAAGCTATCCCTACTCTAGAGAGTAATTCTGATGGTTGAGAAGTCACTCAATTATGCTGGGAAAGATTGGCTCTTGAGGTCATTCTTTACCTTTCCCCATTCTCCTCTTACAGAGGTCAGCAAGAGGTATAGGGAGAAAGAGATTTTTTCTCCCCTTCTCACCACTGGCTGTGGTGTCTGGCACCATTTCTTCCTGAAACTCTAAATTTTGTTTAGTCATTCAGCCAGTCAATAAGCATTTCATAAAGCAGCTGCTATGTACCAGGCACTGTGGTAAGTGCTAGGGATGAAAAGAAAAGCAAAAGACAATCCCTGCCCTCCAGGAGCTCTCAGTCTAATAGGGGGGACAAAAATGAAAACAAATATGTACAAACAATCTATATTCAAGATAAAAAGGAAATAATCAACAGAGAGAATGAAGAGGTTGGAAAAGGCTTTCTGTAGCAGATGGGATTTTAGATGGGATTTGGAAGAAGCCAGGGTAATAGGGAGAGATGAGGAAAGAGACCATTCCCAGGCATGGGGGATAGCCAGAGATAATGCCTGGAGCTGAGAGATGGAGCGTTTTGTTCAAAGAACAGGAAGGAGGTCAGTGTCACTGGACTGAAAAGTATACTTAAGTATAAGAAGACTGGAGTAGTACGGGAGAGGCTAAGGTTATAAAGGACTGTGAATATCAGAGAACTTTCTATTTCATCCTGGAGGTTATAGGGAACCATTGGAGTTATTGAGTACAGGGGATGACATGTGCTTTAGGGAAATCATTTTGTCAGCTGAATGCAGGATGGACTGGAGTGGAGAGAGACTTGTGGCAGCCAGATCACTTAGGGGGCTATTGCAATAGTCCAGGCAGAAAACGTAGAGGAATTAAGAAGCCTCTTGATGACAGTAAAAGAGGAGAGTATGAAAGCTGGCTTGAAGCTTAACATCAAAACAACTAAGATCTTGGCAACTTGGTGCCATCACTTCCCGGCAAATAGAGGGAGAAGAAATGGAAGCAGGATAAGATTTTATATTCTTGGGCTCAAAGATCACTGCAGATGGTGACTGTAGCTATGAAATTAAAAGACACTTGCTCCTTGGAAGGAAAGCTGTGGCAAATCTGAACAGTACACTAAAAAGCACAGACTTTGTTGCCAAAGGTTTGTAGAGTTAAAGCTATGGTTTTTCCAGTAGCAATGTATGGCTGTGAGAGTTGGACTATTAGAAAAGCTGAGCACCACAGAATCAACACTTTTGAATTGTGACGCCAGAGAAGACTTTGAAAGTCCCTTGGACGGCAAGGAGATCAAATCGGTCAATACTTAAAGAAATTAATTCAGGTTATTCACTGAAAGTTCAAATACTGAAACTGAACCTTAAATACTTTGGCCACATAATGAGAAGATAGGACTCATTGGAAAAGACTCTAATGTTGGGAAAGATTGAAGGCAAAAGGAAAAGGGGACACCAGAAGATGAGATGGAGAGATAGCTTTGTGGAAACAATCAACTTAAGACTGAGAAATAATGAAGGACAGAAGGACCGGGTGGGCTGTGGTCCATGGGGTCATGAGTAGGACAAGACTGAACAGACTGAACAACAACGGGCATGAGGAGAGAAGGGCCTATACTAAGGTTGTAGCAGCATCAAAGCAGAGAAAGAGGTATATGTGAGTGATGTTGCAAAGGACTTGGCAATAAATTAGATTTGGGGTGAGGTGGGATGAGAAAGTGAGAAGTTAAGGATATCACCTAGGTTGTGAGCTTGGAGGATTTAGAGAATGGTGGTGCTCTTTTGAAAAATAGGGAAGTTTGTCTAATGGTAGCCATCTCTAGGGAGGGAAGAAAAAAAGTGGAAAAAATAAATTTACATGATAACTTTAAAAGGAATAGCAAGGTATACATAATAGATTTGCAGTTTTGTGTGCAATCTTTTTTTTTTATTATACTGCGTTATGGAAATGCATCTTGTTTTATCCCACAAATGCAAAAAAAATTTAAAAAAGAATAATAAGAATATTTGGAAGGGTGGAAGATTTGGAGGCAAAGAAAATGAGTTCAGTTTTGGACCTGCTGAGTTTAAGACATCTATGGAAATCCAGTTAGAGATATCTAATAGGTACCTGGAGATGTGAGATTGGAAGTCAGTAGAGGTTAGGACGGTATAAGTAGATTTGAAAATTAATATCATAGAGATGATTATTGAATCCATGGGAGCTAATGTGATCACCAAGTGAAGTAGTATAGAGGTAAAAGAGAAGAGTGCCCAGGGACACCCTTGATTAGCTGGCATGATTTGAATGAAGATTTAGTAAATGAGTCTTAGAAGAAGTCAGAAAGGTAGAAGGAGAAGTAGGAGAGAGAGCAGTGTCCCAAAAACCTAGAGAGAAGAGAGTATCAAGAAGAAGGTGATTGACAGTGTCAAAGACTGAATAGAGATCAAGAAAAATGAAGATAGAGAAAAGGCCTTTGGACTTGGCAATTAGATCACTGGTAACTTTGGAGACAGCAATTTGCTTTGAATGATGAATTTGTTTGTTTGTTTTTTTTAATTTATTTTATTAAATTTTTTTTGAGTTACATATTTTCTCCCCGTCTTTCCCCCGCCCACCACCCC
>CM053584.1:250586990-250610153 GCA_028627135.1 Pseudochirops cupreus | reverse complement strand
CAAGGCAAGCCCTCAGCAATCTCAGTTCCAGGGGAGACAAGGCTCAACAAAGCCATAGCCAGTGCCCTCATCAAGTCACTCTCTGCCTGTAGAACAGTCCCAGAGCCCCTGAAAACATCAGCAAGGCTCTCTTCCAGGATTTCTGTGCAGGTACCACAAGAAAATCCTCCTTCAGGGCTTCTGAACCAACAGCCAGGTTCCAGGACCTCTACAACAGCAGTACTGTCCTTTACCATGAGGTGAATCTGGCAAAACAACATCAAAACAGACAGACAAAATACCAGCATCACAGCCATGCCTCCTTAGTTCTTGGCAGTTCTCAAAAGTCCTGGGCAGTTCCAATGGGCTCTCAGTAGCCTTTCTCTCAGCAACTTGTATGGGATGAGTGAAAACTTCTCATTCTGGGGTGGTTAACTTTTCAAATTGCTTCTGTCAATCACTTTTATCTTCCTTTGTCTGTTTTCCGGCCCTGGTGGGACCCTCCCCTTATCTTTCCTTGCTGTCCCAGTTGGGGAAGTATTTGGTGAAGTGTGCCTCTCCACCAATGAGAGGGGAAACAGACGGGGAGGGGTCTTGACTAAGTTAGGTTATAAATTCCCGCACTATCTTTTGTAACTTGCCTCTTCTCCATGATGAGTCATGGGGAAGACCGCCCTCTTCTCCCGGGGAAGAGAATAAAGTCCTGTTCTTATCCTAAGAGATCTCTGTGTTTATTTCTTTTCACTAAATTAAGGATGAAGGATATTTTTCATCCCAAATAAACTCAAGCTCCATGATGCTGGACGCTGCTCTCCAAAAGTCCTACTGGCCTTCTCTAGGCTTGGGCCTCTCTCCCAATTCACAGCTCCTCCCAGTTCAGTCCTCTCTCTTCACGTCAACAAGTCCATCCCACAAGTGGGATTCACAAGCTCTGGGTTTTAACACTCAACCCAAAAACCACGCCAATACAGGGGCATCTCCAAATTCCATTACCAATACACACAGTGCCTAGCACATGGCAAGCACTATTATATTCTCAGAATTATTATTCTCAGAAAAAAATGTTTTTAAATGGATAAAATAAAATACATAGGATTACAAAGGTAACCAATTATATTGAAATAAAGATATATTTTTTCTCATCTAAGTTATAAGGACTCCCTAAAATCTAAGGGATTTGTGAACCCTAGATTAAGTACCTCTGCTTTAAAATAATTAATTTCAATTCAGTCAGTTTCACCTCCCATACTCCTAGGAGAATCTGATGCAGTTGAGAAGCTAAGCACTAAGGTTTGAATGCAGTTGGTGCCATGGAGTCAAATTCATTGACTTTCTAGCTTCTTCATATGTGGTTGAGGTTTTTAACCCTTTCCCCCTTTCTAGAGTGGGAAATGTCTATTTTTCATCTTCAGGATTTTCCTTTTACATGTCAATGTTTCTATCTTTTAGCCCTGAAGAGCTTTACCTTTTGCAGGTCTTACTAGGCCATCCCCTTATATTTATTTAATGCTTTTGGAGAATTGAGAGAAGTGGTTAAATAAAGGCCATTGTAGATATACCAATAGGCTAGGTATTATATACCATGTGCTTTTTTATGCAATTGCAATATGCTATTATATTATCATAGATACAGAGCTGGAAGGGACCTAAGAGTTCATCTAATCCCAATTTTATAGATAAGGAAACTGAGGTTCAAAGATGTTAAGTGCTTTACCCAAAGTCACACAAATAGTAAATGGCTGAGTCAGAATTCGAATCTAGGTTCTCTGACTTCAAATCTAATATCTTTTCCCTTGAATTACATAACCTTTCTGTATTTTGTATACAATCCATGTATTTGCTATGAATGTCATTTTATTGTCATGATTCTTTGCTATAAATGGTAGTAAGTCATTATGCTTGTACTATTTTTTCTGGTTTTAAAATTTTTATTGATATCGTTTTGATATCAAATCACATTAAGAAAGGAAACTTTAATTAAACATTTACCTTCTGCGAGGACACTCACAAAAGAAAGGCAAAAACTGTTCCCTACCCTCAAGCAACCCACATTCTAATACAAGAGACTATAGGCAAGCAACTCTGATATACCAGAGATCTGACAAACCGAAGGCAATCTCAGAGGGAAGGCCCTAGCATGAAGGGGCACTTGGGAAAGGCCTCTTACGGAAATCAGGATTTGTGCTGAGGCTTGAAGAATGCAGGGAAGCCAGGAGGTGAATATGAGGAGGGATGATACATCCATTGAAAAAGCACATTTCCCAATACTTTCCTTCTCCCTGCTTTCTTATAATAAAGAAAAAAACAAGTTCAGCCAATCTACCCAACACATCAACCAAGTCTTATATTAAATCTAGAATTCTATCCCCAAGTGTTCCACCCGTGCAGAAAAGGAGGGAGACGCATTCTGAGATCTCTTCCTTGAGGCCAAGCTTGGTCATTGTGTCATATTGTGTCATTACATTCAGTTTCTGTTGCTTTATAATTGTTCTTTCTGTTTAACATTGTTGTAGTCAGTGTGTATGTCTTTTTCCTGCCTCTGCGTAACTTCATTTTTTATCAGTTCAATATATCCTCTCTGTATTAATCATAGTTATCATGTTACAGTGCATATACTACTGTTATATTAACAGCATATGCCATGTTACTAGTATTATCACCCACTTATACTATCGTACGAGACACATACTACTATATATACTGACATGTGTTTGGTCACTTTGTACAGTGTGTTAACTGATATGTTGGTTTACGTGTACTAATTATAGTTACAAATAACATGAGTGTGAATGCCATATGTCAGGTACATGCATAAAAAGTTTTTAGGTTTGGAACAGAATTCTATTTTATTTTATTATAATTTTCAGTTTCTCTTCCTTTTCCCTTCCCCTTCACCAAATGCGACCAAATATACATACCCTAATGTTTCAAAAAGAAATTAGTATTTTGTGTCTGCTTTTAAAGTTTATATTTTGAAGTTAAATTTAAGCGTTTATTTTTAAAAATTAAATTCAGTTAAATTTAAGGTTTTTTTCAGTGAAAAGGCAAGAAAAATAAAACACATTACAAATATGTATGTATGTATGTATATGTATTTTGATGCAAAACAAATTTCCACAAGATTGGGGACTGCAGACGTTTCACTGGGGTTGGAGGTAGGCCATTTAATTGATAGTTTCCCCCCCCCTCCCACTCTGCAGGTACTTCCCTGGCTTGCTGGGAGAAGCAGTAGGGCTTTGGGCTGAGGAAGCAAGAGAACAAGTCATTTTATGCATCCATAGCATACATTCATTCTGGGAACAAAAGAGACACTAGGACCATGGTATAACATGGCTCTTTACTTGAGCTGGCTGCTAAATTCCTTATCTTCTGAAAGGGGTTAACCTAAGGGAGGAGTCAGAGATATCTACCAATGACCACTGACCACTGATCTACCAATGACCACGACCACTGATCTACCAGTGACCACTGACCACTGATCTACCAATGACCATCTACCAATTACTACTGAGACTGAGGAACGTACACGCCTTCCAGAGTTTCAGGGTGCATTGGATTTCAAAATTCCATGTGCTATGGCTGGGTCAAGATCCTGATCTCAGATCCCAAGTCTATTTCCTCTTCTGTGATTTTTAGGATCAATATTCTTCCAGAATTTCTGCCATTTCTGCCATTAAGTCAAGGTTTGAATGGAAAGAGAACAGGTGAAGGAAACATTTATTAGTGCCTCCCATGCTAGACACTGTGCTAAGTGTTTTACAAATGTTATCTCAATATCTCAGTTGATCCTCATAACAACCCTGGGAACTCTTAAGATCCCCATTTTACATCGGAAGAAATTAAGGCAAAAAAGGATCAAGTAATTTGCCCAGGGTTACATAGTTATAATGTCTGAGGCTGAATTAGAACTCAGATCTTCCTGACTCCCAGCTCAACACTCAATCCGTTACACCATCTAGTTGCCTGGGCTCTTCTTTGACTGCTTAGAAGGGGATGGAGGTGCCAAACCAAAATAAACTTAAACTATGTGTCCTCGCAATTCTGGGTCCAAATCGATCCTATGTGTGGGAGAACTTCTGGGGTCCAGGAGAGTGGTGGGCTAGCGCTGACATTTGGTGGGTATTTTAGTTGTTTGTTATACACTGTTCTTTAGTCATGACATACTGTTTATTTGCTTATCAATGCTATGCAATCATAGGTATATTTTTGAGACAGACAAGAAATCATAAAGGGCATTATTTTTATTCGCCAAACTAAAAAACCTAAAATTTAACTAAATTTAATTTTTAAAAATAAACACTTAAATTTAACTTCAAAATATAAACTTTAAAAGCAGATGCAAAATACTAATTTTTTGAGGTATATACATTTGGTTGCATTTGGTATAATTTGTACACCCACCTAGGATGCAAAGGTTAAAAATACTACTGTATACAACATTCAAATGTGTATGTACTTCCATGGAGGATCAGCTTCATCATGTCAAAGTTATGTGATCAGTGTTCAAATAGCAGATTTAGACAATGGGGGCACAGTTCATTTTGATTTGGTAGATCCTTGAAATGGGGCAGCTAGGTGGTGAAGTAAATAGAGTGCTGGGCCTGAAGTCAAGAAGATATGGAAGTTCTTGACCAAACAAGAGACACATATCAAGATATACAATGGATTTGATTACATAACAAAAATAATGCAACTGGCAAAAATACGTGCAGCAGATTTTTCTGATAAGACTTTGACTTTCAAGGGGCAGCAAGGTCCAGTGAATAGACTACTGGGCCTGAGCCAGGAAGATCTGAGTTCAAAACTGACCTCAGGCACTTACTTACTGTGTGACCCTGGGCAAGTCACTTAACCCTGTGTGCCTGTTTCTTCATCTATTAAAAAAAAAATGAGTTGGAGAAGGAAATGACAAACCATTCCAATATCTTTGTCAAGAAAACCCCAAATGGGCTTATGAAGAGTCTGAAACAACTGAACAATGACAAATGATTATTGAAACTATACATCCCTGGATGAGTTGGAGCTTCCTTATAGAGAGGAGAAGCTAAGGGACTGATGTTTGCTGACTCTGGTAATCACATAGAGCAAGACACTTAGCAATTCTGCCTCAGTGAACCACAAGGATGACTGTGGGACTCCCCAATGGATGGCTATCAAAATCATTTGGTAGTTATAAGTTTTTAAAGCTAAGCTTCTGATATAGAGTACTTAGCTTATTGAGCAAGTTACCACTTTGATGAACAATGATTTGTGTGTTTGTTGCTGAGTTAAAATGGCCCTGTATATTTTAATTCTTTTTCTTTTTGCTTTTTTTTGGAGAGCAATTGGGTGACTTGCCCAAGGTCACACAGCTAGTTTCTGTGTTAAGTATCTGAGGCTGCATTTGAACTCAGGTCCTCTTGACTCCAGGGCCGGTGCTCTATTCATTGCACCACCTAGCCACCCCTTATATGTTTTAATTCTATATGCTTAGTATATTTACACTCCAGTTTTCAAAGAAAGACCCATTACAGTGTGAGTTGTTGAGGACAATCTCCTAAAAGGCACTAAATTCCAAGTTATAGGACTGTTAGAATATGTGTAAATGAAATACATGCCCATAAGAGGAGCTTCATGAATATTAAGTACCTTGTTTCTTTAAATATTAGCGCTGTAGGTCATATTTTTGTGGGCCATAAGTAAATATTTAAATGATCTCAAAGAATGTCAGCATAGGAATGTATTTCCACTGAGGCCAATGGCACAAATAAATGTAACAAGGCAGATATAAGCAATAAAATTAGTAATGAATTGAAAAAAGATGAGCAGAAGAAACAGAACTAAATGCAGGCTAAGTAATGACATTCAGAATATAATTTAAATAATAGCATTCTATGTCATATTTCATGGGCCATAAGTAGAATATCGGAATGATCTCTGATGGTATCAATATGGGGATGTTTCTCCACTGGGGCAGATAGCACAAATAAATATAAAAAGACAAATATAATAAACACAACTTTTATAGACTTCAGTGCAACAAAATTAATAATAAATCAAGGAAAGATGAGTAAAAAAACCAGATCTAAATGCTGAAGGCTAAATAATGACATCCAGAATAATGACTGAGTCAAAGGACAAATCATAATTACTATGTTAAAGTTAATGATAATAATCAAATAACATACTGGAAATTTTGGGAAGCAGCTAAAACAATCCTTACAGAAAATTTTATATCTCTATTGACAAAATAGAAAAGGAGAGAAGCAATTCACTATATCTGTGATTAGGAAAGACTACAACATAAACAAATGAGAAATTCACTAAGGCAGAGTAAATAGCCTTCTGTAAATTAGTCACTAAAGTCTAAAGAATTGCATAAGACACACATAGAGGTTAAATGACTTGTCCAGGAATATATAGCTAATAAATCTTAAAGATTTGAACATTCAGAATCTTACTGTCAGGATGCCTCATTTAAGTAAATATAATCTGAAGTTAATTTATGTGTTATGGCTTAAACAATTATCTTTATTTCATAAACAGCATAAGAAAGTGCATTCAATAAATAAAATGTCCTTTGTTTTCTCAATGCTCCACTCCTGAAATGTCTGTGCCTGTGCTGATCTAATGGGAGACACTAATTACCTGGTTGCAGCTAGCTTAGGTAGGGGCAGAATATTTATTTCTCTGTTCTTCAGGGATACATGTCTGCCTTGATCCACTGATGCAGTGCCTCAGCAGAGGGCCTTCCTGAGTTGCCACAGCAACTGAGCTGAGGATCTATCCAATGCACTAGAGCCCTTCCTCTTTCTAGGTCTTTTAATATTCTGTGGGTACCCGTGCAATACTCAGGCTGTCCATCTGTCATCCCTCACTCTCACTACATGACTAGCCCACTGATCATATTATTTTCTGGATGTTATCTGTTATGCCATTTCTTTTGGGCAAGTAATTATTAGTGATATGCTGCAGCTTGCTTATGAATAAATGAGTGAATGCTTATTTGCTTTGGCTGTGTGAGAGTCCTTGCTTCCCATCATATCCCTAGCACACTGTGTAATGCTGTTGATCCAGATGATATAGACTGATGATGAAAGCAGTGAAGGGGGAGGAAACTACATTCTCATGTTCTGTTTGACGTCAGGCTTGTCCATTATAATTTCACAGCATGGGAACTTATGGGTGCAAAACACTACATTTAACATTAGATGTGGTTGATGGGTTGGATAATTTTGCTGAATTCTTTTTTTCTTTTTAAAATTCTTTGCAAAGAGATGAATTTCTGGGAGGGGGAAGAAGAAATGTATTAAGAAATGTAGGTGATTTAAAAACAAAAGATAGCAATGCTGAAAAGATGGAAAAAGAAGAAAGCACTTTATGCTTTTTGGAAGAAAATTGCCATATGGAGTCACTGATAACATAATATTATCACAACATGCTTATCATTGTATGGCATTTTGTTTAATTGTGATAAATTTGTTAAGTATCTACAATGGGCTAGAGGCTGTCCTAGAGACTAAGGATACATATCAGTTTAGTAAGTACAGTTCCTAACAATTAGAATTATATGCTGCAGTGTTTTAAGATTTACAAAATGCTTTCCTCATAACCCCCTGAGATATGTAGTAGAAATTTTATTACCTCTATTTCATGGGTCAGGCTCCCAATTTCGAACTTTTTGATTAGTAATCACAAACGTGGGGCCACTCTACCTCTCTAGAGTTATTTCTTATTACCACCCTCTCTATTTTCTACAATCTAGCCAAACTGGTGTACTTTCTGTTCTGGAACAAACCATGTATGTTCCCACCTCTGAGACTCTGCGCATATGATTCCCTAGGGAGACACCATGGTTGGGTGGAAATAGTCTTGAAGTAGGGGGTCACAGGAGTTGAGTCTCAATCCTGACTCCGCTATTTACTACCTGTATGACTCTTTTGTTGTGCCTAACTCTTTGTGACTTCATGGACCATACCGCCTATGGGGTTTTCTTGGCAAAGAATCTGGAGTGATTTGTCATTTCCTTCTCATTTTACTGATTTCTAGCTCATTTTACTGATAAGGAAGCTGAGGTAAACAGGGTGAAGTGATTTGCCTGGGGTCACACAGCTTAGTAAGTGTCAGAGGCTGAATTTGACTCGGGTGTTTCTCACTTGAGGCCCAGTGCTCTATCCACTGGACCACCTAGCTGCTGTGTGACTTGGATAAGTCATAAATCTTTCAAGGTCAGTTTTCTTCATTTACAAACTGAGAGTTCTAAGATCTTTTACAATCATACATAAATAAAAGTACTCCTTCCCCTTACTTACCTGTTGAAGTTAGGCTTTTACAACAACAAAAGCTTTTACAATAACAAAAATTTTTTTTAACATTCGTTTTTAAAACTTTGAGTTCTGAATGATCACCTTTCCCTCCCTTTTTTTCCTCTCGCCCTCATTGAGAAGGCAAGTTACATTCATGTTAGAACTTCACTTCAACCTTTTTATTAAAATTTTCCCCATTTACAGAAACTATACAGAGGCCAAGTAATTTATCCTTAGTCACACATCTAACAAATGACAGATGTGAGACATGAATCCAGGTCTTTCTAACTCCTGGTCTAGCATTCTACAAAGACATATTTCCTCTTAGGAAGCCTTCTTTAATTCCTTGCCCCCTCCCCACCATGACCAGCCGCTTCATACAAAAAGCACTTGGCTTTGCCTGGTGAAAGGGGAAATGGTGAGATATGGTACAAAGCACATTGGACATGGAGGCAGGGGTAATGAGTTTAAATTTAGACTCTGGGCCCTACTCCCTGTGTCATTTTCATTCACTTCTCAGGGCCTCAGCTTCCTTCTGTATAAAATATGATGGTTGGACTAAGATCCTTTCCAGCTCCAGTCTTTTCCAGTTCTAATGATCTCTAAAGATTTTTAAAACAACTGTGGAAATCCATGAAGGAGCTGTGATTTCATTGGTAAGAGAAACTCTTACCTGGAGCTCTCTCCAAAAAAGTTGGCTGAGGCACCCTGAGGATGTCTTGCTATTAGGGGTCACACTATTAGGGATGGGATTTGAACCCAGAGGTCTTTTGACTGGAAGCATCCTTTGGTGCTATGTACTGTATTGCGTGGTTATCTTCACGTACCTTAGACACTCTTACTAGCTTTTAACTTGTAGCAGAGAAGGGAATTATACACCTACACTTAGCTTCTTTCCTGGCACCTGACACATAATAGGTGTTGGAGGAATAAAAAGACAGAGAGCTTCAAGTAGCTTTTTCGCAAGGGCGAAAACATAAATATTCTGAAAGAGCAAAGTGTTCTTTCTCCTCAAAGACTTTGCCACTGAATCTAAGCTTGTAAGCTCCAGGAGGGAACTTGTCTTATCTGAACTTCGGCTCCCTCCAAGAAATATTTAATTCAGCAGTGTCTTGAGTCTTAATAACTATTCACTGCATTGAATTAAAAGTACGTCCTATCAAGTGCTAGCTACATTTTCGGTCTTTATCGTGAAAACCTACCTGGGATATTAAGTGACTTGCCCAGGGTCACAGACTCTTGAACCCACATCTTTCCATCTCTAGGAGAATTTAGAACCCAGATCTCTGAGCCTCTGGGAGGAATTAGAACCTGGGTGTTTGAACATTTAACATCAGACGTAGTGTATAATTTTGCTGAACTTTTTTTTTTTTAACAAATCCTTTGCAAAGAGATGTATTTCTGGGAAGGGGAGCTGGAAGCAATGCATTGGGAAAATGAAGGGAATGTAAAAAGAAAAGATTGCAATATAGTTAAAACTGGTGGGGAAGACAGCACTCTGTGCTCTTTGGAAGAAAACTGCCATATGAAACCATTAATAAGAGAGGTCTTTCCGCCTCGCGCCAGTTCTCGATCCGCTACCCCGCAGCCTCTCCTTTGATACTTAGCGCTTTTACCGCCAGAAGAGGGAAGCCCAGGGAGCAGGCAAACCACCCGCAAGATTTCCCCTAACAGAAAAGGGCCGAGGGCAACTTGCAAAAACTACATGTCCCATCGTGCACTGCACCTTCCGGGGTCGGCCCTGTTTGTGGGAGGGAAACTAGTCTTTGAGCTGCTCAGAGCTCCCCCAGATTCCTCATCTACTTGTGGTCAGGCCCAGATTCTGTGCCCATACTCCTGGTCTGCAGTGCCTACGGTCTTTCGGTCGCCCAAAGCCCACTCTTTCCACCCCTCCCCCACCCCGCTTCGTAGGGTGGCGTAGCTGCTGTCGTTCTACGTCGCTGTCGCCGGCGGATGACGCTGGGGGCCGCGTGCTCGCCCCACGTGTGCGGCTGCCCAGGAGCCGAGGCGGCCGCTTTCCTTGGGGGGCGGTGGCAGCGGCGGCGGCGGCAGCGGTGCTGTAGGAATAGCGCGCACGCTGCGGCGGGGAGCCTGAGGCATCGCGTCAGGCGGAGGGCAGCGGGCTGCTGGAGCTCTGGGTGGGAGCGGGTGGTGGGTCATGGAGCATCTGCAGCTAGATCTGGCGGCCGCCCCGCTGCGAATCCTCGCCGCCAGGAACGAAAAGAGCCGCAGCGAGCTCGGCAAGTTCCTGACGAAGCAGGTGAGCGCCCCGCCACCGATCCCCGTGGCTGGAGGAAGAGTGCCGGGGGTCGTGGCGCAGAGAGGCCCTGGCGCGGCGCAGCTCCACTCCAGCCACAGCCCTCAACAGAAACGCGACGGGGGGTGGGGGTGGGGTTGTAGACCCGCTCTCTCTCACCTGGCAACCTTGGGCTCGCAGGACCCGGGGGGGGGGGGGCAGGGAGCAGAGGGGGGGTGTGTGTGTGTGTGTGTGTGTGTGTGTGTGTGTGTGTGTGTGTGTGTGTGTGTGTGTGTGTTGTGGGGAGGAGAGGATCTTTTTCACTTAAAGGCCGAGCATTTTTGATAATTCTGATCGCCGTCTTTAGTCCCTAAACCTAGCTTGTTTTCTGAGGTGGAGGTTGGGGGCTCCAAGCCTTGAATGAAACCTGTTATATTCCCCCAAAACACATCCTCCAGCTTTTTTTTTTAAGGGGTAGTGATTGGTTTCTGCTCATTATCTTTTCTCCCCCCTTTCTTACCCTCAACCTGCGTCCCTTTTTCGTTTGAGGAAGGGGCAAGCATTTTTTACGGCTTCCCTGTTATCTCCCTAATCTAGAGAATAATGCAAAAAGAAAATGTGTGTGCATACGTGTGTATGTGTATAATATATATACATACACACGTGTATACACACAGATATATTATATGTGTATATGTTCCTGTATACACACACGCATATATGAAACCTATCCTCAAGGAACTTGCACTCTTAAGTGTTGAGACATGATGATTCAAGGAAACTGGGATTCGTTGCTATTAGTGTGATGCAGACAATAAGCTCCATAGGAGTTGAGCTGCGTGGGCTGGAGCGTTGAACTATGCCTTTCTGGATAGAAATGATTCATAGAAACTCTGCCATGAAGCAATCTTGGGGGATGCAGAGAGAGAGGTGAGCGTACATTCCCTGCCTTCCAAGTGCTAGTGGGGGCGGGGCACCTGCTCAAATGACTGATACCAGGGAAGCTGTGTTACAAGGGAGAAATCCAGTAGAGGTGCCATGATTACTGATTAAAAGATTATGTATAAATTTAAAAACATTGTAATATGTAAATATAAAAATATGTAATGCAAAAGATTTATTGCCATGATTAAAATATTACTTTAATGGATGGGAATGGAGGTGGGAAAGGAACAGTGTAAGGGAATACTTTAAAGGAAGAGATGGTACCACAATTGGACCCAGAAGAGGAGAGCCTCTATAGAGGGAGATGGGGATGGGTGATGGGGAAAGGAAGAGTCTAATCTAGGTATAGTAATAGCATATAAAATGAATTATCTTTTATTTGGGCATTGAAGGTAGTCCAGGTTGTCTGAAGCATAGAATATGAGAAACGGATTAGTGGGGGGTAAGGCTAAAAAAAAAAATGGTAGTTTGAAGCCAGATTGAGGAGGGCTTAGAGTCTCATATTCAGGAATTTTTACTTTAGTTAATAATGGGGAGGTATTGAAGGTTTTTGGTTGAAGATGTGCAGTGATTAGATGGATAATTCAATTTAGGAAGATTATTTTGGTAGAGATTTAAAGGATATGTTAGGATAAATAGCTAGGATGCTGTTCTCATAGTCTTTTTGAGAAAATTTGGGGCCTTCCCTTAGTGTGGTTATAGTAGGAGCGGATATATGTGTTAGATCCAAATTCCTATCCTGTTGCCTCATTATAGTTTGGAAGTTCTTGTGTTCTTTAAGGCTGTTTCAACAGTTCTTGTCAAGATGGAAAGCCAGGACATGGTGATGGGCGGCTCTATGTTATTGTAATAACAGCCTAACTAAATTCAGAGAGGCTCATCATCAAAAGGTTGGCCTGTTTTTGGTTCATAGTAACTCATGAAAAAATCTACTGTGTTGTAGATTTGTTATGTTCTGTATTGGCAGAAGTAGTAACCACAACAACATTCGAAAAAAAAAAAGATTTTTATCAAAGAAGAATTAATAGGACCAGGCAATTGATTGATTAAATGTGCAGTTTATAAATGTGTGATTGGCAAGATGGTAGTTCCATTAGACGTTAGTCAGAAGGTTTTGGAGTGAAGAAAATGACTTCATTTTGGACATGCTGAGTTTGAGTTATTTGGCAGTTGGAAATAAGAGACTAGAAGGAGCTGGTGGAGCAGTTGGGGTAGAGAGAAAAGATGAATTAATTGGCTGGTAACTGAACTTTGTAGGGACTCCCACATTTAAGGTTTGGGAGGTTGGATGTCTGAGTGCTATGGGAGGAGGGGATATTTAACTATGGTGAATAAAGTATTGAAGGATGAAGACCAAAAAGACCATTAGCTCTTGGAATGTTAATTAGCATTCATATAGTCTCCCAGTCACAAGTGAGGTACCACTTTTATTTCTGTTTTATAGTTTAGGAAATTGTGGCTTAAATTTTTTTTAAGAGACACGCCCTATTTGGATATATTTAAGTCTTGGGACTCCCAAGTTTGATATTAGATAAGCTATGCTAGGTTGCCTTCCTAAGGATAAGTACTTTTGGAAAGAGGTGTTTCAGTAGAGTGGTGGGAGTAAGAAGCTAGATTGCTGAGGTTTGAGGAGTCAGTAGTCAGGGGAGAAGTGGAGGCAGTGAATAATAGGTTCCTTTTTTCTTTAAGTTTGGCAGTGAATCACAAAATAAAGAAAATGATAGTAGGGTGAAGGAAAAGCTGTTTAGGTTTGGGGAAACCTGAGTATTTTTGCTGTTAGGGAGTGTAAGATTATGGAAGAGTTGCCAAGAGGAGACTGATTTTCCATGACTTGCCCAGGAAGAATAATAACCTCTTCCTCAGAGATTGAAAGAAAAGGTAATAGGATCTGAAAAGGAATTGAGAAGTTTATAGTAGTGGAAGGGATTCTCTGGGGTTGGTCTCTACTATCACAGTCCAGTGGGTCACCAGCTATCTGCTTAGTGATGAGGGTGTAGAATTGGAGAATTGAGAAGAGGATGTTTGTAATAGCTGTTACAATAACTGATATTAATTCATGCCTAGGTCTCTTTAAATAGAGGTGGTGTGGCATAAGACAGAGCTGATTATGTAGCTAGAAAGACCTGGGTTCAAATCCTGCCTCTGATACATACTGGGTATGTGATCCTGAACAGGCCATTTAAACCTCTCAGTGCTCTAAGTAACTGAAGAGAATTCAGTTGCAGAAAAGATGCCAAACCTGAATTAATAGAAGGAGTTTCTTTACCCTGGAGTTTTTTTAAACTGTGGGTCGAGACTCTATATTGGGTTGCGACCCACAGTTTAAGGAGTGCTGAACGGAAAAAGTTTAAGAACCCTGCCGTTATACAAATGAAATCACAGGCCCCGCCCCTATCCTTAACTTTTAGAAAGTTAAAAGATTAAAATAATGGCATTGTAAAAATAAGAATCCAGGTAAGGTTAGACAGCATAAATTTGTCACAAGACTAATGTGAGATGTATTTCTAAGTGTGGACTGGGCTTTGTGACAGATTAAACTTGAGTCAGAAATGACTGGGAGAATGGTGAGAAATGTCATTAACAGAGATGAATTTCTCCCTCTAATGTAGCAGTTATTGTCTGTACAATTCATATGACAATTAATCACGTATTGCTTTGTGAGGCTTTTCTATCATTGTCTTGAACTGTTAATTAAATATTATTTAACTCATGTTTGACTTGTCCTCTCAGTTAGATGAAATGTTTCCTTATAGTGCCTAACTCAGCACCCTGCACACAGAAGAGGCCTAGTTGATGTATTTGATGTGTATCACAGTTTAGATAATGTCATCATTAAGTTTGTTTCTGATATGTCCTAAATTCATATGGAAATTGTTAGCTCAGTACAGTTTTCCACTTAGTTTTTATTAAGCACGATTTGCTTTTGCCATGGGCACATATGGATCTATGGCATATTTATGTAGCACACATTGGATATGTAAAAAAGATTTGTGTGGTTACTGTAGTGCCCTCAATACCCCATGGTTTTCACATTGACTGAAGCTACAAGTTGGATCTCTATTGACCTACTCATAAAAAGCAATTCCATTAGGGCTTTGAAAAAAAATTTCAGCCAAGCCTAAGGGGAGAGAAAGAGATCTTCTTAGAAAAGTAGACTTAACCATTATTATTCATACTTAGTAGTGGAAAATAGAATGTTCTTAACTGAATATAAATAGTGAGGCCCTTTAGGTCTCTGTTAGCCTCTTTTTTTCTCTTTTATTTCTCTTAAAGGATAACAGATTTTAGGCATGTGTTTACTGCTGTACACAGCTTTCTGTGTTGAAATATTTTATCTAAAACCTGCTACCTCCCTCCTGTGAGAAAGGTGATGACTTCAAGATGCAGAATGAGACATGCAGTTTTGAATATGACCAGGGTGGGGGAATTGTTTTGTTTGAATATGCATATTTATTACAAGAGTTTGTTTTTTCTTTCTTTTTTGATTGAGTAGGTAAGGTGAGAGGGAAAGAAAATAAATGCATGGTTGATCGGAGTTGGGGGAGTAAAAATTTTTTTTACTTGAATTCCAAACCCCCATGGAAGAGTCTCTAATTGCTTATCTTTCTTATTTTTTTTTAAGAAAAGGACACAGCACGGCCTTTTGAGTCATGCATTCTCTTACATTTAGAATCTTAGGTGTAGATTTTCTAGAAGTATGGTACAAGAGTGAAAATTTTTTCACTTAGAAGTAGAATCCCTTTTTAGATAGAACCAGTGAGAGATGAGTAAATACAAATCATCCGAGGGCCTAGGTGGCAGATTTGTTTTTGTCTTTTTCTGGGGTAATATTTAATCATCTAGCACAGGGGTTCTCAACCTTCCTAATGCTGCGAACCTTTAATACAGTTCCTCATGTTGTGGTGACCCCTAACCATAAAATTATTTTTGTTGCTACTTCATAACTAATTTTGCTACTGTTATGAATTGTAATGTAAAATCTGATATGCAGGATGTATTTTCATTGTTACAAATTGAACATAACCCACAGGTTGAGAACCACTGAATTCTAGCACAATATTTGACGTTTGATATTTTGAAAACATTCTTTGCTCTAAGCAGGTTACAGGTCTTTTACGGCATCTTTTACTTTTGACTTGATTATCAATAAAAGAAATATGGCAGTGTAAGGTAGAGTTGTAGAATTTTAGAACTGAATCATTTAATTAGGAATCATTTAATTAAACCCTTATATTTTACAGACTGTTAAGCTGAGGCCCAGAATGGTAAAGTGATGTGCACAGTCATACAAAATACTAGTGGTAGAATTGATATACTGCACTCCCCTCTGTCTTCTTTCCCCCTCCCCTCCTTTTTGAAATTTGTAGAGGTTTCTAGTTCCAACATGTATTCTCTCACTGTTTCTCTATGTATCTCGTAATTTTAAAAGAATTAGGGAATGTATTGTTAGCACTCCTAAGACTGTGTTCAGTTAGTCGTCTTAGTTGCTTTGGATTTTTATGGAGATTTCTAGGTAATATCTCTTTAGCCATATAGCCACAATACAGCTGATATATGTAGTGCTAAAAATTCATCCTGGAACCGAATAAAACCTGGAAGGAAAATTCAACCCCAGGAGCACTGTTAAAAGACACCATATGAACTCATCTGACAGTTGGGTTTAGTACAAGAAGTAACATGCTAATGATGAAATAAATATAGATTTAGGCATATGATTTCAACTCAAGTTAGTAGCTTGTAGGAGCCATATGAAACTGTCTCTTTTCCTAGCTAAAGAGAATTTGTCCATAATTACAGAGGGCCGTGCTTTCCAAGGGAAACTGGAAGGCCTGTGGGTCCACCCGCTCCCCCTTTTTCAGGATAGATTATCAAGGATGAACCTGTTTCTTTTCATAGGAGATATGTGTACAGTGACAGTAGAATCACAATACCATAGATTTAGAGCAGGAAAGGACCTCAGATCACGTCTAGTTCCTTCTGGACAGGAGGAGACTGAAACCTGTGGATATTGCCTCTCTCAAGATTGCATATGTAACAAGTAGCAGGAATGAACCCAGATCCTCTAACTCCTCACCAAACATTTCCACTATATCATGCTGCCTCTCTCCCTTCATTTGGGCTTGAATTTCACTTTAGTAACTCTCAAAAGTGCTCTCTTTTTATTAGAAATTATGTGTCTTAGGACTTCCCTGTGTCTTAGGACACTGGGACTCCTGGGACTAAGATGAGAACTCAGAACAAGTGCTGAGGGAATCTTTTTTGTCCATATACCAGGTGCTTCTGTTTTTTGTTTTTTTTATTTGTAAACTCCATGCCCCCACACACAACCCATCCCTGCCCCCCCCAGTTGAAGGCTGGACATAGTCTTGTGGGTTGGTTTTTTTTTTTTGGAGTGGGGAGGGCAGGGCAATTGGGGTTGTGACTTGCCCAAGGTCTCATGGGTAGTGTTAAGTGTGTGTGGTCGAATTTGAACTCAGGTCCTCCTGACTCCAGAGCTGGTGCTCTATTCACTGCGCCACCTAGACGCCCCGTAGTCTTGTGTTTTATTTAATTTTTGTATCTTCCCTCAGATCTTTGTTAATAGATGTCTAATATTTGTCAAATTAAATAGCATTTATTTTAAATTGAATTATAATCAGACTGTAATTGTCAAAAGACTTTAGAGTCTGCTTTATCTATTTGCCTCTTTATGTCAGGGTCATCCACCTTCAGGTTCTTGGGAGATTATCCCAGTTAAACAAATTCTTGCAGGCTCTACCAAGCTGGAGAAGCTTTGGAGTACAGACCTAGTGTTTCTCTGGTAGCTAATAAGACCAGTCTTTATCTAGGCTTATCATTAGACTTGGTATCAGGTAACCATAGCAACTTGTGATGGCCATTTGTAGCCATAGCAACTCATGAAAATGTGCTTCAGCTGCGGTGTCTGGCTTGTACCAGTATCTTAGGGATTTGGCCTCATCTTCACTCACATATTCTCTGGAGTTCTTCCTTGTTTTTCTACATTTTTGTCATGATCATAGATAGGATAATAAGGTAATAAATTTAGAAATGAAAGTGACCTTGGAGATCTTATGGTTCATCCTCCTCGTTCTAGTTCCAACATGTATTCTCTCACTGTTTCTCTATGTATCTCGTAATTTGAGAGGTCAAGTGACTTCTCCAAAGGTACACAGGTAACAAGTGGCAGATTGGGGACGTGAGCAGAGTCCTCTGCATCCAGATGCAGGCTTTATTCCACTAACCCATGCTGTAGTGTAATAGAGAAGAAAAAGAAATACACACACAAATAAATACTTAAGAAATGAATGACCTGGGTTTGAATCCGACTGCCATTGGCTAACAGTTTATTTCGGTCAAATCACTTAAGACAGTTTATGTTAATAGAACTCTTGAGATCTTCCAAAGCATTCTTTTTTCACCAGGCTCCTGTAAGATGTGTAGTCCAGGTTGTGTCATCTTGTCTTAAAGATAAAGAAGCTGTCTCTCTGAGAGCTCAATTGATTGATTTTGCCTTGCTGCACAAAGCTGGTAAAGTGCTGGAGGCAGGAATCTGACTCTAAACAGTTTAGTGCAACTTTTGACAAGGCATTGGTGAAAGAAAGAGAGGAAAAGAAGAAAGAAATAGTTCTCACCTTCACATACTTTGTAATCAGTAGCTAAATTTTTTGACTCCAAGACCAGTGCTTTTTCTACCGTATGTAGCTAGATCAGTTTTCTCTTTTAAAGTTTCTTAAAAATTTTATTTTTTAGTTAACAAGCATTTACTTTCTCTCCCTCCCACTTCACTCCTCGCCCCATTCAAAACAAAACCCTTATAACAAATATGCATAGTCAAGAAAAACATTCCCTCATTGGCCATGTCCAAAAATTCATGTTTCATTCTACACTGGAGTTCATCATCTATCAGGAAGTGGGTAGGACGTGTCATCGCTCATCTGCTAGCCTCATAGTCATTGAATTGACTCGTGTTCTTAAGTCTTGAAGCTTTATTTGCTTTTACAGTGTTGCTATTGTTCCCAGGTTCCTCTAAAACTCTTCCTTTCATAATTTCTTATGCATGGTAGTATTCCCTTACATTCTGTACCATTGCCTAGTTGATCGTCATCCTTTTAGTTTCTAGTTCTTTGCCGAAAGAACTGCTGTGTGTTATTTTTGTACATATGGGTCCTTTTCCTCTCTTTGATTTCTTTGGGGTGAGGGCCTAGTATTAATATTGCTGGGCCAAACTGTTAGTTACTTTTGGGGAATAGTTACAAATTGCTTTCCAGAATGTTTGTACCAATTCATAGCTCTATGAAGAATGCATTAATATACCTATTTCCTCACAACTTCTCCAGGATTTGTCAGTTTTCCTTTCTTAATTTTTGCCAGTTTGTGGAATCTCAGAGTTGATTTCACATGCATTTCTCTTGTGGTATATTTTCGTGTGACTATTGGATTTCTTTGAAAACCACCTATTCATATCCTTTGGCCATTTATCAGTTGAGAAATGGGGATAATGCTTAATCTGTTTTCCTCACAGATTTATTGTGGGGGAAAAACTTTGTAAGCTGTGAAGTTCTTTTAATTATGAGAAATTAGCATTATTATTGCTTTTGATAAAAGTGAATGTTTTTTTCCAAGTTCCTGGGTGTTCAAGAACTGTACTCCTGATGTTACATACAGTTTGGTGGTAGTGACAAGTCCTGACTTTTTGACATCCCAGGTTGTCTTTGGTTATTTCAGATGTGGTTGAAGGCATTGACCTTTAGCCATCAAATAAAGATTTATTTATAATGTGTATTACCTGTTTAGTGAAGGAAGAAAATATATTATGGCCATACATTTTGGAAAGATTTTTCAATGAGAATTGAAACAAGATTTTCTGACCTTAACCTAGAACTGTCCTCAGAGGGCTGCTTTGAAAACCATGGTAGAACCTACTGCATGAATTTAGTCTCCAGTAGCATAGCCTTTAAGAGCCCAAGCTCACCCTCAAGCCTAGATGAGGGAGGCAGGGGAGGAGTTCTTCAGTGGAGCACATAAGAAGGTACTTTGAGAAGCAGTTTTCCCTTATTCTGTGTCCTGTTTTTTGCTTCCTTTCCTCTCTCCCAACTCTGAGCCAGACCCTAACCCATCAGTCCTGAAAACTAAAATAAAAGCCAGGTGGGTACTTTAACTTATTTTTTGGAAACCAGATAATAATGTTTCAAGACACTCCTGTGAGTGGTAGCTTTCCCTTTGGGAATTTTCTTGGTTGAATGTGAACATCTTTAGCATTCTTTATAGCTTCTTTTGGAGTATGGGAAGGAGAAACGATTCCTTTACCTTCAACAATATCCTCACTTTCAAAGTGTATGGCCTTCATGGCCAATATATGGATTAGTCTTACTAGATTGTGCTTGTTGCGTGGAAAGTGAGAAGCAAAGAAGAGTGATAATGATGCCAAAAAAAGGAAAAGAAAGACTGGCTCATTGAATCATTTAACAAAATGCGCAGCAGAGAACAGAATGAAGTTCAGAAGAGAGACACAGAAAACAGGATGGGTTTGGAACTGTGTTGAGTTTATTATCTTTTTTTTGAAAGAAGATGTATGCAGTGGATTCTCAATATCACAGTTATCTCTTTCTATTCTCTGTATGAAAATGTTCATATTTGTGGGCATTTGTCAAGGTCAGAATAACAACAAAATTATTTAAAAAGTATCTGTTATTGTGGTGATGCCCTCATTCTAATCTAGGTCATTTAATTCCATGAGAGTAAAGAGATTGTCAACCTTTTTTTTTAAACAATGAAAATATTTTCTTTTTGAATTAGTAGAGCTTCATGAGACTCCCATTGCTTATTTTAATCATAATTGACATTTTACATATAATCTCATTGGAGCCTTACCACAAAATAATCCTGGGAAGTAGGTACTTCACTTTTTATTATCCCCACTTTATAGATGAGGAAATTGAGGATTGAAAACATAAGCTCATCATCATATTATGTATTAGTAGTTGGATTTAAATCAAGACCCCTGCGACTACAAGTCCAGAACTCTTTTCCGTTATATATGGATGCCTATCATCCTTTTTTTTTAAACTGCTTTTTTACTCAGATGGCTATTTTAGCAGCCCTTTAAATTGATGACAAGAAATCAAAACAGATTATAAAAATACCTTCAATGTGAAATGATTATGGCAAAAAAAAAATCCTAAAAGGTCCAAACAGTCCTGTTATTACTAATCACTAAAGTGATTCAGGGGCCTTTTAGTAAATTTCAGTTAAACAAATTCTGTTTCTGGAAGGTTCCATTTTAATGCTTTTAAGACCCGTTTTCTTTTATGTTGCCTTTTGTTGATTATTCTGATTTAAAGCTCTTTGGTTGCTATCATAGTCTTGTGTGTTTATGCAAACATCCCACTTCTTTAGTGTTACTGTCATTCTTTTAGGGTAGTAGAATTTTAGTGTAGCAAAGATTTCTGATATCTTCCTCTTGACACCTCAATTTACAGCTAAGTTTCATATATGGCATCTATTCCTGATGCCTCACAGTAGGCTGAAGGGGCACTTCTGACCTGACCCCTTACCTCTTGGAGAAACAGAGAAGAACACAGACATTGTTGACTTAGAAGAAGGCCATAATTAACTGGCAAGGCTGAGATTTAAACCCAGGTCCTCTCACTCCAAGTTCAGCTGTTTTTCATTCCATGATAGTCTTCTGTCATTTCAAATTCAGCATTCTTTTCCACTGTACCAGGCTGTAGCTTACATATATGTACATATATATTCATATGTGGGATGGTTGTGGTAATTTGGAAAAATTGAGTTTGTGTGGTGTTACCGAGATACATAAAGTGGTTAGTGACAGACACAAAACTGTTGTAAAAACAGTCTTTTTCCTTGCCTGACTTTTACCTAGAACCCTTTAATACTGCAAACTGTTTTACCCCGTGCTTCTTGGGAAGGGAGAATTCTTACTAAAGTTTAGGATGGGGAAAGTAGGAGTAATGAGTTTTTAGGTTCCTGAGACGACTTGGAAGGTGGGAGTGAAAGTTTCTGGCTAGGTAACTGTGGATTATGTTACATAGATGAGCAAGGTTAAAAGCTCTGGATATTATCTTTTTCCTGTGTTATACTTAAATGAAGAAAAAAAGCCAGGAAACAGGCATTTATTAGGTGCTTGCTGTGTGTCAGGAACCTGGTTAAAAAAGGAATTTTAAAGAAAGAACTGGTTCCATTTCTTGCTTTTTATCAGTAATGGAATAGAAGCATAATCTCCCCCCCTCCCTGTGTCTTGAAACCTTTGGGACTGGATGCCAAAATATTTTTTTGTTTTCGTTCAGATTGCTTTATCTTTGTGATCACCTTAGCTCAAGCTCTTAAAATTCATCCTAAAGCATAAGGAAGATAAAATCCAGAAAAGGACATCAAATGCTGGATTACTGAGTTCTGATTATCATTTGCCTGCCTATACCGCCGAATGGTTTTTTGAATGAGTCTCTGTACCTCCAGGTTCTTCATGTGTCAAAATGGAAGAAATGGTATCATCCCACAATACTGCTGTCAAAAATATTTTGTAGGTTTTTAAACAGAGTTTACAATCTATTGCTTTTGAGGCAAAGGGAATAATTTTTCTTTAAAAACATTTTTTATTACTACCTTTGTTTTTTATACCACTATGTCCTCGTCCGTAAGATTCTTTCCTTGGGACAAAACCCCAAAACAAAAATCAAACACTAAGCAAGGGCTGCCTTCCCGTGGGTGTCAGCACTTTATGCCCCTGTAGCGAAGGCGGGCTTTTGTCACCTGTTCTCTGGAGCTAGTGTTTGCATTTGATTTGAGTTTGATTTTTATTTTTAAATATTGTTGTAAATTTGTTTTTCCATTGTTATTTTCACTTACGTTATCATTGCTTATGCCCTCCTAATTCTGCTGTTTTTCGCTCTGCAGGAGTTTGTACACATTTCAAAGGAGGGTATTTTCCCCGTTCCTTTGATTCTAAAATACAGCTATCAAAACCTGATGATGTACCCGATGCATAGGATTTCCATCTATTTCTGGAATAGTCTTGATTTTGTTTTAAATTATCTTTAACAAGGCTCTGCAAAAGGAACATCCTTTGTTAAGTCATATGTTATGATTTTTTTTGTCACTATTCCTATATATTACCAAAAGAATTGTATAATTATGAAACCTGACAAACTATTTGTCTACCTATCCCTTACTAAGAATTCTCCTTATAACATCCTCAAAATATAGTCATTCCGTTTTTATTTGAAGACTACCTTCAGTGGAAGAACCCACTTATCTCCCCAGGCATCACATTCTACTTTTATATAGACAGACCTTGTACTTCAGACTTGTGTTTCCTTCCATTGTGCTAAAAGGCATTTTTCAGGTTGAATTGCCTGTGGTAAATCTTAGAACTCCCTTAACGACCCCCAAACTTCTCCCAGAAACAAAGGCCCATCCTTTTTTTATATATATATATTTTATTTTATTTATTTAAGTTTACATCATTCATTTCCACGAGATTTTGAGTTACAAATTTTCTCCCCATCTTTCCCCTACTCCCCCCACAAAACAGCCATTGCGCTGTATAACCACTCCCCCAATCTGTTCTTTCCTGTGTCCTCCCCCATCACTCCTCTAACTTTACGATAGGGCAGGATGGATCTCCCTTCCACAGTGCCTGTGTATCTTAAGTTCCAATTGGATGTAGTTAAATAGTAATAATAATTATATATATAT
>CM053584.1:250555832-250586490 GCA_028627135.1 Pseudochirops cupreus | reverse complement strand
TCATTTGCTTCCATTTGCTCCACTCTAATTTTGAAGGAGTTATTCTCTTCAGAATGCTTTTGAGATTCTTTTTCCATCTGGCAGATTTGGCTTTTTAAGGCATTCTTTTCCTCATTGGCTTTTTGTGCCTCTTTTGTCATTTGAGTTAATCTATTTTTTAAAGTGTTAATTTCTTCAGTCAGGTTGTTGACTCTCTTTTCATGATTTTCTTGCATCCTTATTTGTCTTCCCAATTTTTCTTCCACTTCTCTCATTTGGTTTTCAAAATCTTTCTTCAGCTGATCTCTAGCTTTTTGGCAGTCTTTATGTTTCTTGGAAGCTTTTGGTGTGGGAGTTCTGACTGCGTTGTCTTCCTCCCATTCCCTGCTTTGTTCCTTCTTTTCCCTGAAGAAGAAATCTAGAGTTTTGGTTGCTGTTCTTACTTTGCTTCCTATGCTTATTCATTGTCACCATTCAATGTTTTTTTTTTTTTTAGCTTTGTGGAGCTCTGCTTTCAGAGGGAACAGCTCTGTCCCAAATCGCTGGGGTTTTCCCAGCTGCCAGGGCCTTTAAGAGGCTGCTGGGTCCCTCCCCAGCTCTGGCTCACTGAAAAAAAAAACCAAACCCAGGACCACCGCCCAAGACCACGATCCAGATCCAGGCCGCTCAAGGCGAGAGCACTTGGCCTCTGAACGATCACTTGGCCCTCCTGCAGTCTGCAGGCCGGGAGCTCTGAAGCAGCAGTGTGGATGGGGTGCAGAACCTCTGCTTCCCCGGTTCTTTGCCCTGCAGGTGATTTGGCCGGACCCGCTTTTCTTCCCGGGTTTTTAGCCAAGTTCCATTAACCTTAGTCCTTTTTTTTATGGCTTGATAATTCTGGATACTGCCAGAGCTGTCGCAGATCTGCACTCCTGAAGCTCCAGCCGCTGTGGGGCTGGTCTCGTCCAGCCGTCCCCGCCCCCCCCCCCCAAAAGCCACTGTTTCAGGCTGAACTGGTTTCGGCTCTCAGAGCTGAGATGGTCACTTTGAGCCAAGCTGCCTTCAGCAGGAAATATATCTGTGTGCGTTTTAGAGCCCTAGAATTTGTTTAGAGTCATATTTTTTGGGTATTTTATGTGGCTGTGTCGGAGCTGCAATTTCTTGCTGCTCCTACACCGCCATCTTGGCTCCGCCCCCCACCCATCCTTTTAATGACAATATTCTGCCAGTATCATTTAATTACTTGCATTGGAGCACCATTATTATATCTGAAGAATTATGAATAAGAACCCAGAACAGGACATTTTCAAGTATATAGATGGTAGACTGCTGGACCCTGTGTTCTGCTGGTGTTCTTTTGGTGTCAGGAGAAAGTAGAAAGAAACCTTGTATGGTAGATCTCTACCTTATATGTATGGTAGTTGTGGAAGATTAACGAGAAGACACAGACAAGAGTTGCACAGAATGAGAAGAGAGTGATTGGTTTTGAGTCCCCTCGTTAGAGGAAGCATCCAGAGTCAATGAGGTCAGAGATCCACTTGAATACTGAAGTTCCAGTCTAATCCCTTTTCTGTGTAGTAGCCTTTTGAATATTTGAAGATAACTATCACGAACTCTAAGTCTTCTCTTTAGACTAAACATTCCCAATTCCTTCAACTGATGCCTTTTGTAAAGTATAATCTCTTTAGGCCATTTCTCATTTTGGACTTCACAGATCACTGAGTTGAACATTTTTCCTGAAATAGAAATCTGTTCTACAACATTCATGATAGGTGGTCATCCTGCTTGGGTGCTTCTGGATAAGGGAGAGCTCAAGTTGGCAGCAGCAATGTTGTATTTGAACGTTGCTTCTTGTTAATGTCAACAGCTGTGTCTCCCTTTCCCACTCTCCACATAAGCTTTCTTCCAACCCTCCATTCCCATGTAGCTCAGTGGATCACCTCATCTGGAGAGTCATGTTCCACCATCTCAGTGAACAGATTGTCTGTTCAATCTTAGAACTTCTTGAACCCTGGCTTCAGTTAGGAAAAAGCTCCACTAGAATGTGATGCCTGGGGAGATAAGTAGGTTCCTCCACTGAAGAAGGTCTTCAAATAAAAGCTGAATGACTACTTTTTGAGGATGCTTTAAGGAAAATTCTTTGTAAGAAATGGGCTGGACAGATAGTTTTTTGGGTTCCATAATTATAATGGTAATATATAGGAACAATGGAAAAAAAAGAAATTGATTTAGGAAATACTGAATCATGAATTAATCACCAAGATGATGGTTCTGATTTAATATCTATTTTAAGTGTTATAAAAATGAGTCTGCTTTGCTTCCTAGTTCATTGTATATTCAAAAGAAAAAGAAAAGCAAATCACAACTAAAAGGGGAAAATTACAAAGACAAATTTGACATTCAGACTTCTGTCTATACAGTATCACATCAGTCAGCCAACAAATATTTACATGAAGACCATGCTTTCAAGAAGTTTATAGTCTAATCATACATAAAATAAGAGGAAAAAATACAAGAGACCTCAATTATTGGACTTGTACACTAAACACTGCCCTTCACAGGGTGGTAGAATCAGAGTTGGAAAGAATTTAGAGGTTAGGGAGGGCAACCCATTTGCAAACCAGACTCCTCTCCTCCGTGTGCTGCCTCACAGTGGTTATTTGACCTTCATTCGAAGGCCTGCACTGACAGAATCCACTTCCAGTTGAGGTACACAGCTTTAATTTTGAAGAAGTTCTTCCTTATTTCAAGCCTAAATTTGCTTCTTTGTGACTTCTGTGTGTTGTTTTCTAGTTTTGCATTCTAGAGAAAACAGAACAAAGGACAGTCATTAATCTCTGCCCCATGACAATCTTTCAACTAAATGAAGATAGCTGTCATCATTACCCTTTTTCCACTATAGTCTCCCCTTCTCCAGGCCAGATACCCCCAGTTACTTCAACTGATCCTCATATAGCAAGAATTAATCGAGAAGTATTTATGAAGTATCC
The DNA here is from genome assembly GCA_028627135.1 of Pseudochirops cupreus. Classification (NCBI taxonomy): domain Eukaryota; kingdom Metazoa; phylum Chordata; class Mammalia; order Diprotodontia; family Pseudocheiridae; genus Pseudochirops; species Pseudochirops cupreus. The sequence goes on along the minus strand of CM053584.1, from coordinate 250,583,542 downwards.
ACCAGGAGATGGGGATTTTAAGACAAAAAATGAAATTGGCCTTGCCCTCAAAGAGTTTCATTATATTGAATCTCAAGATCCTTGTTATTCTTCATCTGTATTAAGTCTTCAAATGGTCGGTTTTTTCCAAAATTCTGTCATTCTCGTCTATTGTCTCTAGTCATTCTCCTTTGCAAACTTTTTTAGCTTCCTTGGATTTAATTATAATCACTAAGCAGGTGACTCACCAGTTTAAACATCTAGCCCTAGGCTTTCGTCCCATGTTGCCATTTGTTCCTTGGACATTTCATTCAGGATGTCCTAGAGACATTGCTAAATTGAACTTCTTATTTCCAAACCCTTCCTTCTTTTAGATGAACCTATTTCTTTTAGAAAAAAAACTTTTTTTGGATTTCTGTTTTTCCTTGTCTATCTCCTAGAGAAATATAACACATTGTTAGATCTTAATCCTCTGGTCCATAAGACATTGGTACATAGGAAACTATTAGTGAAGGCTAGAAGGCAATATGTAATTGTGTCAAACTGAGTTGTGTAGAAATTTCTACAATAGGGGAAAAGATCAGGGAGATAGAGACAAGAGTGTATGAAATTTGAGGTTAGCTGTTGAAGGCTAGGTAAGATTTAGTTAATAAGTTGAGCAAAAGGAGAGCACATTCCACTGTAGAGGAGCTGTGTACATGAATATGTAAAGTTAGGGCTTGTTGAGTTTGATTGAATTTGGCAATTGCTGATTTAATTTTTTTAGATTTTTGAAATGAGTAAAAGTAGTTTTCTTGGTAGCTGTTGGTAAGAGATTTTTGAAAAAGTTTTATTGATGATTTTATGCTTATCATTTTTGGAGGTATTGCTTGTCTTCTTCCTGTCCTGCTTTCCATCAATCAAGCCTTCCCTTGTGTCCTAGAAACAGTTGAGTCACACCAGCAAACAAAACAGGTTTAATATTTGTACCTACCCCATCTCTTGGCCCCAGGGGAGAGAAGTGAGTTTCCGTAGTTGATAGAGTTTTTTTTTTTCCTGTACTGGAATGCCAAAAGGGGGTCTGCTGTAGATAAGAGGGTAAGAAGTGCAGTTGGGAGGGAGAGGTGGAGATGGGGAGCTTTATTTACTTTTTAAAAAGGAGTGAAGATCTGGGAATTTCTGCCAGGGCTCTACCTTGTGCCCTGATTAGGAAATACTGTGCATTGAAAAAGAGAATTGGTGATAAGGTTATACTTTTATACTTTGATCTTAAGGGATGGCCTTTCTGGATGACTCTCAGTTTCTCCCAAATTGATACCTCACACCTTAAGGACATCTTTGTACCAGAAACCTTTCCTGATGCCACTGTCTTCCTCAGATTACCTCGTATTTGCACGTTTGTTGTGTACATATTGTATTCTACTCTTCTCCCCAGCTCCCCCAAGAAGAATGTAAGGTTCTCTTAGAGACTTTTATCTGGGTATATCTTGAATGTGCCATAGTGCTTTGCTTGATAAATGTTTGTTAAATTGAATCAATTGCTTGGGGAATTCCAGCCAATTAAGGGTTGTCTATTGGCTATGAGTAGGACTGGTAATAGTATCCTTAAATGGTGTCTTGTACCCACTGGGTGCCTTGAATGTTGGGAGTTTGTTGTCTGTGTTACAGAAGTCATGTTGATTCTGATAAAGCTGCCGGTCTTGCCTCATCATTCTAGATTACTTGTTTTCTGAATATTTCAACTATTTGAGCTTCTCTGACAGTCATTCATATTATTTCAGAGACCTAAAAAGAGTTTAGAAGTACCATTTCAAAGAAGCATGAGTCAGGACCTTTTAGAAAGTAGATTTTTCTGGCAAAGATCAGTTCTTTACAGTTCCATAGAAAGAAAGAGATCTGTTGTAGTTATATCTTTTTATTCTCAAGGCCTATCACGGTGTCTGCATAAAGTACATGATTGTTGAATTAATGTTATGTAAATGGAGAACTCTTCTAAATACTCTTTTTAAAAATAATTTTTATTCTGAACTTAGCAGATGCTAATAAAATAATTCTTCAAAGTAGAGCAAAGAAGATTGTACATGAAACTTCAGATCTACAGTTAACTTTCAAAGGTGTCCCACTTGTCTGTATTGCCTTCTGAGGGCTATCTCTTTTCATATAATATGATATCATAGATTTAAGAATTAAAAGGATTCCTTACCAATTGTATAGTATATTTCTCCCATTTTACAGATGGGAAACTGGGGCCAAGAGGTGAATTCCAAGGGCATAAGGGAATAAGTAGGAGAGGCATGATTTGAACCATGCTACTTTGATTACAAATGTATATTTTTTTCTGTTAGGACACACTGTCACGCTTTATAACACAAGAGCTTGATTTATGATATTTGCATTAACAGTGGGAAAGAGGATGGATAATCTGTAATTAGCTATTTAGTGTTTCCTTCATCTTGGGGTGTTAGGTAGCAATTATCTTCCAACTTCCCTTACACTTCTATAGTTTAGACATTCTAGTTAATTCTGCAAAGGGAAAAAAAAGCCTTTAAAGTAGAAATTACCTACAAAAACTAAAGAATCCTCTTCAGAAGATAGGAGGAAAAGGATAGTGAGATTTGCTTCTTTCATCTGCCCCCCCCCCCTTCAGGAGATCAAAATGTGATATTGGATAGATTAATTAATCACAGCCTTATTGCCCTTTTGTGAAATGGGGGGACCGTGCATGCCGTAACTTCATAGGGTTGTTGTGAACAAAGCATTATGCAAGCTTTCAAGTGCAGTGTAAATGTAAGCTGCTTTTGTTTCACTTTAGAACAGGACACATGATTTCTGGCAATAATGGATATTAGTGTTAGAAAAATTTCATTGCAGCAAAGTGTCAGGACCCTGTGTGGTGATTGTGAAAGAGAATTTTCTCTCTTTTTCTTAGCTGGCTTCACTTTTGAAACTTGGAAATTAGTTTGCCTAATTTCTTCAGGCAATGGAACCCTGACTTGTTGGAAACATGTTATTAAAACTAGGCATTTTTTTCCTTTCACCTAGACATGGACTCGGCAAGATCGTCAGTGTATTCTTAGTACTTTATCACAGCTGCTTCTGGATAAAGAATGTACTGTCCTGATTGGTCGGCAGCTTCGACCTATTCTCTTGGATTTGCTGGAAAGAAATAGGGAAGCCATCCAAGCTGGAGGTCAGATCAACCATGATCTACATGAAAGGCTGTGTGTGGCCATGAGCAAGCTCATCAGTAGTCATCCTGATGTCCTTCCGTGAGTAGTCCTTTTATTCTACATATTTTTGTCTGTGATTGGATCCATTCCCTCCTGGGTAGCAGGGGAAGAGTCTTACTGAAAAAGAGGGAATAAAGATACCAAAAAAGGTATAATGATTTTAACTCTGTAATGGAAAAATAAATAAAAACACAAAACCAGAATCTCTTTATTCTGACTTTGAGGAAAATACTGACTACATAATACACCAAGATAGGTTATGTCCACCTCTCAGATCTTGAACTCTGAAATTCGTCTCTTTATCTACCCCCTCATCTCGTAACTTTTATCGCTCACCCTCACGTCTGCTAGACCTACTCTTTACCTTTATTGAGACTCCTAGAGTCTGTACTTTGACCTGCATATTGCCCCCTTCACTCCCTATATCATATTACATGTATTTGTGTACAGTGTATTTCCTGGCAGAATGATAACTGCTTGAGAGCAGAGACTGTTGAGTATTTTTTTCTCTCTATCTCCCCTACTATAAGTTTTATGAAATAAAAAAAAACTGTCTTGGTATATGTTGTGGTGCTTAGTAACACGTCTTTTCTGTAGTAATTGTTTAGTAAATATTTATTGCATGAATTTATACATGCCTAAAGATAACCAGGCTAAATATGTTATATTGGGTTTTTACATTTTATAATTATGTTTTGAGGAGCAAAGGACTTGATCTACGTCATGACGTGTAAAATGAATGAGCAGGATTAGATGATCCTCAAAGGCTTATAGAAATGTCTTTATTCCTCCCTCCCCCAATCAGTGTAACAGTAAGCAACCTTACATTTACATTCTGCTATTTCACTCCTAAATGGACAGAAAGCTATTTTTTTTTGTGGGAAAGATGCAAAGTTGAGCTTTACAGTATTGTTATAATACTGAAAAGTTATTTGAGAAGTGAGTGTATTTATGTAAAGGTCTTTGTGATCCCAGTATGAAAAAAATGTTTCTGTGTAGCAGTATTATTAACATCTTTTGTAAGAAGAATGTTTATTCATAAACAGCAACATAACACATCTCTTACCATTTTGACATATTTTTCACGTTATCGCTGGTCTTTTCGTGGGTCAGATGAATAAAAGCTGAAAGGTCGGTTGTATTTAAGAAAGATTCTTACCTAGAGAAAATTCATCAAAAAAGAGTAAGGGAGAAAACTGACCCTGTAGAGTGGAGATGGGGAAATTTGAACAAAGGCAGAAATAGTGTGTGTAGTCCCTATAGGAATTAAAAAATCATGTGGTAACATTACCAAGTATGCTTTAATAATCTATTTTTGCTTAAAGGGTTATTTAAATGGTCATGGTGCTGTTTCGTTACTTTTGGCAGATAATGTAGAAATGAAGTGCTGATACTAGCATGAAACTTGACTGCTATTAAGTTTCTTCAGGAAAGTAGAATTATATTTTGGAATCATGTTGGAAATTTTAAAATTGAACGGGTGACAAAGAATGGATTTGCCAAGTGTGTTTTCTCAGTAGTTGCAGATTTTGTGGTCATGATAAATGAATGTGAAATTTTACCAACACATTTTTTCCTTATCCTTCTCTGAGGCATGTTGTTCTGTCAGGTTTCAGTGAATCATAGCTTTTAAACTATCACTGTATGTATTTCACATTGTTGACATTGTTTTGGTGGGAGTGAGACTGGTCATATTGGTTTATTTTGATTTTTAACAGGTGACATTGCTTTCTGTTCCTAATCATCTATAATATGGGTATAACAACAATAACATTTACATATTATTTAAGATTTACAAAGTATTTTTGATCCTTACAGCAGCCTGTAAGGTAGGTCCTATTATGATCCCTGTTTTGCAGATGAGGAAATAGGCAGTCAGAGGTTAAGTGACCTGCTCAGGGACACATAGCTAAAAAAATCTGTTATGGGATTTGAACTTTAGTCTTCCTGATTCCAGGTTTAATGCTTTATCCTTTTTCCTACCTGGCTGCCATTAAGTAAGGTTTCCATTATGCTTTGCAATATTAAAATCCTTATGTGTTTTATTGTTCATTCAAACTTTGATTTGTTTTTATAATCTCTTTTATATTGTACACATGAATGCATGCATGATATATAAGTAATCTTATTACATGTGATATGTCAACATTGCATTTACCTTGCATTGTATGATGCATAGTCATTAGGAAATGGCAGAATGAAAACCAGTTCTGTTGGGAAACAAACATACCAAAATTTTCTCATATCATGAAAAATTACATTATAGATAACACTTTGTAGTATTGTAATTTATTGATATTATTTTCCTCCTAAATTCAAAAAATACATTTGTAATTACCCCCATTGAATACCCACCTCATAAGGATGTTGTCAGGACATTTTATACCTGTTTTATAGATGAGGATTTGGAACAGAGAGCAGTGATATCTCATGTCTCCTTTTCATCCTGAATTTCTTTTTTTTTGTATTTCTGTGTTGTACTCTTAAGTCTTAGGACTTTCCTTTGTGGTTCATTGAGGTGCATTCTCCTCCTTATTCCTTAGCTTTCAGAACTAAGCATAGCCTATATGTCTTACCAGACAATGGGGATTTGGGTCCTCTTATCAGATCCTTTGGTCCCTGAGGATTGAATGTGATATTGACTTACGTATTTGATTTTAATACTCATCTTTTCTTTCCTTTTTGCTCTTTACCCCATGGTATGCTGTTTGGTGTTTTGTTTCTTCTACAGAGACCTGTATTTGGATGTTGCTTCTAGTTTTAGGTAACGCCTAATACCTTTCTTGCATTCTCTTGAAAGGTTTGCCCTGAGATATTTTAAAGACACCTTCCCTATCTTTCAAAGACTCTTTCTGGAAAGTTCAGATGCTAATCCTGTTCGCTTTGGCCGTCGGCGGATGAAATTGCGAGACCTGATGGAAGCAGCATTCAAGTTTTTACAGCAGAATCAGTCTGCATTTCGGGAGCTTTGGGACTGGAGTGTGTGCGTTCCACTCCTTAGGAGTCATGACACTTTAGTTCGCTGGTATGTAGAGACTTGTGGGTTCCTACTTTTCCAAAGCTGCCAGGAGATGGGAGCTGGTAGGTTATTTTTTCACAGAACCTTTGGGTCATCTTGTTTGAGGGAATCATTCTAAATTTGTGTTTTTGTCCTTGGAATTCATCTTCCATTTCCCCAAGCTTTTGTAATTTCAGGAGGGAGGAGGTGGGGTGGGATTGTGTGAAATGCGAATCAGGAAACCACCTTGGAATAAGACTACTTAGCTGCTTATACGTGTAGTCAAGGGGAGGTTATTGTGTCCTAATTTCTATCTACTAACTTAAAGCTCTTTTCCAAGAGTCATCTTTTGGAAGTATGGTTAGATCATATATTATAGCAGATTTTTGTTTTCAATTGATCATGAAGTAAATTTTGAACATGTGTTTTTTCCCCCCCTAGGTACACTGCAAATTGTCTTGCTTTGATTACTTCAATGAATGAAGAGCACAAATTATCATTCCTTAAGAAGATCTTCAGCAGTGAAGAACTGATACATTACAGGCTTAAGTAAATAAAATCATAGGTGGTCTTGTTAATCTTAGTCTTTTAACTCTACTTTTTAGGGACATCATTAGTATAGTTATTTTTACTTCAGAATAATGATTGGGGATCTTGCTTTTTTTCTTAGGCTGTTAGAAGAAGCACAATTACAAGATGTGGAGAAAGCCTTGGTTTTGGTCACTCCAGATACTGTGCTTTGGCATAGGGAGAAGGAACCACAGCATATACAGGGCCGTGTTGTTTCTGGTGATCTTTCTACTCATGTGACAGCAGTCTGTGGAGTACTTCTCCCACGGCAGTACCCAGCACCCACAGAGCAGGTAGGGAGACTGATTGTCATTTCTCTCATTAAGATACATGGTTCTCCTAATGATCTTAGCCATTCCTGCCCTTAACCAAGATTTGTGTTATGTTTATAAAAGTTGGAGAGGCTTGTCATTATGGTTTGGCAAATTGGAACTATCAGGGAAAAAAATATTCAGGGAAGGAATTAGAATTTAATTACACATACCAGTCTTGAGATATCAGTACAGAAAATATTATCTCCAGTTTACAATGAGCAAGTTGAAGTATGGTGATTTGTTGAAAGGCTACATAGTTATAGTCAGTCAGATGTCTAGAATCCTCAATGCCTTGCACATAAAGACTTAAGTATTTTTAAAATAGACTTGAACTCTGCTCTTTTGACTTTTAGTAGCCTTTCTTTATTTGATGGCAATATGGTACGTGGTATGGTACCAGGTTTTCCACAAGAGGCTTACACACTCCTTGGACAATTACTTGAAAAAACAGTTTCTGCTTGGGTGGTTTACTTTTAACATAGGGGGAGCTTGGAGTAGAGGACTGAACTGAGAGTAGTATCCTTGAACCACTGTTGAGTCTAAATCTACCTTCCCACTTATTAAGAAGGGTTGACCTGATACTTGTTAGCCATTTTCTTTACATTTAGGGGTTAGATTTGAGAAAATTTTATTGGAAATTTCTGCATTTTTCTACCTCCTCCATCCCATAGGAGTATATCATAGCTTGAGTAGAAAAGTAAAAAGTCCAAAAGAAAAAAATCAGGGGCAGAGACAGAAGTGTTTTAAAATTCTCAACCCTCTACTGACTCTTGCTTTAACCTGCCTGGATCTGGATTATGGTCTTGGGTGGTGGTCCTGAGGTGTGTGACCAGTGAACGAGAGGTTGTGGGGGTATCAGAGAGGGCACTCAATAGCTCTGGCAGCTGTGAAAACCCCAGGAATTTGGGACAAAGCTCTCCTCTCTGGAAGCATAGTTTCTACTGTGGCAAAGAGCTCAAAAGTCAAGTAATTGAGTGGCAACATGAACAGGCAAAGGAAGCAAAGCAAGCACAGCAATCAAACCTTAGATTCCTTTTTTGGGGGCAAGAAGAATCAAAGCATGGAATGGGAAGAAGACAACAAAATCAGAACTCCTGCACCAAAAGTTTCCAAGAAAAATAGGAACTTGTTACAGGCCATGGAGGAGCTCAAGAAGGATTTTGAAAATCAAGTAAGAGAAGTGGAGGAAAAATTGGGACGAGAAATGAGAATGATGCAAGAAAATCATGAAAAGAGAGTCAACAACCTGACAGAAGAAAATAACACCTTAAAAAATAGATTAACTCAAATGGCAAAAGAGGCCCAAAAAGCCAAGGAGGAGAATACCTTAAAAAGCCAAGTTTGTCAGATGGAAAAAGAATTTCAAAAGCTCACTGAAGGGAATAATTCCTTCAGAATTAGATTGGAGCAGATGGAAGCTAATGACTTGATGAGAAATTGAGATACTATTAAACAGATCCAAACAAATGAAAAAATAGAAGGCAATGTGAAATATCTCATTGGAAAAACCACTGAGAAGGAAAATAGATGCAAGAGAAATAGTTTAAAAATTATTGGACTACCTGAAAGCCATGATCAAAAAAAGAACCTAGAAATCATCCTTCAAGAAATTCTCAAGGAAAATTGCCCTGATATTTTAGAACCCGAGGGCAAAATAGAAATTGAAAGAATTCACCTATCACCTCTTGAAAAAGATCCCCAAAAGAAAACTCCTAGGACTATTATAGCCAGATTCTGGAGTTCCCAGATCAAGGAGAAAATATTACAAGTAGTCAAGAAGAAACAATTTGAATGTTGTGGAAACACAATCAGGATAACACAGATCTAGCAGCTTCTACATTAAGGGATCAAAGAGCTTAGAATATGATATTCCGGAGGTCAAAGGAGCTAGGATTAAAATCAAGAATCACCTACCCAGCAAAACTGAGTAAAATGTTTCAGGGGAAAATATGGTCATTCAGTGAAATAGGGAACTCTCAAGCATTCTTGATGAAAAAACCAGAATTGAATAGAAAATTTGGTATTCAAATACAAGAAGCAAGAGAAGCATGAGAAGGTAAACACAGGGAAAAGAAATCATAGGGAATTTATCAGAGTTGAACTATTTACATGCCTACATGGAAAAATGGTAATTGTAACTTATGAAACTTTTCTCAGTATGAGTATAGTTGAAGAGAATATAAATTATATATATGTATACATACATATATATGTCTTTATGGGAGGGTATATGTGTGTATGAATGCACGTGTGTGTGTGTGTGTACACACATGTGTACAAGTATACATAGAGGACACAGGATCAATTTAATAGGAAGGGATGATATTTCAAAAATAAAATTAAGTGGTAAGAGAGGAATGTTTGGAATATAATGAGAAGAGATAGGGAGAGACAGAATGGGGTTAAAATATCTCATATTAAAGAGGCAAGGGAAAACACTTAACAATGGAGGGGAAGGACAGGAAGGCATAAGGGAATGGGTCAACCTTGCTCTTGTTGAATTTGGTTTAATGAGGAAATAACATACACACTAAATTGGATATCTTGCCACAGGGAAGTAGGGGGGAAGGGGACAAGAGGGGGTATGATAGAAAGGAGGGCAGATTGGGGGGAGGGTAGTTAGAAGCACACACTTTTGAAAAGGCACAGGGTCAAAATAGAAAATAGAACAAGTGGCGGGCGGGATAGGATGGAGGGAAATATAGTCAGTCTTCCACAATTTATCCACTGTGGAAATATTTTGTGTAATTACACATGTACAACCTATATTGAATTGCTTGTCTTCCCTGTAAGGGTAGGTGACAAGGGAAGAAGGGAAAGAATCTGGCATCCAAAGTTTTAAAATCAAATGTTTAAAAAAAAATAATTATTATTATTTACATGCAACTGGGTAATAAGATGTACAGGCACTGGGGTATGGAGATCCATCTTGTCCTACTGGAAAGTCCGACGGGGAATGAGGGAGGATGTAGGAGAGAACAGATTGGGGGAGGGGGTATTTAGTGGGATCGCTATTTTGGGGTGGTGGGTAGGGGAAAGACAGGGAGAAAATTCGTAACTCAAAATCTTATGGAAATGAATGTTGTAAACTAAAAATAAACATAAAATTTAATTTAAAAAAATTCTCAACCCTTTTAATGATTTTAAGTTTCTAAACAAATAGAATACTTTGTGAATTAGTTTTATTGATTAATTTTTGTCTCTTGGGTCATCACAACTTTACATTTGAAGGCATTTTGAGAGTCTGATATTGTGTACACAGATATTTTCCCATCTGTGTTCAGAAATAAACATTTGAAGTTGCAGAGATTCCAGCAGCATTATCTTATTGGCAGATATTCAAAAAAAGGCTAAAAGAAGGCTGTTGACTTTTGGAATAAACTAATAATCTTTTGGGGAAAGTAATATTTCCCAAGTGACTTTTGTATGTATCTGTTTTCTTCAGCGTGGTAGTAACAAGCATTCTTTACTTGAGCAGGAGGTGGTACCTCAGTCTTTTGTGCTGGTTGAGTCAGTCTCTAAAAATCTCCAGAGCCTGGCTTTGGCTGTTGCTTCTCAGAGTGCTGTGTTGCTAGAAGGACCAATAGGATGTGGCAAAACATCATTAGTGGAGCATTTAGCTGCCATGACTGGAAGAAGAAAACCACCTGAAATTCTTAAAGTTCAGCTTGGAGATCAAACTGACAGCAAGGTAAGAAATGGCAAGTTTTTGGAGCCTGGAAACTGCAATACCTAGGTTTTTATGTTTTGCGGCTCTCTGAGAATGTAAAGGCTAATCATTGAGTTTATCTAGAGAAGAGGTTAAGCTGTGCAAATGTGATGTCTCCCTGTGGGTGATCCATGATGACATCTTGTAGTATGTACTTAGTGCCATGTTCTTTTTGCAGATGCTATTGGGCATGTATCGCTGCACAGATGTTCCAGGGGAGTTTATTTGGCAACCAGGGACTTTGACACAGGCTGTTACCAAGGGTCACTGGATACTCCTGGAGGACATTGATTATGCTCCTTTAGACGTGGTATGTAACCTCTGTGGGATTTTCTGTAGGAAATCTTTTATTTTCATCAGCACTATTCATGTTTAACAAAATGCTTTGCCTGGACAGGATTTTTGAATGAATGAATTATATTGAGGAGCCTGATTTTAGCTTGAAGGCTTAGGAGAATAAGCAAGTAGTCTGGTCTGTGTTGTTGCAATAAGTTGATTGCAGGTCACTTGACTAATATGAGTTGACTAAATGGAGTAAGACTTTATCCCTCTATCCCTTTGAGACTGAGTAGTCACTAGGGTGGCAGTGCAGAGTAGGAGTTATTCAGACCTGGATTGTTCGTCCTCCTCCTGGCACACACTGGCTTTGTGATTCTGTGCAAATCTCAATTCCCCTGGCAACTCTAAGACTTTTCCAATTTGTGTGGCAGGTTCTGATTGATCAGCATTGGTAGAAGGAGCCTGCTCATTAGGATCTCACTGTTCCAATGATATCAACTCCTGGTCTTAAAAACAAAAAAAGAAAGCATGGCTAGCCATTGTTAATATTCTTCCCATGGTGTTTTGTATGTATCCCTTTCCTATAGGCAGAGTCTATAGGCATTTATTATATTTATGGACAGGTCAGGTGGAAATCTGTTTTATATATATATTTTATATGTATATATATGCATACATATGTATATTAAACATATGTATATGTATATATATATACATATACATATATATATATATTTATATATATGTTTTAGCAAGAGCAGGTCTTCCCTGATTCAGCTGCAGACAGCATTTGTTAAGCACCTACTTTGTGAAGAACACTGAGAGAGAGACAGTAGCTAATGGTTAGGTAAGCTACAGTCCTTGTGGCTGCAGCCTATAGTCTAGTAGGAGAGTATGACATGAGCACAGGAGTGCATTGAATTCAAAACAAAGACCTGAGAGATGGCTGATGGGGGGAATAGAGTCTTACCAGTGGAGGAGGGGATCAAGGAAGACTGTATGGAAGGGATGTCATTTGATTTGGGCTTTAAAGGCTGGTTTGCAATTTAGTAGGTGGAGGGAGGAAGAATTTTCAGGCTTAGGGAACAAGTATGAGTAATGGTGGAGAGACAAGAAAGCATACGGCAAGTTTTGGGGAACAGAATAGTCTCATGTAGCTTGAGTATAAAGTATGTGGAACGGTGTGTAAAAGAGATAAGGCTAGAAAGGTAGGCTGGGAGTTGCGATGTTGAAGGCCTTGAATGCCAGGAAAAAAGAACTTGAATTTTCCTCAGTAGGCAGTAGGAAACCATTGTAGATTTTTTTTTTTAGCAACACTAACACCAACAGATTGCTGCATGGAAGATGAAGCCTGGCATGCAAGTGTTGAATAAATTCTTTTCATTCATTCATTGGTATGAAAGATCGATTGAGGAAAAGAATAGAAGCACCATCACCTTACTAAAGCCCCATCACTACCACCTGTCTGAAAGACTCCAATACCCCTATTGATGATGTAACAGGAAGGGGCTGGAACACGGAGGAGTTAGTACCTTATATAAGGAAAAGCATTTCTTTCTAAAGTCTCAATCTATACAATATCCTTTCAGAACAAGTTTTTTTTAAATGACGTTTTAAAGTTTAATTGTATGTGAACTTTTATTACGTGACTGTAAACTTTTTCTTGAAGAGTGGTTTCAAATACGTATATGTCTTCTTCAAAATGGGGGGAAAAGAACAGCTTTTGCATGGCACTATATATATTTTATAAAGTACTATGATTTGTGTCTCATTTTAGGATTACTAAAGTGCTTTCTCACTTTTAAAGTTGCTGGTCTTTAATGGAATGATGCTGCTTACTAGAATATTGGTGAGACATAAATAATGTGATTGTTATCTTCATGAGCTGGAGGATCTCAGCTAGATTCAGATTTTTGATCTGTATTTTGTTTGCTTATGTGGGTGACTTGGCAAGCGTATTTTTCTTGTTCTAGATGTGTTTTTTTCTGAAAGCTTCAGTATTTGATTTTTCTTTCTTAGATTTCTGTGCTAATTCCTCTTTTGGAAAACCGAGAACTTCTCATTCCTGGTCGTGGTGATTGTCTGAAAGTGGCTCCTGGATTTCAGTTCTTTGCAACCAGGAGGTAGGCATTATTAAGAATGCTGCTTAAAATCTTGATCTTTTCATGAGAATTCAGAGTTTTGAATTCTTTTTTTTTTTAGAGTTTTGAATTCTTAATTGAAAGGTCTTGAACTTTGATGCCTACATAGCACAATCGTAAAATAATTTGTGTGATAAGCTAATTATGATCAAAGTGATAAATAGCAGTTCTTTTTTTTATATCCAGACTTTATTTGAGCTAGAAAATCAATTTACAGAATATAGCAAACTGCTTTATTTTATAAAAATAACCAAATGAAACTCACTTTTAGAAAATGATTAAGAACAATATTTAGGGTTCAAGCCCATTTAAAGAATTATTAAAGAATAAAAAAGAAGAAACAGCTATTCATCACATATTTAGAGGCTTTCTGTGCCTTTCTGTTTTTGCAGTAATACAAACACTGTTCATTGCTTACTTGTAAACCTGCCTTCTATCAGATTAGAGAAGAGAGGGATAATAGTCTGAAATTGTAAAGAAACTCGCTCTGTAATTTATAGTCTAGAGAGTTGCCCTTTGGCTTGCAGACTAACAACATCTTTTTAATTATCTTATAGTCTTAATGACATTGAAAAATTCATTTACTTACCCTTGGTCCTCTGCTCATATGCAGAGATAGAATCTAAACCTAGGTTTCAGAGCAGTCCTTTATCTTCTCTCTTATACTACCTGTCATATAGAACTCTTAATGTTTAACAAATTAATGAGTAACAAATAAACAAAGATCTAGCATTGTTTGGTCTTTTTCCCTTTTCAAGTTTGTGATTATATTACCTTGGACTTTACTTTTACCTATATTGCTGGTACAGTTGTATACAGCTCTTGTATTATTGATTTTCCTTTATCTTAACTTTCATAGGACCTCCCATATTTCCTTCTGGCACTCATTTGCTGTTTTTATGGAACCAAAACATTGTTACTTTAATTTACCATATTTTATTTAACTATTAGCCAATCATTGTGCTTATAGGTTGTTTCCAGATTTTTTTTTTATGTTACAAATAGAATATTTGAACATTTTTGTGAAGAACAATGCTTCCTTCTCTTCCCCATCCACCATTTTTGTGACATTTTAAGGGCAAAGTTCTAAAAGGGGAATCTTTAGGTGAGGATGTATGATACGTTTTGTGACTCTTTACTGTATATGACCATGTTATTCTCCAAATGTTTACCAGTCTGCAGGGCTGCCAACACTTTATTATTAAACTTCCTGTTTTCACATAGGCACATCTTAAGTTTGAGTTTTATATTATGCTAACTAATTTTAACACTTAAAGGTAAAATATTGTTAGCATCTTTAGTCATATAAATAGGTTTCAAAGAAAGAAAAATAGATAATGAAGCCTTGAAATAAATATGCAAGTTCTAGAACTGTAGACAAAGGTTAATAACTTGAAGCATATCAGAAGATTTGGCTAAATAGCTACCTATATGACTTGGTGCTTTTTATTTTATCATTTAGGTTGTTTGGCTGTGCAGGAAATTGGTACCGACCCCACAACAGCCATGCTGTTTTGCTAGACAAATATTGGACCAGAATTTACCTGGAGAACATGGATAAGACAGAATTGAAAGAGGTATATGCCTACATTTTAAATTATGTCTCAATATCTGTTAGATGGTATGGGCAGTGACTTTGAAATTAAGATGTTATGTGATTGTATACTAATGAAAAAATAGGATATTTGGCACACCTACATGAAGTAAATTCTTAAATTCTGCTCTTTAGCGATAGAGTAGGAAGAACATATTTCTGGGTTTTATTCATTATTAGGAAAGGTGGCTTAGTTGAAAGAACATAACACCCTGATGAAGAAATAGCAAATGGCATCTGTTAGATGGGTTTAAACCATTGTCACACCCTTCTCATAGACCCAAATGTAAATAACCCAGAACCTTGAGCCTCCAAACCCTAAGGATACCCTGTTCCTCTAGAACACCAGCCCTGCATCCAGCCTGGCTTTGGCATCCATCACCGAGGGGCCCAATCCTTAAGGAGAAGGGGCCCATCCTTGCTTCACCCCCAAATAGCTGTCACCATGTGAATACAAAAACCCTGGAATGAGAGTGTCCTCCATACTATCAGCTCTTTTTTCGCAGTCTGGCCTCTACAACAATCATCCAGGGAGATAGTTCTTGTGAAGATGTGATGTCAGTTGTCCTTCTAGGTACTGTATACTTTGTCTTCCATAGTAGCTATAACTATTGTGAAAATGATTCAGCATCAGAAATGGATATGGTTTTTATCTATGGAGTTGACAGTGAAGCCCATAATCTGCAGCTGGGGCTTTCCGTGTGGGCCATGTAACTATAGAAAGTGAACTCCTCGAGAGCAGCGCCTGTCCTGTTTTATTTCTTTATTTATTTGTATCTCTAGCACTTAGCACATTGCTTTTACACATAGAAAACACTCACATGCTTTTTCCTTCGTTTATGATGAGCATTTTTTTCCTTCCCCAAATTTTTATCTCTTCTCATATGAAAAGGTCAAATCCCAGCCCTTGGGGTATTGTAATAACATTAATAGCAAGAATAAAATGATATTGGCTATAGAGTGATAAAAAGCAAAGGAAATATATTTTGTGTTAAGTTAGATAATTAGCCATGTTTGCACTTAAGATAAAAAATAAAGTCACTCTGTTTTTTTTAAAGCATGTTTAGAATGACTTCTGAAATATGGGAAATGGATGTCTCAGATGATGAGGCCAATCGGCATGTGTATAATCTGCTGCATAACCTTTCTGGGCCTCATTTTTCTCACTTTTTAATTGAAGAGTCTTATATTGGATGTTCCCTCAGGTGCTCATATTTAAGTGCTCATTGACTATTGTAGTCACATTACCCTTTTTTTTGGTGATTGTTTTGATTGTAAATTTTAACTTTGTAGGCTGCTGAATTGCTAGTTTATTTTGTGAGTGATCATTGCTTTATTCAATTTTATGTATGTGGTAATTTGTTGGGGTGGAAAGTGAGGGGGGTGAAAGATACAAAGATGCTTTGCATTGATTTGATGTCAGGAACAATATGATTTTCTATTAGATTTTCTTTCTCCTTCCTCATGGGCAGGGTATGAAACACACCATTCATTGTATTTAGTGTTATGATTTTGAGAAAAGAATTGAGCAGCATTTCTTATTAATAAATTTTAGTACTTCTCTCCTGAATAAATGCTTGACAGAAGCTCTGTTAATGTTGGAAATGTATTCTTTGGTCTCTGTTTTTATTGAACTTGTGACAAGTACAAAGGAGTGCCTTCTCAAACCTGCTCATCCTACTAGTACTCATGTGTATGTACCAAGATCAAGAGGGAGGGAACCTTTTATCTTGAGAGCTGAGAGAGAGCTTATTATCCGTTTGTTTAAAGTAACAAACTGAGGAAAATGAAAGCCGCATTAAAAAAAAAATACATAGATCTTGTAATTCTCCAAAGTGAAATCTTGCTGCTAGCTTTGGTTTCAGTACTGTGGTTAGAGAATACTGATATCCCCAAAGTGAGATAAAATGGGTAGTAGAACAATTAGTATAGTTAATGAAAAAATACGTGTTAAGTATCTTTTTTGGCTGGACCTGTAATTTCATTTCTAGGGTGGCAAGACTCCCTCTATCAGTACATATTGTCAAAAGAAATTAATGTAAAGTCAATTGGTTTGATTATTTGAAAAGTCAGAATATTGGGTACTTTTTCCTTTTTCTTTTTGGCACTTGTACTCAGTACTATAAACACTTGTTTGTGTGTGACTTTGTGAATCATAAAAGAGTTATTATAAAGCTGGAAGATAAAGAACATTTATGGTCTAGTTGCCCATTTTGCGGAAAAGGAAACTGATGTCTGTGCCTATGGAAGTAAAATGAGTTGCCCAAGGTCACAGTAAGTAGCAGAGGCCAGATTTGGATCCAGATATTCTGAATTGATAGATGATTGGTAAGTTCTTGATGAATAGCTCTTCAAGGACAGGAATTTGTTTTTTTTCTTTTCTATCCCTAGGGCCTATTACAGTGCTTGACATTTTGTAGCCACTGAACAAATGCTTGTTGGTTGGTTAATTGACACCAAATTCCAATGCTCTTTGCCTTATTACACTCTTCTTCATTATGTTATACTTTTTTCTTTATGTAAAGGGAATGGTTGCGTGGTTTAGCACCAGGAACAACATAATAAATCATATAAATGAAGGAAATAATGAGTTAAGTCATCATATATTATAAGCAAAGAAAGATTTTGACAATACAGAAATTTTTTTTATTAAAAATAGTAATTGAAAAATCCACGTGATAAAAAAAGTATTTAAAAAAAATTTAAATGTCATGGAAAAACATCAGAAGTGATCTTATCTAAAACCTCTTTTAAACAGGATTTTAACAAGACTGCCTCTGTTTGAAAGTTTAGGAAATCTTAGCCACAGCAACAAAATATGAAAAGACAATTAAAGGAATAAAGATCAGCAGTGAAAAAAAAACTTAAATATCCCTGTTTACAGAATGAATAAAACATTTATTAAGCACTTACTGTATGCAAAACACTGTGCTAACCTCTGGGGACAAAGGTAGCCCAAGGAGCCCAGAGTCTAGAAACGGAAGCACAGGTTGTTTTATTTCATAGGACATTTCAGCTTTGAAGTCAAATGAAAGTAGTGCTTAGAGTGCAGCAGCAGAGAGAGAGAGGTGATCCTTCCTCTTGAATCATTTGACGCTGAACTAGGAGCATTTTTGTTCCAAGGCTCTTGGGTTTAGGGTTCTGGTCTATCTTCATCATGGTCGGAGGGAAGGTGGTAGTCAAGGTGCTGGTGGTTTCATCTGCCTGGTGCATGCTTCCCTTCCTGCTTTTCCTCAGGGGGCCTTGCCCTGTGAATGGCATTTGTTTGATTGCGTTCATGTAGCATATGAATGTGCCAGAATTACTATCTGTTAAAAGAAATGATAAAGTGGATACAGTTTGAGAGAAACCTAGGAAGACTCATATGAATTAATGAAGAGTGGAGTGAGCTGAACCAGAAGAACGCTTTGCTTAACGACAGCATTATCGTAAAGACAAATAGTTTTGAAAGACTTCAGAATCCTGATCAGTGCAGTGACTAGCCATGATTCCAGAGGACTCACGGTGAAACATGCTGCGCACCACCTCACAGTGTAGATGGAGATGTGTTTTTTTGGACGTGACCAGTGTGGGAATTTGTTTGCTTGACTATACATGTTTTCTAACAAGAGTTTTGTTTTCCTTTTTTTGTGAATGAGTAGGGGGAAGCAGGAGAGAGAGAGAATACAAATTGTCATTGAAAAAAATTTAATTAAAAAGCATCATCATCTTTATGTTGTTGACTTTGAGGTCTGTATATCCAACCGCAGTCTTTCTTGAACCCTAGCATCAAGAATTGCTATTACATATTTTGAACTAGATATCCTGCAGGCATCTCAAGCTCAGTATGACCAAAAGAGAACTCATTTTCTCCCCTCCTCCCCTTGCCTGGAACCCTCTTCTCTACTGAACTTCCTTCTTAATTTAGTAGACACCACCAGCCTCCTGTCACCTGGTTTGTGACCTTAATATCAGTCTTAACTCTCTACTCACATTCACCCCATGTAGCCAGTGGATGCTAAATATTTTTTCTACTTCCACAATATATGTATTTTACCTGTTCCGTCTTCTCCACACAACCATCACCCTGATTTAGGTCTGCATCATTTCTTGCCACCTGGACCATTGTAGTGGTCTTCAATTATAATGAGTCTTCCTGGTTGGAGTCTATTCCCTCTTCAGTTTATTTTCTACATAGCTGCTGAAGTGATTTTCTTAAGATTTATGTCTGATTATGTTATTCAGTTATTTAATAAACTCCAATGGATCCTTGTTTCCTCTAGGATCAAATACAGACTTCCTTTTTTGCCATTTAGTGCTCTTTACAACCTTGATCTTTCTTTCCAGTCCTTTTGCTCATTCTTCCTTTCTGAAGACCTCTAGGGTCCAGCCGTGCTTACCTACTTGCTGTTCTTCACATACAATGCTCCATCTCCCATCTCTATGCCTTTGTAGTAGTTGTCTTCCATGCTTGCTTGGAATGCTGTTTCTCTGCCTTTTAGAATCCCTGGCTTGCTATAAAACACTTATAGTTAAGTACAACATTCTAAAGCTCTTCCCTTGCCCTTTTTAAGTGCTATCTTTTGTAGACGTTCTCTGGTCCTCCAACCTACTAGTGCCTTCCTGTCTCTTACTTTGCATCTACTTTGTAGATATTTTGTATGTGATATACTCCCACTCTCTTTGTCTCTCTCTCTCTCTCTCTCTCTCTCTCTCTCTGTCTTTCTCTCTCCCTCTCTCATAAGCTCCTTGAAGGCAGGAACTGTTTTTGCTTTTGTCTTTATATTCATAATGCTTAGCACAGTACCTGGCACGTAGTAAGCCTGTAATAAATAAATGCTTGCTGATTACTTGCTTGATTAGATTGCCTAGGTCACAGTGGTTCTCAACCTGTGGGTTATGTTCAATTTGTAACAATGAAAATACATCCTGCATATCAGATATTTACATTACGATTCATAACAGTAGCAAAATTACAGTTATGAAGTAGCAACGAAAATAATTTTATGGTTGGGGGTCACCACAACATGAGGAATTGTTTTAAAGGGTCACGGCATTAGGAAGGTTGAGAACCACTGGCGTAGGAGATCATGAGTTTACTGGTTGATGTGGTTCTATCTGCCCTTTTGGTCTCATGATTGTGGTGATTTTTTTATATCAAACTTAACCTCAGAAAGGATGATAGTCTGTATAGATGTTTCTTTTTCTATTTCCAATTTTCAGCAGGCTTTTAATTTTCTTCAGTCAGGTTGTTGACTCTCTTTTCATGATTTTCTTTCATCATTCTCATTTCTCTTCCCAATTTTTCCTCCACTTCTCTTATTTGGTTTTCAAAATCCTTCTTATGCTCCTGTATGGCCTGTAACCAGTTTACATTTTTTTTGGAAGCTTTTGGTGCATGAGTTCTGACTGTGTTATCTTCTTCCTGTTCCATGCTTTGATCCTTTTTGTCCTCCAAAAAGGAATCTATAGTTGCATTGCTGGGCTTGCTTTGCTTCCTTTGCCTGCTCATGTTGCCAGTCAATTACTTGACTTTTGGGCTCAGTAGTAAAACTCTGCTTTAAGAGGGGAGAGGCTCTGTACTAAATCGCTGGGGTTTTTGCAGCTGCTGGAGCTATTAGGAGACCGCCATTTTTTTGCAGCCCCCACCAGCTTTGGTTCACTGAAAATGCACTTGAGGACCACCACCCAAGACCGCGATCTGATCCAGGCAGGTCAAGGCAAGAGCACTTAGCCTCTGAATGATCACTTGGCCCCACTGCAATATCCAGGCTGCAAGCTCTGCAGCAGCCATGTGGAGGCAGCTGCAGGGGTGCCACTTCAGATTGCTTCTAGCTCTGGAGGCACTTCAGCCCGACTGTCTCCCCCAAATTTAGCTGAGTTCCACTGACCTTTTCCCTTTGTCCTTAGCTCTTGTGGGTTGGTGATTCTGGAAATGCCATAGCTGCTGCTGATCCGCTCTCCTGAATGCTATAGCTGGGGCTGAAACCACATAGGACTCGACTCTGTTTCCAGCGCCCTGCGATGACCGCCTGCTGGGCTGCCTTCAGCAGGAGCTTTGTTACTCCATCATTTTTGTGGACTCTGGAGCTCTAAAATTTGTTTAGAGTCATATTTTATAGGTATTTGAGGTGGTATTGGGTTGGGAGCTTGCGGAGTTCTCCTGTTTCTACCTTGCCATCTTGACTCTGCCCTCAGCAACCTTTTAAAACATTTTTATTTGCTGGCCATATCTTATTTTTATTATTCAATTTTAGTATTGATCGTGCTCTTGGCTTCAACCAGCCTGTGGTTTTACCATATACCTTTAGCTAATTTGGGATAACTTGTCAATTCCTTTATATTAAAGAAGCATATCCAGTCCTTTTATTTTTGTGGAGGTGAATTGTTGTCCCAAATTACTGTGTTACAAATACTGTCATTCAGTGAATGATTTCAGAACTTTGTTTATAGGTCCAAATTATTACATATTCTTTCCTGTGTCTTTTCAAAGTTATCTGTCTCTTACCTTGTTCTTTTTAACTCTTTTTAGCTGTTGTCAGTGTGTCTACCATATGCCATATTTCTTTTCCCGATCTATTAATTCTTAACAACTATGGGGATAAAAATGAAATTATATGTCAGAATTGTGTGTAGGCCTGAAGGACCTCATATTTTGCTATGAGTAAATGCATGAGTCTTATGATATGTAATATATGACACATTTTGGAAGCTCTTGGGTTTTTCTGGTTTATTTTTTCAGTTCTTAGGTCAGATTGTTGAATAAGTTGACTTTGGATAGGGGAAGTTGCTGGGGTATTGAATTCTTGATCATAGAAGAGGTATTACTATAATGGGAAGAATGAAAGAAATTCAAGATAGAGAAAACTCACCTCTTGGTACTCCAGTTTTCGTAAATATTATATTTTTGTTTCTTTCAGTCATTTGTGAACACTTTGTGATGTCATTAATTCTTTTAAAAAATTTTGCCTTTTTTTTTTCCTGTCAGGTTCTTCAGAGCAGGTATCCCAGCCTGTCAGGTGCAACTGATCATCTCTTAGATATTTATTTAAAACTTACTGGAGATAAACATCAGTCTAGGAGCAACAATGGCCATGGAAATGAGGCAGTATCTGTGGATGTCTCAGAAGCCCGAGGAGATGACAAAAGTCCAAGCCTTGAAGGAAGAGAATTATCTCTACGGTATTGAATGTGGTTCAATTAAAATTGTAGCATTTCTTTTAATTATTTTAAAACTTTGTAAGAAAGGGTACATAGGCTTCATCAGACTGAGATGCAAAATGATTATGTACTGCTGAGCTAGTCCAACCTCTTCATTTTATGGTTCAATACAAAATCTTCAGACTTACAAATGACTTGTCCAAGGTTATTCTGGGGTTAAGTAACAGATCCAGTATAGATTTAGGTCCTCTCCAAATCCAGGACTCTTTGCAAAACTACCCTGTTGCTTCTCTCTGGTCATTGTGCATGACTTACCCTTTGAGGGTTGTGGAGTTCACAGCCTCTAGAAAGAAATAAAGACACTTCTTGTTTTTGTCTCTGTGGAGAAGCCAGGGAACAAAGCTTTCCCAAGTTAACATAGGGAGGCAAATGATCTTTGTCATGTTTGTTTCCATTTGTGTGCCTGCCTCTCTCTCTTTTTTTTTTTGCCTTATTTTTTTTTGGAGGGGGGAAGGCAGGACAATTGGGATTAAATGACTTGCCCAGGGTCGCATGGCTAGTAATTGTTAAATGTCTGAGTGCAGATTTGAACTCAGGTCTTCCTGACTCTGGGGCTGGTGCTCTATTCACTGTGCCACCTCGCTGCCACCCTGCCTCTCTCTAAAGCAACCAGTCACCCCTTCCTGACTCTCCAAATTCTTCTGTTAAAAACATATCTGAGCTTGTATTTGTGAAGTACTTTATATTCAAAGGATCTGCTGTGGTTTCATTCACCCCTTTACTACTACATATTAAAAGAACAAGGTTATTAAACTTCCGCATGATAAGTTTTTTATGGATGACATTTCCTTATCCTTTGCTAATCTGATGAAGCAAATGACTAGGATTTTAGGCAGGGTGGGGAAGCTATGCAGTCATTAGTATCATTTCATAGGTCCAGCATTTAAATTATATAACCCTGCTTATCCATTTGAAAGGAAAGGATCATTAATGACTCCCTCCTCCCTCTCTTTAGCTGGGGATTGGGTTTGGGAACATAGATGGAACAGTTCCTGAACATCTGATATAATCATGAGCTAATAGATGACCCTGCTTTTAGATGCTGGGAATGTATCTGAAGGTGTGGCAGCACCATGTCTCATTTCATTGCCTACTGAAAGGAAAGCTGAACACTCAGGGCCTGAATCCCTGGCTGGGCTTATAAACTTTCTTCTTCTTATTCTTCCAAGGTCCTTCCCATCAGCTTCCTGGTTCCTGCTAAGTTATAAACTTAGGGGCCTTGAAAGGTTTTTAAGACAGCCTCCTGTTCTTTCTGCTTGCTGGGCTTTTTTTCTTTTTAATCACATATTAAGCATGTTCAGAGTTCCTGTTTTAATGGCTTATGTGGGCTGAGTTGAATAAATAGGCAAACAGAAAGCCTCTCCACCCCCTCTGTTTTATCTTCATTGTCATTGCTTACTGTCTCTATTTCTCCTCCTAGGGATTTACTGAATTGGTGTAACAGGATTTCCTACAGCTTTGACAGTTCTTCTTCATCTACATCACTCAATATTTTTCAGGAGGTAAGCTGTAATCCTCTGAAGTCTTGTTTCTTTTGTGCTACATAATTTCCATCTGTCTCTTTTCTTTCATTCATCTGTCTAAAGCTTTATCCCCCCTTGCCTCTTCTTCTTATCTGCTGTCAAGCTTGTTCTTTTGTGCACATGGTATCTCTTTTACTTTTAAAGCTAGTCAAGGGACTTAATTTCCACACAAACTAATATTGCATTAGAGAGATCTGGGGGGGAAACAAAGAGGGGTAGGAGAAATGTAACTTTTTAAAAAGGTACCACTCCTGTTAAAATGTATTATAAGTGTAATAACTGTCAAGTAAAATAATAAATGTACCCTATCCTACTTTCAAACAAGCTTATAAAGAGATTAAAACAAATGAAATAAAGTTAATGAAAAGAAAGCTAAAAAATTAATAATGTACTTCACAATAATTATGGCACATGACATTTATATATCACTTTTAAGGTTTACAAAGCATTTTGTATGTATTATCTCACTTGTGTCTCATAGGGACTGTGTGAGTTAGCTGCTATCCATCAGTCAACATGCATTTATTAAGCACTTAACGTTCTAGGCATCTGCTAAATGCTAAGAATTCAAAGAAAAAGTCAAAACAGTCCCTGCCCCTCTAGGAGTTTAACATTCCGATAGGGTGATAGAATGTGCATAAGTAGTCTTATACGAGATATATACAAGGGAGATCAAAGATAAGTTTAGAGGAGAGGATACTATTACAGGTATTGAGTTATTATTTCTTTATTTTATCTTTTTGGGGTAGATGCCTAGTAGTGGCATCAATGGGTCACGGGGGAATGTAGAGGCTAGTGGCTTTTTGGTTATGTTTCCAAATTACTTTCTAGAATACTTGGGTCAGTTCACAGCTTGAACAGTTCATTAATATGTCTGTTTTTATGCTTTCCACTAATTGGCATTTTCTTTTCTGTCACCTTTGCCAATCTAATGCGTGGGAGGTGGAGTCTCATAGTGATTCATTCAGCAGTGATATGGAGCATTTTTTCATGCGGTTGTTGATCGATGAGATTGGCTTCTTGATGTCTTATCACAGTTTCTCTCTTGGGGAATGGTTCTTGTATATTCCCGATATATCTTGCAATTTGTTGCTCAGTCGTTTTTCAGTCGGATCCAATCTTCATGGCTCTATTTGCCGTTTTCTTGGCATACATACCAAAGTGGTTTGCCATTTCCTTCTCCAGTTCATTTTACAGATGAGGAAACTGAGGCAAACAGAGTTAAATGACTTTCCCAGGGTTACACAGCCAGTAAGTGTCTGAGTCTGGATTTGAACTCAGGAAGATGAGTCTTCCTGATTCCAGGCTCAGTGTACTATCTACTGTGTCACCTAGCTGCCCATTGCAAGTTAGATCCTTGTCAGAAAAAATTTGCTGCAAAGGTATTTTTCCAGTTGCATTATTTTTGTTATGTAATCAAATCTATTTTATCTTTTGTTATCTTCTCTATCCTTTATTTGGTCAAGAACTTCCATATCTGTAGTTGTGAAAGATATCTTCTCATGCTCTTAATTTATTTGTAATATGACCTTTTATGTCTATATTACTTATGCTTTTGGAGCTTATTTTTGAATATGGTTTGAAATGTTGATCTCACTCATTGCTTCCCAGTTTTCCAGCAGTTTTTGTCACATACTGAATCCTTACCCCAATAATTTTTGTTCTTGGGTTTATTGAACACTGTAATCCTTATCTAAAATATGCTATTATTGAATTATGTTGGACTACTCTTGAATACTGTGAACCCAATATGACTTTGCTTCTGGATCTATCAGCTGTAGAGTTTATGGAAATTTGTGAACATTGCTTACCTTTTTACTGTATTGCTCTAGTTTCTTTGAGCTGAGTTGAAAGAGATTTAAGAATTTTGTAGTATTTAGGATTTTTCTTATTATAATCCATAGAAAGATGAGCTTTCTTAGAGTCAATTGGGTTTTACCTGTAGTCCGGGGAAATCTTATTGCTGCTAGACAGTTGTTTTCATCTTGTTAATTTTGTAATTCATGCCTTCCTTGCCTATTCTAAGCTTTCCCATTTCTCTTCAAGCTTCAAGATACTTGTCTCCACCCTTGGCAGATAGTTTTATTTATCTCTTTTGGTTCAGACCTGTCATTTCATCTTTGTAGGGAACTTCCAGGTGAGGAAATTCATTTTATCACTGCAGATCAACAATTTTTATACAATATGTAGTCTTTCACAGTTGCCTCAGGCACTGAGCAGTTAATTGCTACAGGTCATATAGCCGGTATGTAACAGAGATGGGATCTTGACTTTTACTTTATTAAAAAATAATTAATGTTAATCCATCAAGATGAACTGATTGCAATTCTTGTTTTTCTCCCAGCTTATCTTATTGGATACTTCTTCAGACATATGATTAAATCTGGACTACAAAAAAAAAAATTGAGCTACCCTTAGAACTCCTTCTTTGTCCTTTCTCTCCTATGATTTATTTGTAGATCCTTTTTATTGTCCTAGTAAAGAGTTGTCTTTCTTTAAAAAAAAAACAAAACATTTTTTTCAGTTAACAAAAAAATTTATTTTCCCTACCCACTTTTCCACACCTCATCCCCCCATTGGAGAGGGTACTGGCTGTGTGTGGTAAGAATAAACCCAAACCCCATCTAATGAATATGTATCATCAAACAAAACAAATTCTTGCTTTGGCCATGTCCAGAAAATATGTGTCGCAGTCTGCACCCTCACTTCATTGTCCCTCATGTCCCTTTTTGCCTGAGTCTTTTTTCAGTACCATTTATATTCTGGAGAGCCAGCCTGGTGTAATGTATAGAGAGTTGATCTCAGAGCCAGCAAGAACCTGGGTTCAAGTCCAGACTCTAATATATGTCTTTGCGACTCTGGGCCAGTCACCTAGTCTCAGTGTCAGTAAGTCTTAGTATTTCAAGCAATTCTCCAAGATTATAACTTGCAGAGAAAGTATTGACCTCTGTTGGTAGGGGTTCCCTAGATCAATAAAGTCACACTTCTTACCTCTATCCTATCGCCCCATTTCACAGTTATCTCGTTTTTGTGACCCAAGAACCTCTCTGTCCTTCCACTCAACCTTAACTTTAGTTACCTGCTCTTTCTTTTTTAAAACTTGGCAACCAGTTCCTTTTCAGTTGCTCCTAAGCATGGACAGTTCTTCCCTATCTTGCAGAAATAGTTGATTTGGCCTTATTGTTCTCTTAAACTCTGCATTCTTGTTTGCAATTCTTTCAGTTGTGAAATAAGTATAGATAGTGTGAGGAACTGCTGAATGCTGTCATGGCGATATTGTTTCTTCCGTTATTGGAACTTAAGAGTTTGCCCTGTTTTCTCCTCCACCCAACATGTAACATAGCGAAAGCAGCTATCATTATTTTTACTTCCCCAAATGGACTTATCTTTCATATTTGTTAATAATCACCTTCTTTTACTCAATGCAAATCTGATCATGTCACCCCTCCTAATCAGTGGCTCCTCCAGAGGCTTCCTATTGCCTAAGATGCTCTGTTTGGCATCCAAAGTCCTTTATAACTTAACCTACCTCCTCCTTTTCCAGTCTTTTTTTTACACCTTATTGCCTGGCACGTACTCTTTTTTTTTCTTTTTGAAGGGGGGAAGGCAGGGCAATTGGGGTTAAGTGACTTGGCCACGGTCACACGGCTAGTAAGTTTTAAGTGTCTTAGTTCAGGATTAGAATTCAGATCCTTCTGACTCCAAGGTGAGTGCTCTATTCACTGTGCCACCTAGCCGCCCCAAGGCATGTACTCTTTAATCCAGTGACACTAGCCTCCTGGCTATATCACAATAAGCAGGGCACTTTATTTCGAGCCTCTGGGCACTATCCCTGGTTGTCCCCAGGCCTAGAATGTTCTCCTTCCTCCACTCAAACTATTGATCTTACTGGCTTCCTTTAAGTCCCAATTAAAATCCTATCTCCTACTGAAAGCCTTCCCCAGTCTCTCTTGATTCCAGTGCCTTCTCTCTGTTATTTTTTTATCCTATTTATCCTCTATTTAGCTGCTTTCTATTATTTGTTTGTGTGCTGTCTCCATTATTAGATTGTAAGCCTCTGGGGGGGCGGAGCCAAGATGGCGGCGTAGAAGCAGCAACACATCGCAGCTCTCACATAGCCACCCCAAAATACCCATAAAATAGGACTCTAAACCAATCCTGGAACTCCAAAACGCACACAAAGATACTTCCCAC
>CM053584.1:250503920-250555332 GCA_028627135.1 Pseudochirops cupreus | reverse complement strand
GTGTTGATTTCTTCAGTCATACTGCTGACTCTCTTTTCATGATTTTCCTGCAACATTCTTATTTCTCTTCCCAATTTTTCTTCCACTTCCCTTATTTGGTTTTGAAAATCGTTCTTCAGCTCATCTCTAGCTTTAAGGCATTCTTCATGTTTATTGGAGGCCCCTGGTGGGTGCGCTCTGGCTGGGCTGTCCGCCTCCCTCTCTCTCCCATGATCTTTCTTTTCCCCAAAGAAGGAATCTAGGGTTTGGGAGCTGTTCTTACTTTGCTTCTTATGCTTATTCTTACTCATGGTTCTTCAGACCGTGAATTTTTTAAAAATCTCTGTGGGGCTCTGCTTCCAGAAGGGAAAGCTCTGTCCCAAATCGCTGGGGTCCTCCCGGCTGCCGTAGCTCTCAGGAAGGTGCTGGGACCCTTCCTACTTATTCTGGCTGACTGGATAATGAAGACTCCAAGACTGAGACCCAAGACCACGATCTGGATCGGGGCCGCTCAACGCGAGAGCACTGGCCTCAGAATAATCGCTTAGTCCCCCTGCTGTCTGCAGGCTGCGGGCGGGAAGCTGCAACATGGAGGCGGGTGCAAAACCTCTGCCTTTCGCTTTTCCGCTCTGGAGGCCTTACGGCCGGACTGCTTTACTCTCCTAAATTTGCAAGGCCCACTGACCTAGTTCTGAACACTGTTTGCATTTGCTGCTAATCCGCTCACCAGAGAGGCTCCTCTGCTCCTCCCGTCCAGCCGCCCCCAGGACACAGCCTTGGCTTCAGGCCAGACTGCTTTCAGTTCTCAGTGTTGATATGGTTCCTCGTAGCTGAGCTGACTTTAGTGGGAAGTATCTTTGTGTGCGTTTTGGAGTTCTAGGATTGGTTTAGAATCCTATTTTATGGGTATTTTGGGGTGGCTATGTGAGAGCTGCGATATGTTGCTGCTGCTGTGCTGCCATCTTGGCTCCGCCCCCCATGAGGTTTTTCAAAGCAGAGAGTCTCCATTCAGCACTATGGGTCATGTATCTGTTTCGGAGTTAGATGTGGGAAGAACATTACTTGAGGCAGTCTCATGGTAATAGCTTAGATCACCAGAGCATAGTGACTATGGAAATGCAGGGGATGTTTTATCTGAAGCACAATCCATTTTCCCCACAGGCTGAATACTTCTGTCAGCTTTACAAGCCAGAGATCATGGTAAATGAATTAGAAGTGGAGGTGGGCAGAGCACGGCTGCTGCGGATACAGAGTCCGGCTGTCCAGGTCCAGAGGTAAAGTCAGCTCCTCTGTGTAAAACTGTCAGCTTTTGAATGGAGCTTGTAACCCTCTATTGCCTTGGTTTTGTAGAAGACCACCTGCTTTCATCTTCATTAATTATAAGAGCTGACCTCTCTTAAGTCTCTGGTTTAGTGCATACTTTACATTCTCATTTTATTCTCACAGCTGTTCTGTAAGATAGTGCTATTGGAAGTCAGTTAGTATTTTTTTTAAGGACCTCCTATGTTCTAGGTTTCGTGCAAGATGATAGGAGATCAAAGACTAAAACGAAAAGTGAAAAACAGCATTTCTGTGTTATGAATAAATGCAGATATATACAGGGTAAACATGAGGTTATTTTTTGGGAAGGGGAAGCAGGGAAAAGGATCAGTAAAGAGCTTGTGGAGGGTGGTGCTTGGGCCTCGTCTTGGAGTTTGCTTTTGAGGGATTCTAAGAGACAAGTGACATGGATTCCAGTCTCGAGGGATGGAAGGCCTGTTAAGAGTTACAAGCCCCATTTTGCTGGGATCCGTGTCTTTTTGTTTCCTGGTCCAGTGTTTTTTCCACTGGACATAGTTTCCACTGTGGTTGCCTGCCTCTTCTCAGAGGAGAGCAGCAGGGGGTTGTAGCAATATCATAGGGGGCCTGCAACCAGAAGAATTTTTCTGCACAGCCAGCCCTGCCCTTTGTCACCATAGACAATGGAGCTTACCTTTCTAGGCTTTCTTTATCTATAAAATTTTTATGAAAATAACTTGTACCATCTACCCTAATGTGGTTCACATGATAGGTAACAGAGCAGTGAAGTGTTACACAGTATATTAAAAGGGAAAGGCAAAAAGAATTGCTACTCTGCATTAGTGAAAGAACATCAGGGGATTCCCCACACTAATGAAATCACAGGTCTGGACCAAAAAAAATTAGTCACAGATAAATATCCTTGGTCAGTCATAATGTAATTTGAGAATAATTCATAGTTACTATTCTCCAGAATAGTTTTACTTTTTTAAAAAATTTGCCTGTATTTTGTGGGCTTAGGTGGACCAAATTCAGGAAAGCCATCATTGGGGCAAGTTCATTCCAGTTATTGATAGAAGTCTGTTGCCTTGTTAGCATGGTTTGAAAATACCTTTTATGTCAAGCAGAAAATTGGAGTAGTTTTCTCTTCATTTCTTGTCCCCTTAACAGAAATTGTGTTTGTGTGAAAATGACTTTTCCGCCTCTTTTTGCTTTTATCTCACTAAAAGAGCATAAATATGGCTGGCATCAGAAGCTAATATATTCTAGTTTTCTGTCTGTTAGAACAGACCTCCTAAAAGAGCAAAGGGATAGGTAGAGTGAAAAGTCTAAGTCACAGGCGGTGGGAACCTGTGGCCTCAAGGCCTTCTAGGTCTTTAAGTATGGTCTTTTGACTGGGTCCAGGTTTTACAGAACAAAGCCTTTTATTAAGGGGCTTTGTTCTTTGAAGTTTCGATTCAGTTAGAGGGCTGCACCTGAAGACCTAGAGGGCCACATGTGGCCTTGAGGCTGGAGGTTCCCCTCCCCTAGTAGCATAAGGAAAAGTAGCAAATGCCTTTAAAAGCGGTGGAACAGCAGGTAGATGGTCAGGACAGAACAGCCAAGAACTCTAGGTCATCAGTGTACTAGCTCATGAAGCTAAATATATTTTACTTGTAAATCAAGCTGTGAGTTTAAATAGAGATGTTCAAATTGAGCTTCTGGTTAAAGAATTCAAGGGTGTCTCCCATGGCAATATAAAAACACTTTTCAGTTTACCTAGAGTGCATTGGGTCTTCACAAATCATTGTGTGTTGCTTTGGGGAAAATGTTGAATTTGAGGTCAGTAGACTTGGGTTTCAAATCCCAACTTTCCAATTTATTTAGCTATGTAGACTTGGGCAAGTCACTTAACTTCTTGGGCCTCAGTTTCCTGTTCTGTAACATGAAAATAGAATAGGTGGCGACTTCAAAGCTAAGGGCCCTTCCGGCTATAAATCTGTTGAGATCCTGTAATCATTTAATGAGATACGATTCGAGTAAGTATTCTTTTATAAAAGTAGCACTTGAGGCTCAGAGGTTGAGGGATTTTCCCATTGTCTACCAACAAGTCTGTGGCAGAGCTAGCATTGGAAAGCTGTATAGTGACCATCAGCTTAATAAAGACGCTTGGTGCTGTACTATACTTTTCTCTTGGCAAGAACATGGAACTCTTCTTCACAAGTTGTGTAGTCTAGACAAAACCTAGATCCTGTAGGCTGGCCTCTTGTTTTTCACCATTGCTATCCACTTTTTCTCATCAGGGAAAAGCTCACTTTTGCTGCTACTCGTCCAGCTTCTATACTGATGGAACAACTTGCAGTGTGTGTCAGCAAAGGGGAGCCAGTCTTGCTGGTGGGTGAGACAGGCACTGGCAAGACCTCTGCTGTCCAGTACTTGGCTAACATTACAGGTAATAAGCAAGCTTGAAGAGGTTTCGGTGCTCGTGGGATGTATTTTTCAGGGATTACCATTTTTTTGTGTGTGTTTTTTGAAGGTCACCGTTTGAGGGTTGTCAACATGAACCAGCAGAGTGACACAGCAGATCTGCTTGGCGGGTTAGTGGTTTTTCCAGACATTTTTGAAATTGTTACTCTTTGTTCTGTTGCTTTGTATGAGATAGAATGCAAATTTAACATTTTAAATGATACATTTTCTGTTCATTAAGAAGCACTAAGCAAAACTTAAAAGGAATATCCTCAAACCCAGACCATCCCACCCTGAAACAGCATTAAACACTTGTGTATGAGGTATATTAGTTGGAGACAGGGCTTTGATTTGCATATTAAGAAGTAATCATAGCCTCTATTCAAAGATTACACTGTATGAATTGGAAACCAAATAGCCCTTTATTCCATATAAATCAAAACATATGTAGACAAATAATCATTACAGGGAGGAAGAAATAGAAAGATAAGGACCATGAGGTGTAGGCAAGAAGTAGGATTGTTGCTTGCCTGCCCTAGGATTCACTTTGGTTTTCATATTTAGTATTTCTTATCAGGTCCTTAAAGACCTTATAAGCTATAGCCTAATTTTTACTGTCTTATAAAAATACTACATCCCTACCTTCTAAATTAACTTTTTTTTTTGGTGGGGGAAACAGCCTGGTTCATGAATAGGAATTTTTTTCTCTTTTGAGAATATACTCAACTGATAAGCTATGTAGGCTTTAAAAATTAAATATATTGTGTTTTATTCCATTAACATTGTACAGTTACTTATAGAAAAACTTTTAAAGGAGTACGTTATTTAAATTAATTACCCTTTTTGCTGCTGTTGTTTTAACATCCTTGGGTGGGGCTGAGGGACTTTTCATTTATTCTTTTATCTTTGTCTCTTACTATTGGCATTATTTTGAAGGAATACTGTACCTGTGTTTAAATTCTGTTAAACTTGTATCCTTTTGACATGTAGGCTGTTTCTTTCATGCTTCCTTTGTGGGATTTCCTCTTTCATTCCGACTTTTTCATTACTATCCACTTGTAGTAGTTCGTTTAAGTTGGTGTCCTCATTTAAAATTTTTGTTTTTAAAATTTGTGTAACATTGGATGAGCCAGTTGCAGAGGTGCCTGCTCTGGGTATTTGGAATTTTCTAGTTTTGTTAGATATGCCCCATGTTACTCTTAAGATGCATGTAAAACCTTTTAAAATTACTTCATGTTCTTCATATAAATATCATTGATCTCTTAGCTTTTTATCAGATATAGAATATATAAACCATACTATGAAGTTACGACATAATAGATGACCTTTGAAAGAGGATTTTGTGAATGGGGAAGACCTAAGGTCTTGGGTGCTTTAACTTAACTTGATTTTATTTCATTCATATATTTTATGAGTTAATGTAGTCATTGTTTGATTTGATAACTTTATGGTATTTCAGTATATGGCTATTATATTTTTTGTTTTATTGTTAGACATTTGGGTCATTTATTATTTATCTTTTAGTATTAAATATGGTCTGTCTTTTAGTCTCTGGTACAAATAATGAGCAGTGATGTCTCAAGCCATTTTATATTACTTCATCATGTAGCAGTTATTTCCACCTAATTTTTTATTAGGTCTTTAAGTATAGATTGATCTTTATGGAAGGGAGGGGAATTATACTTTGAAATTTATAAATATTATTGTAATGAATTTTTTCTTACAGTTTACTTTTTATTTGAAGTGTTAGTTAAGTAATATCCTTAATTTCTTTTTTTTAATTTTTAATTTTTTTATTTAAAAAATTACTTATTTTTAGTTTTCAACATTTACTTCCATAAGTTTTAAATTTTCTCCCCCTTCTTCTCCAAGATGGTTTGCAATATGCTATGGGCTCTACACATACATTAAACACATTTTCACATTAGTCATGTTGCGTAGAAGAGTTATAATGAATGGGAAAAGCCATGAGAAAGAAAAAACACAAAATAAAACAAAAAGAGAAAATAGTCTGCTTTGTTCTGCCTTGTGACTCCATAGTTCTTTCTCTGAACATGGCTGACATTTTCTATCAATGTGTCCTTTGGAATTGTTTTAAGTCTTTGCATTGCCGAGAAAGGCTAAGTATAAAAATCAGTCCTTGTACACTGTGGCTATTACTGTGTACAGTGTTCTCCTCGTTCTGCTCACCTCACTCAGCATCAGTTTATATAAGTCTTTCCAGGTTTCTCTGAAGTCTGCCTCTTAATCATTTTTCTTTCTTTCTTCCTTGCTTTCTTGCTTTTTGGAGGGGGGACAGTAGGGCAATTGGAGTTAAATGACTTGCCCAAGGTCACAGGCTAGTTTTTTGTGTTAAGTATCTGAGGCTAGATTTGAACTCAGGTCCTCCTGACTCCAGGGCAGGTGCTTTATTCACTGCGCCACTTAGGTTCCCCCCTCCCCCACCCCGGTTCGTCATTTCTTATAGTATAATAGTATTCCATTACATTCATATACCAAAACTTGTTTAGCCATTCCCCAGTTGATGGCCATTTCCTCGATTTCCAGTTTTTGGCTATCATAAAAAGAGCTGCTATAAATATTTTTGTACATGTGAGTCCTTTTCCCATTTTTATAATGTCTTTGGAATATAGCCCTAGCAGTGAATACCCTTAATTTCTAAATTATTCTTTTCTCTGAACTCAGTTTTCTAGAATCTTTGTATTGTCTTTCAGTTATAAGCCAGTGGACCATAAACTTATATGGCTGCCTTTACGAGAGGACTTTGAAGAACTCTTCACCCAGACATTTTCCAAGAAGCAGAATCTTACATTTTTGGGGCATATTCAGACCTGCTATAGACAGAAACGTTGGCAAGACCTGCTCAAACTAATGCAACATGTACATAAGTCAGCCCTCAACAAGGAAACAAAAACCAGTGATGCAGGTAAAAGATCTAGCTGAGGCCAATAAGTGAGAAGCTGTGGAAAAGGGGAGAAAATCTAGCACAAGGGAGGTGATGTAAAGAAAGATGCAGTTTTCAGGGTGCACTATCAGAGCATGACATGGGGTGCAGAGCTACTACTATACCACAATTCTTGACACAATTCTACTGTAGATTTTTTTTTCTTCCAGAAGAGTGTTGCAAGACCTCCTCCGGTGGCTGTGAGAGTGACAGAATTAAATAAAAGACACAGTATTTTTGGATAGAGGATAGTTATTTGCAACAGATTTTGTTAATGGTCATCAGACTCATAAATTTGCCAAGTAACTGCTTTCAGAAGCTAAAGAAAGCTAGTATGATTTACGTAAAACTTTGCAAGTGATTCTTTTGAAGGTGTGATGTGCTTTTCCTTTCTCACTCCTGGAATGGGGGTTCTTCAGCCTACCTGGAGTCCAGCTATGGGCTGACTATAGAATCTTGGGCCACTGATTTCTTTCTTTCACAACAAAAATGGAAGTAGTACTTGATTCTTCATAGTTCTTTAGTGGGAATCCTAGTTCAATTACCTTCCATTTTGGGGTGGGTGGGAACTAGGAGGGAAACTGATCCAGATTAATGATTTGATCATTTCAAGGAACGCTGGATATTAGAAACTTGCTCTACTGATGCAGATCATCATTTCCTCTGTAACTTGTAGATGATGCCTGGGGCAGCAAAAGTTGATTGTGACCATGGTCAAAAAGCTAGTCTTTCTGAGTCCAATAACAGCCCATGTATATGTCTATACACTATACTGCCTCTCACCTCACAACTTTTTTATATTAAAAAGTGATTCTGAAAGTCGACCTCTAGGTTGATTTTTTGCTGTTATGTTCTCATTTACCCAAAGAAACTTACTCTGCCTCAGGGAGTTAATTGGGAAGTTATTTTAATGAAGTGTTATCTTTAAAGCTCATTTTACATGTTTATATGGTCATTGGATCATAGATTTAGAAATGAAAGGGAATTCATAGACCATCTGGTCCTACCCCTTTGTGTACATATTTGTGTCTAGGTCATACCTTAATGCCCCATGTTGTGGATTAATTTTCAAATTTTTCTTTTTTTCTTAGGGTTACTTTTAAGAGAGAAGTGGGAAGCATTTGGTCTGAAACTCAACCATGCCCACCAACAAATGAAAATGACTGAAAATGCCCTCCTGTTTGCATTTGTAGAGGTATTGGACTGTGGTTATATGTTTCTGCAACGTGATTGCTGATTCTCAAACTGATTTCTGTGGTCATACTTGAGTGCATGATAGAAATAAGCAGTGTGTGTTTGTGTTTGTGTTAAACTTTATTGGATTTCCTTAATGGGAAAGACCACTTTATAAAATAGTCATGAGCACCACTTCTACCTCAGATTTAATGAGGGAGAATCAATATAGACAATGGTGAACTATAAATATAAATACTATACTCTGCACAAGTCTGCCAGAAATAATTTTATTTATTTTGACATTAATCTAATATTTGAACATTTCTAGCCTTGAGAGAGGGAGAGAATTGTCTACATTGGTCTAGTCCCACTATACCCTCAGACATGATTCTTCCCCAAGCCAGCATTTATAGGAATATTGAATGAGGAAAAGATCCTAATATGTTCAAATACAATTTTGGGTTAACATTCCAAAACATTAGTCACTATTCCATTCTTTGTTTGTTACTTCCTATCAATATTTTCTCTCCAGAGGGAGAGTTACATTCCCATACTTTCTTGGGTAGTAGAAAAGGAGACTGTTCTCTAATGGGTCAATAGCCCAATCACTTCAGATCTAAGTAAGACTAGAGATAATCTTTGTTTAAATTTAATTTGTACCCCACAATCCATTTCTCTAAGAATGGCCTCTTGTTTGTGGCCCAATCTACTTACAAACAAGAAAATCTAGTGAGATTTATTTTTTTAACCAAAGAAATAAAATTTCTTAAAATTTTTAGAGCAACTAAAAAAAAAGGTTTTTTATGTTTCCACAGTGAGTTCAGCATGAAAACAAACCACATAGCAATTTAATAATGGAATACTTTTAAAAAAAATTGTCATCTCGCTACTAAAAGACAAACCACAAATTTAAATTTGAAGTTGTGTTGGCTTTGATTAAACTGTAAGGCTTTTCCCCACTCTGGCCCATCTTCTAGTCAGCTGTCAAATGGATCTCCTAAAGTGCAATTCTGACCATATCCTGCACCTTTCCCCCCACCCCTTACCATCCCCTTTCAGTAAGCTCTGGTGGCTCCTTGTCACTTTGAGGATTAAATAGAAGGTCTTCTGTGTGGCATCCAAAGCCCTCCATAACCTGGACCCCCCAGTCTTTATTAAAACAATGCCTTGCTCCATCCCACCTCTCCTTTCTTTCCCAGCCCTTCTTATCTTTGTTTTTTCCCAATAAGCCTGACCTCAGTTCATCTCGAAGATACCTTGTTTGTGCATAGTTGTTTGTATGTTGTCTCCATCATTAGACTGTGAGCTCATTAAAAGCAGGTCCTGGGGGGTTAGAGACTTCTTTGTATCCTTAATGCTTAGCACAAAGTCAGGAACATAGTAAATGTTTAACAGATACTTGTTGACTCTCTAATTTTTCATTGCTTTTGGAAGTGTTCCAACAGAGATTGAATTAATGGGCTAATTAATACCTCTTTAAAAATGTTTTAAATGACACAAGGATATTTCATATAACCTGTAGACCTTTTGTGGTTTATCTTGTTAACTGAAGTTACTATATTGATTCAGTTTTATTTTGTCTCCTGTACCCTCTGTCTCCCAGTTAAGCCATGCTACACTTTGTAATTATTCTATATATGGTCAGAGGAGCTTGTTCTTTGTATCTAGTTGAAAAGGACAGCTGCTATGCCAGTATTAGGTGGAGATCCAGAACGATTTTTACAGGCTACAACAATGGCCAAAACTAATAAGAAATTCCATAGGAATAAGTATAAAGTCTATCTGGGGTTTAAAAATCAGCTTGAGAAGGCCAAAGAGTGGGACTGTATGGTTAGACAACAGTTAGTGGATTGCAATTTGAATGATTCAGCAGTATGAATGACAGACATAAAAACTAAAGCAATCTTGAACTGTGTTGAGAGCTGTAACTTCCAAGAGTGATAGACTAGAGTACACAGAGTTCTGTTCTGATAGCCTCATTTTACCAAGGACACTGCTAAGTTTTAGCACCTCCAGGGGAAAGCAGCAAGGATGATGAAGGGCCTTGAGTTTATGTCATATGAGAATTGGTTGAAAGAACTGAGGATCTTTAGCCTGAACATGACCAGGGTTGGTGAGGAGGGGGCCACGTATCTGACAGAAGGGTTAAAATTGCTCTCTATGTTCCCACAGGGTCAGAACTAGGAATAGTGAGTGGAAGCAGCAAAACAACAAATTGAGGCTTGATGTTAAGAAAAATTTACTAACAATTAGAACTATTTCAAAGTACGATTGATTTCTTTGATAGATAGTGGGTTCTCCCTCATTAGTAGTCTTTAAGCAAAGGCTAGACTGTCATTATCATCATCATCACTAGCATTTATATATTGCCTGGTATATGTCAGACACTGTGCTTAGGTCTTTACAAATAATTGTCTCATTTGATCTTTACGACAACTTTGGGAGGGAGGTGCTAACACCATTTTACAATTGAGGAAACTAAGGTAAACAGGTTAAATGACTTGCCCAAAGTCATAAAGCTAAGTATTTAAGGACAGATTTGAACTCAGGTCTTCCTCACTCCAGGGCCAGCATCCATCCTCACTGTGCCATCTAGGTGCAGATAGGCACTTGGGTCATCTGGTAGGCAATGGAAACCAGGGAGACTATAGTAGACTTTCATATCTCTAGTTTTGTTAGTGAGAACAGTGATGGTGGCTGCTGTGTTTCTTGATTGGTTGCAATAGGCTCATAATCTTTTTTATGTCTCTGTATTTTAGGGTACTCTGGCACAGGCAGTAAAGAAAGGAGAATGGATTTTACTGGATGAAATTAACCTGGCAGCTCCAGAAACATTAGAATGCCTGAGTGGTTTACTGGAAGGATGCTCTGGTTCACTGGTTTTGATGGATCGAGGTGACACAGGTAACATGTTATTGCTAGTGCCTTTATATGCTGCCAGGCTTGTTGGTTACCAAAGAGAATGATTCTTATGGTCACAGATGCAAGATGAGACTTCATTCATTGAATGAATTTTTATTGACTGCCTGTTTTATAGCCATTTTTGCTATGTCCTCTCTATGTTAAATAGCAACTTTGAAGAACATTTTCCCTGATGCTCAAATTTTCCTGTCCTCCAGTGAGGAGATTGGACTATATTCTCTATATTCCGCCTTTAGCTCTGCATTCTATGCTTCTGTGATGCTTTGTTGGACAGCTCTTGAAGCCTTGACATAGGATTCCTGCCCGCAAAAGGGCTTGTGTCTTATTTGAGGAGATAAGAGGTCGACATCTGAAAAGTTAAATGCTAAAAGAATGGATAATGTTATTAGGTTCAATAATAATTTATTCAGTGCTTTTAATAATTAATTGTGGGCACTGAGTTGGAGGGGCCAAAGGCAGTATTTGAGTCCCTGCCAGATGAAGGCTATGGACAATAATTGTTGTGGTAGGTGAGAGGAACCAGAATCTCACTGTGGCTAGGTCAGGTCAGGCTACGTCAGGCTGAGAGTAAGAAACCATTCAGGTGGGACTGGAAAATGCTTGGAACAAGTGACATTGACATAGTGGCCATCATGATCCACTCCAAGCTGGTTAAAGTTGTCATGAGAACTGATACATGCTTCCTTTTCCTGTCTTAGAACCACTCACACGACACCCTGACTTCCGTTTGTTTGCCTGCATGAATCCAGCTACTGATGTGGGGAAAAAAAACCTGCCTCAGGGAATAAGAAACAGGTAGGGAATGTTTGACTGCTTCAAGGATACTTTTTAGAAGCCAAACTCTGGGTTTTGTGGGATTTAGATCTCACTTTAAGATACTTGCTTGTCACTTAGCCTTTCTGTGCCTTTCTGAGGGGGACTGTACTTTGCTTCTGAGGTCCCTTCTAGCCCTAAACTGTGAACTTGTGAAAGGCAGAAAGTTGCCTGCATTGTCAGGCTGTGAGTGGTCACTGTGTTTATTGCTTTTACCTAACTTTATTTGTTTCTAGGAATAACTCATTTCTGGATAGATACCACCACAGAAGATTATTATAGAGATAGCTGAATATTTTAACCTTCTGTAAAGTATTTGGGATTTTTATAAACCAACATGTGCGTGCACATACATACATTTGTTTTTTAAAATGACTTGCTACTCCATTTGATTCAAATGATCATGTTTCTCCCCACTTTCAAATTCCAAAACAAATTTCAAAATTTTCAAATTTTAAAACACAGAGAAAGTTAAATTTTGATTCAAGCATATGCATACGCGCATGTTTCTGTTTCGCCCATCCATGTCCTGCTTTTGGAAGTCTTTTGGAGGACTTTATGATTAGGGAAATGGAATAATAAATAGACTTCTTCCTTGCTCTGTTTGATTTATCTAATATTTTCTGTCATAACAATTGGCTAACCCACGTAGGGCCTAGGATAGAGAGGATAGTAGTCCTATTTGGTTTTGATTGAGGCCATGCTCTATAAATTTAGGGTGTTGATTCTATCTATAGGAGACCTTTTAATCCTTAATGGGTTTCCCAGTAGAGTGTTAACAATGTGCAAACTTTTTTTTCTTGCAAGACATGATTTAGAGATAAATTTTAAAACATTTTATTGTTTTGGATGACAATATTACTTCTGCTAGTGCAATTATTAATATCTTGTTCCCTAAAGAAAGACTTAGTAGTACCAAATCCCAAATAAGACTGCACAGCAGTAATTGTCAGAATAATTTGGTATTGCTTTAGAAATAGATGCATCAGTGAAATAGCTTAGGTACACGACATACAGATTCAAACATAGTAACCTAGTATTTGATAACCCAGGAATTTCCATTATTGTGGTTAAAAACTCACTGTTCTATAAAAACTGTTAGGAAAACTGGAAAACATTCTGGCAGAAGCTAAATTTAGACCAACATCTCACATCTTGTGCCAAGATAAACTCCAAATGGGTACATGGCTTAGACATGAAGGGCAAAATCATAAATTTGTGGAGCAGGGAAGAAATTACCTTTCATATCTATGGATAAGGGAAGAGCTCATGACAAACAAGATAGTCAGGAACATTAAAGGTAAAGTGGACAGTTTTGTGTGTAAAACATTAAAATTTTTTTTTGCAAAACCAAAAGTGATGAAGGTAAAATGAGAAGAAAAGCAGGTAAATGGGGGGGAATGTCTTTTCGGTTTCTCTGATGAATGTCTCTTAAGATAAACTAATTTATATGTATAAGAATAAGTGGGAGTTGAGAGAAAGCAAATTTCCATGGACTGAAAAAATAAAATATTTTAATTAAAAATCATTTTTTTGGTAGTATTAGTACTACATTGGTCTCAGGTAGATGTCATACAATTTTCATGAATAAATAAGAGGTATCTGATGAAAGGGAAAATATTTGCACAGTCCAAAAAATAACTGCAATGATAAGTGATGCTGCAGCTTTAGCCGAGTCCCATTTTGGAAGGAAGTATAGCCTCTCTTCAAACTTAATATAGTGTGCTTTGTAAGTTAAAAGATTAATAAAAAGTGTTTTCTTTCTTTGAAAAGTTAGTGATTTCTTCTCTTTTAGTAGCAAATAGATTTCACAAAGAACAATTTTGGAAAGGTCTTACCTGAAGAAATTAGCATGCTTTATTCTAAATAAATACTAATTTATTTAATATATTCAATTTATGAATATAATTAATAAATAATTTATTTATTTATAAATTTAATTTGTTTTCTAGGTTGACTGAACTTTACGTGGAAGAATTGGAGAGTAAAGAAGATTTACAAATTCTTACTGTGGATTATCTGAAAGGATTGAATGTAAACAAAAACATAGTTCAAGGAATTATCAAGTAGGTTCTAGTGTGACTAGAAACACTTTTTCTAAAAGAAAATTACATACTTATTATACAGTACACTTGACTCTTTATCTCAGAAGATTATTGCAGAGAGCGCTAGTTTTTAATTTTGAATAATTTAACCTTTGGTAAAGTACTTGAGATTTTTGTAAGCCAGTATGCACATGTGCCTGCACGTGCACACACACATGTTCATGGGTGTGCATAAACAATTATTAGTTATAATTGTGTTTGAATCTAGAATCCAAATAAGTTCCAGCCTTTTTGTTTACAATTTGACTAGTAGGGTTGGCTACATTATAGAAGCATGGTTTGTTAAAGTAAGCACATGGAGAATTGACTTGAGGATATTTTTAGAGGACCACATAATTGTGCTGTCATTGTTTTAATCAGATCTTTTTTCCTCCCAAACTTTGGGATTGTGGGTATGTGTATACATGTGTACATAAGCTTTCCCTGAAACACCCTCTTTCTCCCTCACTTCCTCATTAGCATTCCTCATAGAATTGCACTATTTACATGATCTTTTCTCCTCTGTTGAATATTTGCTTCTGGAGGACAGGGTGTTTGTTTCATTTTTGTGTTCAGCATTTAATAATTTTTTTTTATCAGACCTATGATTTCATTAGTGTAGGGAATAGGGAATTCCCAATGAGGAAATTACATCTCCCAATGCAAATTTGAGACCTTCTCCACAATTTATAGTTTGAGAGATTTGACCAAGGCTTGCCTAGCATCACACAGCCAGGTTGTTTCAGAGGTGGGGCCTAAATTCAGATCTTTTGGACTTCAGAGCTAATTCTTTGTCCCTGTACTATGTGACGCCTCTCATACCTTGTGCATAGTAAGAACTTAATACATG
Source organism: Pseudochirops cupreus (assembly GCA_028627135.1). Taxonomy (NCBI): domain Eukaryota; kingdom Metazoa; phylum Chordata; class Mammalia; order Diprotodontia; family Pseudocheiridae; genus Pseudochirops; species Pseudochirops cupreus. Next base: position 250,540,841 of record CM053584.1, on the reverse strand, counting down.
TTTGTTGCATTGAATGTGTGTAGTGGTATGAGTATAGTGTTTGTAATTATGAGCTCCAACTCCTGTGCTTGACTGTTACTGACTAGTGATGGGACATGAAGTCTTTTACCTTTCTTCACCTCTTACCTCTAAAAGACCAGATAAAAATTCAAGGGTAGTGGTAGTGGTGGTGGTGGTAGTAGCAGTAATAGTAATAGTACTAGGAGTACCAAGAACAATAGTTGTGGTATTTTTAAAAAATGTTTTACTGTTTTTTAAAAATTGGTTTGTTTATTTACTTTTAGTTTTACAAGATTCAATTCCACAGTCCCTTGAGTTTCAAATTTTCTCCCCTCTCTCTCCCCTCCCCTCCCATTCCCTCCCCTTCCCCACCCGGTGGCTTGCAGTCAAATATAGAATCTGCAAATACTTTCACGTTAGACATTAGTCTGGTTGTATAGAAGGGTTATGACCAATAGAGTGAACAGTGGGAAAAAAGAAACAAATCCAAACATGGAAAAGAATGATAGCATGTAGATTGCTTCAGTCTCCATTTAAACTCTGTTCTTTCTAGATCTTTCTCTGAATGTGTTTTACTGTTTTGATAGCACTGTTTAATGGCCAGCAGATATGGTGGAATGCCCTTGGTGGAAATTGTATTTAAGTAGAAGAAAAATCTATCAGTGGAATAGCTTTTTGTTTAGAAATTGAAGGGCTAGCGTAATAGTAACCACTTATTTCACCCTTCTTTGTAGCTTCTACATAGCTGTGCGAAAGGAGTCTATGAACAAATTGGTGGATGGGACAGGCCACAGACCTCATTACAGCCTTCGCACCCTCTGCAGAGCACTGAGATTTGCTGCTTCCAATCCGTGTCACAACATCCAGCGCTCCCTCTATGAGGTAAGATGGGCTTTTACCTACTGCCTATCTTTGTGGAAGACAAGTAGCTGTGAAAGTCATTTAGGGAGTTAAGTAGGAACAGTGTCTATATTTTTTAAAATTATAAACTAAATAATGCAACACAACAGTTATTCACCTAAAAAGAACATCAAATCCATAGGTAAAAGCATGAACTCTAAACTAAGTATAGTTTTTAAAAAATGATGTATCAACTTTATTTAAATGGTGTCTTATTTGCCTTGAGTCCCTTTAGGTCTCCTTCCTTATTTGATTTTGTTAGTTATCTTCTATGTAGATAACATTAATCATTGCATGTTCTGATTCTTTCTATGCCCTGGATTGGGTGTAAGGGTGTTTCTAGAGAAGAATGTATGTGTGTATGTATACACACATATATGCATATATATGTAATATATATATATATAGTAATTTACCTGTATTTTTCCATTTAGTCAAGGTTTCCCAGAATGCCCCTGATTTAAGAAAACAACTGGAAATTTCTTGGCCATTTTCTACCACCTTAATACATTTCAAATAAATATGTAGAAGCAGTATGGGCTTTGCAACTTGAGTAAAGAGATAGAATTTTGTGTCATTGATTCAGTCTGACTCTTACTTTCTTGCTTAGTCAAGGCATATCTTTGTTTCTTGTGTATGCAAGGGAAGAAATAGACTGCAGGCATGTTAACAGGCGTTGCTGTCAAGTTCTTCCCTGATCTGAGAAAAGGGGTGCTCAAGGGTATTATCTAAGGTAGATAAGATAGTCAAGGTGTATAAATGTGGGAGATTAAGAAAGTATAAAATGTAACTAACTCTGAAGGAACATACAAAACAACAAAGCATAATTGACAGTAGTAAGTTAACTCAAGCAAGTTATACAAGCACATTGTTCTACGTGAAGGTAGTTAGGAGGCTACCTTTGGGAACAGACATAGTTCTTCAGGTTAGCAGTATCTAATATGCCTATAGCCTTTTGCAGTGTTGCCACTTTGTAGCAAATGAGTTTGCTTTGAATTTTGATTGCCCATTGCCTAAATGTAAATGACTTGTAACTGCAAAATAGTAATTACTATTTTATATTTTCAAAGTCAAAATAAATGTTTTTTTTTCTTCTTTTTTTAAGGGCTTTTGCTTGGGTTTCCTTACACAGCTTGACAGGGCATCACACCCTTTAGTTCAGAAACTCATTTGTCAACATGTTATATCCAGCAATGTCAAAAGTCTCCTTAAACAGGTATGTTCATTTTGGCTGTTTAGACTAATATTAGATATATTTTCATATCAATCCGTACTGTCAGTATAGTGTACATGAGTTGGACAAATAAAAGCCCATGTTAAAATCTTGATTCCTGTCAACCATTTGGCTTTCACTCATTGATATATCTACTGTATGCCAAGCATTGTGCCATTTGTAAGATTCTACATTAAATGTAGAATTGCGAGATGCTGAATAAAACTTGGGTATTAGAAAAAGACTGACAGCCTTGTAATATGTATGCTCTTTAAGAATAGAAGTAATGTTTTGTTTTCTAAATCTTGGTGTCTCTCCACACCTACCCTCATATTCTCCTCAGTCAGCTACAGTGATTTTCACATTTGTGGAGGGAGGAATGAGATCATTGGTACAGGGAACTCCTGTTTGAGGAAGCTCCTGCCAACAGTGCAGACTGGCATTTACTTACAATTTATAGTTTTAGAAAGTTGCCTGGCAAGCTGAGAGATTAAGTGATTTACCCAATAGCCAGAGTGTGGAGGCACTTGAATGCAGGTCTTCTTGAGTGAAATCAACTTTTCACTGATCCATGCAGCTGACTCTATACATAGTAGGTTCTTAGTACAAATTCACTAAATTGAATTACTGGTTAATGAATATTCCAGTTACTAGCACTTGGAGTCTTTCTAAGTTTGAAAGGAAGGACTAATAGGTTTATTCTCTCAATTATTGATGACATCTCATTAAAAAAACATTTTCTGTAATTTTGTTACTGTATTTTTTGTGGTTTGTGATGGTTAATTAAAAGGCTGTGCTTTATCTTCTGTCACTCCTGTGGTGCAATGGATAGTGAGCTGGTCTTTGACTTCAGAAGAGCTGTGCTCATTTCTGGCATCTGCTGGTTGGGTGCCTTGGGACATTTAACATTGAGTACGTCTCCCAAGCTCTAAAGTTGCAGAGCAGACTGTTTTGTGCTGGCAAATTGAATTCCCTCTTCCTGGTCTAATATATAAGAAGTGCTGAAGCCAATAGTGCTTAGGCCTGGAATTTTGAGTGTCTGAGAACTAATCCTTTCAGAGAGTGCCTTTCAAGTCTCGGTAACCTTTGTTCTCACTGTGCCCTGATGAGAATCTCCTAAAATGTTAATATTTTTCTAGCAATGTGCTGGAGCCATTTGGAATCTAAGCTGATTGTTAAATTTTTTCATTGGCAATCTCTACAAATTAAGGCTGATATATTGTTTTGACAATAACACTACAGTACACATTTATCAAGCACCCACTCTGTGCCAGTTGTTCAGTCGTTTCAGTAGTGTTTGACTCTTCATTACCCAGTTTGGGGTTTTTTGGGCAACTACTGGAATGGTTTGCCATTTTCTTCTTCAGTTTGTTTTATTGATGAGGAACTTAGGCAAATAGGGTTAAATGACTTGCCCAGGGTCACACAGCTAGTAAATGTCTGAAGCCAGATTTGAACTCAGGAAGATGAGGCTTTCTAACTTCAGGCCTGGCACTCTCTCCATTGTGCCACCTGCCTGCCCATACCATCTTCCTACATGCCAGACTCTATGCTAAATGCTGGGGATATAAATTTAAAAAAAAAGACAGTTGCTGTCCTTAGGGAGCTTATGTTTGAATGGGCGCGATGAAGAGGAATCTGGAGTTGAAACCGAAAGTTACCTTAGATGGTACATGAAGAAATGGTTAGGGTTTTAAGACCTCTATAAAGGGAGGCTCTAGAAAGAGTTTTTTGTGCAACTCTCCTAGTCTCCAAATAGGTGTAGAGACAGTGGAGGGTAAGTACTCATGTGGTGTGAGAACCACAGCTTAAGGTATCTCTAAAATGATGATGAGTTTATCTTGGGACAGAGAGGTGGGGGCAGCACAATGAAGATGATGGAGCTGAAACCAAGCAGAACATCTGGCGTCAAATGTTGATTGTCTAGACTTAAAGTGATATAGAAAATGTTAATAATGCAGATAAAATTTAAAAATATTTCATGCATATATTTTCATTCTTCAGAGATACATTTATTAGACAGTTACCAGAACACCTCCAGTATTAGAATATTTTTCTTGGGGTATGTTTTCTTAAATGTCACTCAGAGAACTGTCTTATATACCTCTCAGAGAAAATTTTGGAGATTCAGATCATGATATAAAATCCCATCTGCAATATTACATTAGTCTCCTTTATAAGACACTGGTTTATAATAACTGGATATTTGGGGAGATTCTTGTTATGAAAGAGGAAAATCTAATGAAATAATAATCCTTGTGAAACTATTTTAACTTGAGTATAGTCTGAAACATTTAAAATTTAATGCTTGAATTCTTTCATTCTATAAGCTGTTTTATCAATTATTACTTGGACGAAATTTGGCTGATTCATTTCACTGTTGTAAATATCAGAAGGAACTGGCCTTCTAGAGAAATTTCCTTTCTTTTCTTTTTTTTCCTGTCTTGATCTGTCATTACTTGAAAGAAAATAAGAATGAGTTTCTGATTGTGTGTTTTTTTGGTAACGTATATCTTTCAGCCCATTCCAGAACCCAAGGGAGGTCGACTTATTCAGATTGAAGGATACTGGATATCAGTGGGAGATAAGGAGCCCACGATAGATGAAGCATATATACTCACTCCTTCTGTTAAACTTAACCTGAGAGATATTGTCAGAGTCGTCTCTGCAGGGTATGGTGGTTCTTTTTCTTCCTTCTTATAAGTTGCTTCAGTAACTGTACAACTTGACAATCAAGATTTCATATACTTATGATAGCTTCTTAAAAATTTTTTTGGTCATATTTCCCTTCCCCACCCCTAGCCCACTGAGAAGGCAAGAAATATGATACCCATTATACATATGAAGTCATGCAAAACATATTTCCATATTGGCTGTATTCTCCTTCCTACCCTGGTCCTTCCTCCACCCCACCCCCCCAAAAAAAGAAAAATAAGGGAAGAAAAAAAATATGCTTCAATTTGCACTCTGAGTCCACCAGTTTTTTCTCTGGAGGCAGGTAACATTTTACATCATGAATCCTTTGGAGTTCTAGTGGATCGTACATTGATCAGAGTTCCTAAGTCAGTTTATTACAGTAAGTGATTGTCTTTATAATATTACTATTAACTATAGATTGTTCCTCTGGTTCTGTTTGCTTCACTGTGCATTAGTTCATACACATCTTTCTAGGTTTTCTGAAACCATCCTCTTCATCATTTTTTTTGTTTTGCTTTTTGGAGGGGGGAAGGCAGGGCAGTTGGGGTTAAGTGACTTGCCCAAAGTCACATGGCTAATAAGTGTTAAGTGTCTGAGGCTGGAATTGAACTCAGGTCCTCCTGATGCCAGGGCTGGTGCTCTGTTCACCACACCGCCTAGCCGCCCCTTCATCATTTTTTATAGCACAGTAATATTACATTGCATTCATATGCTGTAATTTATTCAGCCATTCCACAGTTGAGGCGCATCTCTTCAGTTTCCATTTGTTTGTTACCACAAAAAGAGTTATCATAAATATTTTCATAGATATGGTATTCAGTAAAAATGTAAGTGAAATAACAAAATTCAGGCTGTTTGAATTTCATTAACAGAGTAGAGAAAAAAGGCTTCCATTTTGACTTCCACCAGAGTCTTCTTCTAGTGCCTCATTGTGATAAACATGGAATTGGTTCTGAGTTTTTGAAAGCTGCACGTAATAGCGCAGGTCTGATTGGGCCTGTGAGAATAGAAAACATAGTTATCTCAGATCCAAGCCTAACTAAGCTTGGAGAGGCTAATCACTCAGTATTGAGTCATGGAGTTAGAACTGCAAGAGACCTTGAAAGTCATCTGGTTTTACAGATGAAGAAAGAGAGGAGCAGGGCAATTGACTTGTCCACGGTATGAAGGCTCAGACTTGAGATTTGATTCCAGAAACTCTTGATTCAAAGTCCCAGTGCTGTTTTCACTCTATTATGTGATAGGCTGGGGCCAGAGCAACTCAGAAAACCACCTGTTCAGCTCTAGAAGAACTAACATCTGTCTCAGGAGGCACCCCATGTTAATGAATGCCTGCTCTTCTGAAGTATTTGAAGTGTTATTAACATTTAAACTGAAAATTAAATTGAACTTTAGTAAAATGCTAAGTTTATTTGCGCTGTGTTGTCTACGTCTTCCTTGTCTGTGTCAGTCAGGCTTGGTTATCGTTGTTGGTTTTATAAAATGAAGACATCTCTTAGTGTAGCTCTTAATGATTAAAGCTTAGAACTACAGTAAGACTCTTGAAACATCATGTATGTTACTTTTACTAAGGTGTCTTTGCTTTACACCCCTCCATGTATTTTTTTGGTAGATTTCCCCCTCCATTCCCACCTGTAACTTTTCTTTGCTGGGATAGGATTCTGGATACTTACAACATGTTGCATGGAAATTCTTTTTCCCAACCAACAGGGCAAGTTGTTGTCAGGGTTTTTTTCTACAAACATTTTTGTACAGATGGGTCTTTTTTTCCTTTTACTAAGCATTCTTAGGCTATAGCCATAACAGTGGAAGAGCTAGGTCAAAAATTATGTTCCATCAACAGTTTAGTTATACAGGGGTGGGGGACCTGTGGCCTCAAGGCCACATGTGGCCCTCTGGGTTTTTTTAGTGCAGCCCTTTGACTGAATCCAAACTTCATGGCACAAATCATTTTTTTTAAGGGAATTTGTAGTAGAAACTACTAAACAAAATAAAGATGAGAAGAGATACTAAACTAGACCAATTATATACAGAGGAGATTTACGCTGAAACCAAATTAATTTTGGTGGTGGCAAGGAATCAATTTTCATGACATCTGAAAGAGAGGAAGATGATAAATTCTTTTATTAAGAAGTTTGAATTCAGTCAGAGGGCCGTACTTGAGGACCTAGAGGGTCATATGTGGCCTCAAGGCCACAGGTTCCCCACCCTTGAAGTAGAACATGACAGTGCAGTATAGAAACAAGTCTGACTTTTTAATAGTAAGGTCCTAGGTTCAAATCCTGGCCCTGCATATTACCTAAGGCAAGTTATCCTAACCTCTCTGGACCTCATTTTTTCTACTCCCAAAATGAGATGGAGATGCTCCTCAAAGTTTTTCAGCTTTAAATCTGTGATCTAGCCCTCCTCTGTTGTGGCTTCTCGGCTCTTCCCTGCCCTGTCCCGCCGAGGCCGGGCTGCCCCGGAGACCCGAGCCGCTTCCCCACCATGGACAACTCTGGCAAGGAGGCAGAGGCGCTGGCGCTGCTGGCCGAGGCAGAACGCAAGGTCAAGAACTCGCAGTCCTTCTTCTCCGGCCTCTTCGGAGGCTCATCCAAAATCGAGGAGGCGTGCGAAATCTACTGCAGAGCTGCAAATATGTTCAAGATGGCCAAGAGCTGGAGTGCTGCTGGGAATGCGTTCTGCCAGGCAGCCCAGCTGCACCTCCAGCTGCAGAGCAAGCATGACGTGGCCACCAGTTTTGTGGATGCGGGGAATGCCTTCAAGAAAGCGGACCCCCAAGAGGCGATTAACTGTTTGATGAGAGCAATTGAGATCTACACAGACATGGGCCGCTTCACTATTGCAGCCAAACACCACATCTCTATTGCTGAGATCTATGAGACGGAGCTGGTGGATATCGAGAAGGCCATAGCTCATTATGAGCAGTCCGCAGACTATTACAAGGGGGAAGAGTCCAACAGCTCTGCCAACAAGTGCCTGCTGAAGGTGGCTGGCTATGCTGCACAGCTGGAGCAGTACCAGAAGGCCATTGAGATCTATGAGCAGGTGGGGACAAATGCCATGGACAGTCCCCTGCTGAAATACAGCGCAAAGGACTATTTCTTCAAGGCCGCTCTGTGTCACTTCTGCATTGACATGCTGAATGCCAAGTTGGCGGTACAGAAATACGAGGAGATGTTTCCAGCTTTTTCTGATTCCCGAGAGTGCAAGCTCGTCAAAAAACTCCTGGATGCCCATGAAGAACAGAATGTGGACAGCTACACTGAGCTGGTAAAGGAATATGATTCCATCTCGAGGCTGGACCAGTGGCTCACCACCATGCTGCTGCGAATTAAGAAGACCATCCAGGGCGACGAGGAAGACCTGCGCTAGCCCCAGCCCGGCCCAGGCTTCGGCTCCCCCACCTCCCCCACCTCCCCCACCTCCCCCCTTCGGGGCTAAACACATTGTAGGATGGGTGGGGAGGAGGGAGGTGTGCGGGAGACCTGCCCGGAGGCCCAAACCCGGATCCCCACAGCCAGAGCCAGCTGCACAGAACCAGGACTTGGGCCCGCCCTCTCCCCGCGGGGGGGCAGGGGGCATCTCTGCTGCCCTTTGGCCCCGCCTCTGGGGCCCTGCTCAGGCTCCGCCCCCCAGGCCCCCACCTCTCAGGTTGGCCCCTTCGCCCAGGATGCTTCTCCCTTCCCCCTCCCGCTGCTGGGGGCAGGGGCTAAAGGTTCCTGTGTGTGTGGGACGGAGGGAGGGTGAGTGGAGAGCAAAAATAAACATTTTTGCATGAACCAAAAAAAAAAAAAAATAAATCTGTGATCTAGTGTGGTCTGGTTTCCCCGCAGCTCCTTCTCCTTTGAATTTTATCCGTAGATGTTTTCAACAATTTTGATATAAGACATTTTATCATTATTTAAAATATTTTTCAGATTTAGTTAAGAATTTTAACACTCTTTCAAGTAGTTATTAGCAAATTGATATTTCCTTGAAAAATTTTGTTCTTGAGCCATTTTTTCTTCTGTTGAGGAATAAGTATTATTTTTGCGTAATTGTTTTAAAGTTTTTATTTGTTGCTTTCAAAATTCTAGCTGTCAGATTTTTTATCAGATATGTTTAATGCAAAGTGTTTTTTTCTGCTTAATATCTCTTTATTTTCAGAGTATTTCTTTTTGTAGTAAAACTCACTTTTTCTCCATTATCTATTTTATTTCAAATAATTTTTTTTTGTTCCTTAGTTTAAAAATTCTCCCCATGCTTGAACTGCGCTTTTCCCTAACTTTTACTTATTTTTCCTTTACTTTTTTGATCTAGTTGGAATTGATTGTAGTATGCAGTGTGAGATGTATCCATAAGTTTATTTTTTGCCTTTACATCTATTTCTCCAACTTTTTTTTGTTGCTTAGTACTTTATTCTTGGGTTTGTTGCTAATCTCCTATTTGTACTAAGCTTTATTTTTCTAAGTTTTTCATTCTGTTTCAGTGATCTGTTTTTCTTTACATATTTCTTCCTATTTCCCTCTTCTTCTTTTTCCTTTTCTTTTTCCCCTTTACTCCAGTCCCTATCACTATTCCTATCAGTATCCCTATTCCTGTCCCTAACTGACTTGGTGACTTTTTTTCTTTCTTTCTTGAATAAGGTTTTGCATGCTTTTTTTTAAGCTTGAGATGAATTTTCAACAAAGATAAAGCTCAGCTAGTTCTCCATTAAGTCTTAGCACTGGAATAAAACAGTCTAGATTAAGCCTTTTGCTCTAAAACCAAATTGTATGGAAGGAGTACCAGCATTCACATCCCCATCTTTATCAGTGTGTTCTGAGTGAAGGAATATTATTAGCAGATGTTCCCCTGGTGACACACTCAGTCCACCTCGTCTCAGTAGTCAGTTCTTTCAGCTCCGTTGTTTTAGGCACTTTTGCTTGGATTTGGTCATTATAAAAAGACAAAACTCTCTATCCCTTTGGTTTTCACTTTGGAACAAGAAAAGAAAATTAAAGAATCTTTCCAGATCCAAATTACAGTGTAGATTGTCAGCATCTCTAATCACTATGCATTATTTTTAAAGAATAAATCCTATTTTATTCTCTACCATGAGACAATTTGTTTAAGAAATAGAAGTATGTTTATTTCTTCCATATGAACATTCTTTCATTGGACTATATTTGTTACCTTCTTTAGCATAAAGGAAATCAAATCATAAATGTGTTTGGGCAAGGAAAATAGTTGTATATTTGCCCCCCCCCCCGTTATTCATTCATGCGTTCATTCATTTATTCTAAGTAATCTTGTTTTATTTTTCTTGTTTCAATGATTCATCTTTTAAAGAACCTATCCAGTGCTTATTCAGGGAGAGACATCTGTTGGTAAGACTAGCCTAATTCGCTGGCTGGCTGCAGCAAGTGGGAATCGCTGTGTGCGGATTAACAACCATGAACATACTGATATTCAGGAGTATATTGGTTGCTACACATCAGATGCCTCAGGGAAGCTGGTATTTAAAGAAGGTAGGGTTGAAGTCTTCAGTTACATGATTCAGTGACATCCTTAACTTCCTAAGCCTGAGTGAAGATGATGGTGGTCATTTCTGAATATAAAAATTTATAGACGTCTTCTTTTTGCAGTACTCTTCCATGAATTTTAAGGGCATCTATCTTAAGAGGCCTGGAGACTTATCCTTTGTCTAATTAATTCAACAAGCATTTATTAACCACCCTCTATATGCTAGACATTAGAGACATAATTGGAAACCAAAACAGTCTTGCCCTCAAGGCGCTTATATCCCATTGGGCCTCATTAACTGTTACTGTGGTATGAGGCTCCAGACTGTGTCATTGCTACTGGACAACTTAATTTCAAAAGGCATTGTGTTTGATCCTCTTATTCCCAGAAGTAAGTGAGGGGGAAGGGGAGAAAGTTCATACAATTGAATGATTTAAATGGATTAAGATGACAAGGTTAACAAATGTTGAGCATGAAGCATTTTTTACACATAGTTTACTCCAATGAAAGAAGGACCAACTGTTATCTTGACATATCAGAAAACATTTCCCTGTTTGTCAACTAACTGTGCTATTTTTTTTGTAATACAACTGTCCTCAAGAAACATTTAATTTTAGAAAAAAGTATAGCAAATTAGTAATTGTCTACCATAACCTTTTTTTGGTTGCTGGTTGTATGTTGAAATCATGAGCTACGTCTTATAAAATGATTGTCTCCATCTTTTTTCTCTCAAGGTGTCCTTATTGATGCTATGAAAAAAGGCTACTGGATTATTTTAGATGAATTGAATTTAGCTCCAACAGATGTGCTGGAGGCATTGAACAGGCTTCTGGATGATAACAGGGAATTGTTTATAACAGAGACTCAAGAGGTTGTCAAAGCGCATCCTCGCTTCATGCTTTTTGCCACCCAGAACCCTCCTGGCCTCTATGGGGGCCGAAAGGTTTGTAAAGCTGGTCCTTTATGTTTTCTTGTGATGATTTCATTCTGTGAGTATTCTCTTTCTAGATTGAATTGTTTCTTTTTTAATTCTAAAGAATAGGAGAGTTTTTTCCTCTCATTCTTCCTATCCTTGTTATGAGTAGGCCATTGCTTAGAATATTAGAAGGGCAAAAATTAACCTTTATTTTTTTTTTCATGCTGTTCTCTGTATCTTCTAGGTGCTCTCCCGAGCCTTCCGGAATCGTTTTGTGGAGCTGCATTTTGATGAGTTGCCTAGCACTGAGCTGGAAACAATATTGCATAAACGCTGCAGTTTGCCACCTTCTTATTGCAATAAGGTGGTTAAGGTCATGCAGGACCTACAGGTATTGAACTTAATTTTTTTTTTTAAAGCATAATCATCTCTCAACGAATTCCCAAATTCCCTCCTATTGCTCCTTGGTTCAGATCCCAGGCCTTAAACTTACTACCTGTGTAACCTTGGGAAAATAATTTAATTTCTCTGGGCCTCAATTTTCTCATCTTTAAAAATGAAGGTGTTGGACTCGATGGCCTCTCAGGTACCATGCATCCTTAAATCTGTGATCCAAGAAAATCTGCAGCATTCATTCCCCATAATTTCCTACCTCTCTATGGAGAACAGAGAAATGATTATTTGTAATATATTGAAAAGTTTGTTTGGAAGTCTTTCTCTGACTTGGCCAGGTTTCACATCAGAATGTATTTCAGATTGGATAAAAGTAAAAATTTGTTAGATGAGGCAAAAAACATTTGTTAAATGCTTTTACTATGTGCCAGGTATTGTGTTAAGTGGTTGGTGATACAAATATAATCAAGAGAGTAGTTGTTGTCCTAAGTGGGCCATATTTTCATATTTATGCCTTATAAATGGGAGCTTAAAAGGAAGGGAAAGAAGAAAGGAGTAACAGAGGGGATATAGGGTTGAAGCCTGGAAAGTCAGAAGCACAGTTCAGGAGGGTTGGTCCCTCTCCTGAATGGAAGAAGCTCCTGGAGGATCACCTCTTGAAGGAGCTCGCGTAGCAGAGGGATATTCCAGAGTGGAAAAGCCAAAGGGGTTAATGGATGTTCCAGGACAAGGAGGTTTTTGGGGTAAGTCTGCAGAGTTGTGGTGTTGAAATCAGAAGTACTTCCAGGAAGACAGTGAAGGTCATTCCTTTCTAACTTGCTTCTTTAAACTTGTGTTCTAAAGTACTCTAGGTACTTTAACGATCTTTGCTCTTCAGTTTTTGAGTTTATATATGTACTTTTGTATGTTACTAAAAACATTCCCATTAAATTAAGGTATCACTTCAGAAAACTTTTCTGATAATTATTGTGATTCCATACTTCTCAGGATTATTTGATTAACCTCTCATTCTAAATTTTTAGAATGTGGTTTGAAAATGGATAGTGGCCCAGAGTGGTAAAAAATGAAGTTGCATTTTCTGATCTGTCATTCAGCTTTGCTTGGTGGAATGAGCTTTTTTGTTGAAAGTTTTGCAGATTTTGGGGATTTTCAACCTGTTCATCTTAGAAATTATGTGTATTTAGTTCTGTGGATTTCGTATTTAATACTTTTCTTTATTTGGTTACTTTGCTAGTCCTATCGTAGAGGTTCTTCCCTGTTTGCTGGAAAGCAAGGCTTCATCACTCTCCGGGATCTTTTCCGTTGGGCTGAACGGTACAAGTTAGTTGAACAGACAGAGAAAGAGTATGACTGGCTTCAGCATTTAGCAAATGATGGTATGCTTTTGTTATCTTTTTAAGTTTGCAAAGTTGGGTAAATACATGGTCGTTTTATTTTTACCTTTATTATTTCTTAAATTTTTTGTAAAACAATGTAATGCATAAATAGAATCAATTGACTTTGCTAAGTAACTGCATACTTACATTAATTTAAATTCACAATATATAATAACAGTTTTTCAGTAACTCCCTTAAAAGTCTTCATGAGAATTTATTCTTTGTTCATTCTTACTCACTTTCTCTTTCAATAGTGGTAGCTATTGTACACTTAATTTTTGGGTTCTACTTTTTTTCTTTTGCATTATTTTGTAAGGATCCTTTCAGATCTCTGTCCTTCATCCCTGTGCATATTAATTGAATTTAGCATGTCAACACACTAGTATTGATGCTTTGTTTTGGATTAAATAAATATACTTTACATTTTGATAAGGAGTCAGGAAGACCTGCTTTTGAATTCTACTGAAGATCTAAGTGACTTACACAGGGTCTCACAATTATTGTGTTTCCTCATTTGTAAAATGAGGGGATTGTATTTGGCACCTCTAGTCCATCTCTTAAACTGTGATTGCATGAAGTTTAAGTGGAAGGTGTGAAGTTGGGAGACTGAAGCATTTGCTTCTTCTTGCCCTAACATTTCCTTTGGCTTTATTTCCAGGTTTTATGCTTTTGGCTGGTCGCGTTAGGAAGCAAGAGGAAGTAGATGTTATACAGGAAGTATTGGAGAAACATTTCAAAAAGAAGTGTTGTCCACAGTCCCTTTTCTCAGAAGAAAGTGTCCAAAAGTTGCTGGGTAAGTTGAGAGGTAATGCTAGAGAACATATCTTGAGTTGTCAGGAGACAAAACTGCCCCAAATTAATCTCCTTTTGATTTTGTAGGCAGATTTTCTGTTCAGTTATCCACATTGAAGTCCAAGTTCAGTCACATTGTGTGGACTGAAGATATGAGGAGGTTGGCTATTCTGGCGGGAAGAGCATTAGAGTTTGGAGAACCTGTCCTACTGGTGGGAGATACTGGGTAAAAGTCTATAATTTTTTTAAAACAACTATTGCAGGGCTTGAAATAGTAATGGTATATTATTGGATCACCTCTGCAGAGTTCTGGGTACTCAGAACTTATTAATTTGAAATTATTGTTTGTAGTTTTCTGAATGACACATGGTGTGGCATAATGGATAGAGGACTAGAATTGAATCCAGAAGGTTTGGAGTAAAGACCTGTCTCTGACACATACTGGCTGTATTATCTTGAGTATGTCACTTAGCTTTTGAGTGCCCTGGGTAACTTCCTAAGACTCTTGAATTGCAGAGCAATTGACAGTCTGCATTTCTAGGAGTTGCTTTACCTGTACCAGTTCCCTATGCCAGTAAAATTACAAGTCTATGTTTCCTGTGGCACCTGTCTCACCTTCCCTTTTTTTAAAATAAGCAAATTACCCACTACTTTCATTTACATTCTCTCTCCTTCCCATTCTTTTATGAAAAAAAACTTAACTTTTGACATAACTAAGAAATTGGTTTATTTTAATTATGTAATTGAAAAGTCTTTTAAATTTATTTTTTTAAAATCACGATTCCTGATGGGAATATGTGGAGAAGAGACAAAGACTTGGCCAAATTTTCCTTGAAGTTTTTAGGATAGTGGATGTTTTCCCTCGTATTTTTTAGATGTCCATAAGAGAAGTAGAAAAAAGATATTTTAGTTATTGAAGAAGCTTCTATTGTGAGGAAAGGGAAAAAATGGCCACTGTAGCAGTGGAGTTGCAGTAGTGGGAGCAACTCATCTGTGACTTCAATGTATTTCTACCTGATGCTTATTTCAAGTAGTGGCTAATTAGTGACTGTTATATTAAGGAATGTTCCTCAGCTTGAGGATTTCGTGGCTGTTGATTAGAGGGATGGAGAGGCATCATGCCATGATCTTGAAGTCAGGAAGACAGACCTAGGTTCAGGTGCCTCCTCTCATGTATACTGGCTATGTGACCCTAGGCAGATCACTTGACCTTAGTGCTGTAGAGCAGAGACATCAAACACCTCAGGCTGCACATTTCACCCTTCTGAATGTGGCCTGAACCATATTAAAATGTAATTGGGAAATAATTAACAAAATAAGTAAAAATATAGAACATAAATAATGTTGTTTTCTAAGTCCGTATGTGGCTCACAGGATCCTCATGTATGGTTCAGTGGTCTTTGTTTCCTTTTTTGGCGAGGCAGTCGGGTGACTTGCCCAGAGTCACACAGCTAGTAAGCATCAAGTGTCTGAAGCCAGATTTGAACTTGGGTCCTCCTGACTCCAGGGTTGGTGCTCTATCCACTGTTCCACCTAGCTGCCCCAATGGCCTTCATTTCTATTTGAGTTTGCTCCTGGCGTAGAGAACTCTCTTAGACTATAAGTTGAAGAGAAAGTTCCCACCTGCATTGGTGGAAGAGTGGCCTCATCTTCATCTGGGAGTTTCCTGTACCCATGAAATCACAGCATGCTTCCTGTTCCTGTCCCTATCGTGGGTATACATTGTCTATTTGTTTTCTTCTGTTTCATTGTGATAGGTGTGGGAAAACGACTATCTGCCAAATTTTTGCAGCATTGGCTAATCAGAAATTGTATTCGGTCAACTGCCACTTGCACATGGAGACATCTGATTTCTTGGGAGGTCTCAGACCAGTCAGACAGAAGTCAAAGGAGGTTTGTTTCATAGCATTATGTGTCTAAGGCATCTTCGTTTAGTCTGGGGTTCCCTGATTCCAGATGCCATTTTGACCAAGAACTGTGTATCATTTCTGTGCCATTTGCAGGGGGCTTCGAGGGCAATATGGGCTTCCAACTCTTATTCTAGATTTTTCTGCCTTCTTTGTAATATGGTTAGCAACTCATTTCTTAAAATCAAGCATATATTTTTATTGATCAGTAAGCATTTTTATGTACCTGGACCCTCTGTTTAAGTTCTGGTCTTTTACAAAGACAAATAAGGATAGTCTTTGCCCCCAAGGAGCTTACATTCTGTTTAAAATAGTGAATATTTTGTCAGTGCGTGTATATATGTTTATGTATTTGTTCTCATGAAGTTATAGATCTTTTTTATTTTTCTACTTCTTTTTCATCTCCTAGGAGGAAATTGACCACTCCAGACTCTTTGAGTGGCATGATGGACCCCTAGTTTTGGCAATGAAGGAGGATGGCTTTTTTCTTTTAGATGAAATTTCACTAGCTGATGATTCAGTCTTGGAAAGACTTAATAGGTATGTGTCAGTAATTATAACAACACTAACAACAGCTTGACATATATGTAGCTCTTGAAGGTTTGCGAATAATTTTTAAGAATTTTATTTTCTAATGAGCAAACATCTTTTTTTCTCCCTCCTACATACACCCTAGGAGGGAAAAAAAAGAAAAAACTCTTGAGATAAATGAACATAATCAAAACAAATTCCATTATTGGTGATATCCCAAAAATTTGTCTGATTACATACCCCGAGTCTGTCACCTCTGTGTCAAAGAGGTGAGGACACCTGCTTTACCATTTACCATTGCAGTTGTGGGTAGTTACTGTATTTATTGTTCAGAGTTCTTAGGTCTTTCAGAGTTGCTTGTCTGTTTTTATAGTAGTGTTATTATATAAAGCATTTTGCATCAAAATTCTCATTTGATACTTGCAACATCCCCATGACATAGGCAGTACAGAGAATTCCATTTTTACAGGTGGAGTGATTAGGACTAAGGGAAGCTAAGTGATTAGCCCACAGTCAAAAAGCTAGTAAGCACAAGAGGTGATATTTTGAGTCTAAATTTCATAATTTCTAAGCCCATCCCTCTTTTACTACAGGATGGCATCCTCTCTTTCAGTTTAAGCAGAAACAGAAGAGAATTTGTGTTGAAATCTAATCACTCTGGAAATTTTCAAGAGTAGCTGATTTTTTTTCCTTTGGAGGGGGGAAGGCAGGGCATTT
The DNA here is from genome assembly GCA_028627135.1 of Pseudochirops cupreus. Lineage (NCBI taxonomy): Eukaryota > Metazoa > Chordata > Mammalia > Diprotodontia > Pseudocheiridae > Pseudochirops > Pseudochirops cupreus. Next base: position 250,523,912 of record CM053584.1, on the reverse strand, counting down.
GGTGTTAAGTGACTTGCCCAAGGTCACAACAGCTAGTAAGTGTTAAGTGTCAGAGACAGGATTTTAACTCAGGTTCTCCTGATTCCAGGGCCAGTGCTCTATTCACTGTGCCACCTAGCTGCCCCAGTAGCTGATTTTTTTCTCCATGATTGATATGCATGGTACCAGTGACTGGAGAAAGGGAAGTTTGGGAAAATGAGGAAATAGGGTAAATAAATCTTGAGTAATTCTTCTGGAGCTGAATTGTTACTGTGAAACTCATCCTTGCTTTGAGGAAGAACTGAGATTGTAGACAGATATTAAAGCCGAAAGGTCCTCTAGGAGATCTGTTCCAAATCCATGCCTCTGTGCAACTGAAGCATTGTTGTATATAGGATATACAGATATATAGGATCATATACTCAGAATTATAGATTTAGAGCTGTAAGGGACCTCAGAAGTCATCTAGTCCTGCCCCCTAATTTTACAGATGAACAAGCTATTTTTTGAATATGGCATGATGAGTATTTTAAATCTGAAATCAGGTAAAGCAGTGATTGGGTACACAACATTTCTCTCATTTACCCTCTTCCCTATTATTTTGCCTTTTAGTGTCCTTGAAGTGGAAAAGACCCTACTATTGGCTGAAAAAGGTAGCCCAGAGGAAGACAGTAGTGAAGTGGAACTGCTGACTGCTGGGAAGAATTTCCGTATCTTAGCAACCATGAATCCTGGGGGTGATTTTGGGAAAAAGGAGGTAAATTTCATGTCTCTTCTAGAATAATTTGCTTTGGATTCAAACAAATGTTTCCTTAAAAAGATTTTTTTTAATTATAAATTTGAAAATATTACTTTTTAAGAAAATGAAATGTACCAAATTAAGTCAAACTCTCTCCCTGGATCTTTGGCCTTTGCCAAGACAAAATGAAATTAATTAGCAAGTAAGCAAGCAATGGAATGTGTTTTGTTCCATTTCTTTTCCAGGCCTGCCCTATTTGACACTTTTGGCTCTGTTTACCAACCTTAATTTTCTTTTCTGACTTAAAAAAAAAATGGACGTTTTATACTTATCAATACTTCTAATTAATAAATTAACTTTATATTTACTTTAAAAATTACATTCCTTATAACTTATTAATGTGGATACGTTTATGAATCTGCTGATTTCACCGTGTAGATGCTATATTTCCATGTAGGAATCATAATAAAAAAAATTTTTTAACAGCATAATAGTCTACATCTAATATACCATAACCTTTTCAGACATTCTGCAGTTGTTGGCTATATGGAGGTTTCTAGTTTTCCAAGAAACTGTTTTTTTTCCTTTTAAATTTATTTATTTTTGGTTTACAGCATTCAGTTCCGCAAGTTTTTTTTAAATTAAAACTTTTATTTATTTAAGTTTACATCATTCATTTCCATGAAATTTTGAGTTACAAATTTTCTCCCCATCTTTCCCTTACCCACCACCCCAAAACAGGCATCCCAGTGTATCCCCCCTACCCCAATCTATTCTCTCCTATATCGTCCCCCATTGCCCCTCTGACTTTCTGGTAGGGCAGGATGGATCTCTCTACCGTAGTGCCTGTGTATCTCAAGTTCCAGTTCTATGTGGTTAATAATAATTGTAATAATAATTGTGTGTGTGTGTGTGTGTGTGTGTGTATACATATATATTTTTAACATTTGATTATAGAACTTTAAATTCTAGATTCTTTCTCTTCCTCCCTCGTCACCCACCCCCACTGGAAAGACAAGTGTTCAAATACATGCTGAACATGTGTAATTACGCAGAACCTCTCCACAGTGGGTATATTGTGAGAGTCTGATTACATGTCCCTTTTTTCTATCCTGCCCCTCCCCATCCACTCTCTACCCTGTCTCTGTCCCTCTACAGAAGTGTGTACTTTCATCAACCCTCCCCCCCACCCTGCCCTCCCCTCCATCACCCCACCTCTCATCCCCCTGCCCCCTGCTCTTCTATGAGTTCCACAACTTTTTGAGTTCCAAATTTCCTCTGCCTCCCTCTCTTCCCTCCTGCCCCCCAAGACAGCAGGTCATCCGATATAGGTTCTACATATACCTTCATATAAAACATTTTCACAATAGTCAAGTCTTAAAGGCTTATAACCAATATGGACTGAACCAAAAGAAAGAAGGAACCAAACCAAACCAAACAAAAAAAAGAGCAAATAGTTTATTTCAGTCTGCATTCAGACTGTGTAATTCTTTCTCTAGATATGGTTAGCCTTTTTCATCATGAGTCTTTTGGAATTATCTTAGAACCTTGTGTTGCTGAGAAGAGCTAAATCCATCAAAGTTAGTCATCACTGATACAATGTGTCTGTGATTGTGTACAATGTTCTTCTGGTTCTGCTTACTCACCATCAGTTCATATAGTTTTCCAGGTTATTATGAAATCTGCTCCTCATTTCTTATAGCACAATAGTATCCTATTGCATTCATATACCATGACCTGTTGAGCCATGAAACTATTTCTTAACATCATAAAGACCATTTCCATTTTATGGTTTATGAACATGTTGTGAGTCTGTTACAGTTACAGTTTAGCCTGACCTTGAAATTAACAGAAAAATAAATGGACACTTGTTTGAACTTGGGAGGAGGGGTGGGAGACAAACAGACGGAAAACATTGCGTTTCAGAGAAATAATTTCTCTTATCACCTATGTAGCTTGAAAATCCTAGCAAATGGACCACTTAAAAAAAACTTCTTTGTTTTATCTTCTCTTTGTTCCTCTACTTGCTTTTTCATTGGTTTCAAAAATACGCTGTAGTCTTGTGATTTGAACAAATCTGTTCCCTTTCCCATAATTGCATGTATCTTTTGAGTAAGGTTAATAGTAATTTGTAGGGCATTCTCCTCAACTCCAAATTGGCTTAGCTTTTGAATAACTTAGTTTATCCAGTTAGGAGGGTGCCACTCCTAAAACCGCCAGAATTAGTCAAACTTTTCTGTTTCATGGAAGAGCGAGCTTTGTTTTTAAAAGATATTCAAGTGACACTTGGGTTTTGTTAGTTAAGTTTTTAAAAGGACTTCAGGATGTTGATGAAGTGCTCTGAGAAAGAGAAATAGTAATACTGAATGAAAATAATTAAGATTCCCTGAAGCATCATGAAATAAGTAAAAGAAGCAAATGTAAGACGTTTACAGTTTTCTTTAATAGGAAGCTTGAAAACAAGCAAACAAACCCTATAAAACCTTAACTGAGCTGAAAGAGAAGCTCCATGCAGACTGGACTACAAAAGAAATAAATAGCAAGATGCTAAGGATGAACTTACAATATGGCCCTTGTATTGAAGCGGCCTGTTTGTAATTTCTCTTGCCAAAAAGCAGTAATATCAAAGAATCTCTTCATGACAATGTGTGATCTTCTTGGCAATAATGAACATGTACCATATGACAGGATACCCAGTCATTTCTTTGTCAAGAAATGATTTTGTATTTTCCCAAATGTCCATTCCTAAAATGAAAGTTGATCACCCAAGGGTATAGTTGTGGTTTATTTCCCTTCTTACTAGGAATTCTTTGAAGCCATAGGAAATGGGGTATATGGGCAGAGGTATTCTTGATTTCTACTGCAAGACAAAAATCTGCTTTTAAAATTGTGATCTAGTGACATCTTCATAGACTTTAATTGTTTTTGGAGTTGTTCTCAGTTTACATGGCTCCTTATCCAAGGGGTTAGGGTCACTGCTCTCACAAGCAGCATGTATCCAGTGTTCTAACCATCTACTAAATAGTTTACTTTTGTCATTTTGGAATGCTGATAGAGGGGAGTGTTCCAGTTGTGGAGGCTCAAAAGCATTTCCATAGTCAGAAAAGGAAAAGTATTTATGTACTAAAATTGTAGCTATTAAACTAATGCTGATATTTTCCCCCCTTTTTGCAGCTTTCTCCTGCTTTGCGTAACAGATTTACTGAGATATGGTGCCCTCAAAGCAAGAGCCGCAAAGATTTAATTCAGATTGTCAAGTGCAATGTTCATCCAGGATTATCTCTTGGTAAAGTAGACCATCAAGGTAAGAGATGGGGAAAGAGAGACACAGAGTTGTGTTTCAAGGGGAAGGAATATAAAGAAATGGAGGCAGGCATGGATTTTAGCCAAATTGGCTAAGAATCTTTTGTTACCATATTCATCTGGTTGTTCTTCATAGTATTTCTTCACCAGGATGTTTAAATTTCATCCCCTTCAACAAGAAAGAAGTTAATATATCATTTTCTCATATTTGTACTACTGTTATGGCATTGTAAGACTTAAGTTGTTGGTAGAATGTGGTGGCAGAGAAGTAACAATACATTTAACAAGAACTTATTTAAAGGACATCTATGTACCTGTGCTGTGATATGTACCCAGCTTACAGAGAAGTCAATGAGCCAGTCCCTGCACTTGAGGAGCTTACATTCCATTATAGTGTCATTGATAGTAGGCCAGCTTTGGCATCACAACAGCCAGGATTCATAGCTTATCTCTGACACTGTGCAAGTCACTTCTTAGTTCTCCAGGAGTCTTTGTGAGACTAAAATTTACATAACAGTTGATGATCTGTATTGATAGAGGGACTTTCTTCATCTGATCCTCTCTATATGAGTGAAATTATAGATGTAGACCAAAAAAATGGCAAAAATACAGTTAATTTTTACTTAGAATGCCCTTGAAGGGGGAAAAAAATCTATAAAATGTCATGCAGGTAATACACTCATCAAAACAAATTATGTACTACTTCTTACCTAATTTAATTGATTTCATTTTAAAATAAAATCAAATCCAATTAAAGCCAGTTTGGATCATTATAATATACTGTATCTTTCTCCCTAGATCTTGGTATTAAGTTATTATCTATATAATGTTATCCATAATAAGTTTTTTTTAAAACTATCTTCCACTGAGATCAAGCTGCCTTATTATACTTATTGTTTATACTTCTTAGCAAATGTTAGGCAGTTCAGATCATAGGTTTGGGTCTTACCACTTAGTTTTCTGGACTCCATGCTTCTGTTCTCTAAATAAGATTCCCAGAGAGCAATCTCATAAGAATGACTAACAGAAAGTATCCTTGACACATAAATATGTTGGGTAACTGTAGGGATACAGCAAATGAGAGACAAGTTTGTCTCAATTTCTACATTTAAAGGTTGGTTGCAAGTCTAGGCAACCAGCTAAACAAATATTTATGTTTTCTACAGGTATAGAGTACTTGAAAGTCAGAATCATTTTACTGCTGTACACAGTGCAAGGGGAAGGCTGCTAGTCTGGAATCAAAAGTAACTCAATGCGTGGTTAAAATCATTACAGTGAATTCTCTAGAAAGAATAATTTATGACAGCAAATGCTTTTTCCAGACCCTGCCTTTAGAACAACAGTCATGCTTCATAACAGAATTATATTTAATCATTTGCTGTTGGCTGTGTGTGAAAATTAACCTTGAGAAGGAGAAAGCTTGGTAGAATTGTGGAGGCAGACAAATTGAGATTTTACTGTCTTCTACTCTGCCTGGATGGATTGATACCCATGTTGGGGATGGTCCTCCCCCTAAACTGTATTAATTGTAGTAAAGACCAAAATAGAAGGAACCCAGTGCATTCCTTTTGTTTCCAAAGAGTCCATGAGTATGTCTCATATTCTTCTGGAATGAAGAATTTCTCAGTAACACAGTGATCCTTGGAGCCTTGGGATTTGCTTTTGTGTTAATCAGCATGTCCTTAAGGAGCTTCTTTGTCTTCCCTAGGGAGTTATTAAGAACTCTAGGGGAATAATGGTGTGGTAAGGGAAAAGGGAGACTTTTCTTCTCTTAATAGTTTTTCCTCTGACATCTTTAAAAAGCAACATTTCTCTTCTGTATTAAATGGCTTAGCAAGGGAGTGGCTTTTGTTCATTTCTTTTCAACCTGTTTTATCCCTCCAGGATCCTAATATGAATTCCTTCACGGTTTGTAAATGTCATGATCTTGAATAGCATATTCTCAAATCACAAACCAAAACATCATGCACTAAAATGCAAATGAGCTGCTTTAATTTTCCATACTCTAAATTGTACCCCAGATTTTGAAAAGTGGACAATAAATTGTAAAAGTTGATTTAAAAATCCCACACTGTCAGAGATATAGACTTAAAATTTGGAGGGAAATTATAGGTTATCTTGTAGGACCATTATAGTCTGTACTAAGGGAATTGAATTAGACCACAGAGGCCATCTTTTCTAGCTCCCTCCTTTTGCAGATGAGGAAACTGAAGCCAGGAGAGATGAAGTGACTTGCCTATGATCTCTCAGATAGCAGTTGGCAAAATTGGATTTGAACTCAGAACCTTTGACTCTAAATTTAGCTCTCTTTTAAGTGTACTGCATTGTCCTTTTACTTACTGAGTCACTTCAAATTGGAGACCAAACCAAAAAATACTTTATAAAATTCTTGAACACCAGAATCATTTCTAGACTGGAGCCAAATTTCTATTTCATTCACTGTGAATCCCTTAAGAACAGCCTACTTTGGGGCACTGTATCTTATCTGGGGGTTACACTCCTCAGGGCTGTCTAGAGTTTGATATTAAAGCTTCCTGCTCTTGTGTTTTAGGGACAGACATAGCTGAACTCATGATGGACTTCATAGATTGGCTCACCAGTCAGGAGTTTGGCCGCAGATGTGTTATCAGTGTCAGAGATATCCTGTCCTGGGTCAATTTCATGAATATTACTAGGGCAGAAAATACTGTGAAGGAGGGAGAAGAGGCCGTTTCTGCTGTGACATCTTTTGTCCATGCTGCATGCCTGGTATATGTGGATGGGATAGGTTCAGGTAAGTTGATAATGAGAGCCCTTAAAGTCAGATATTATGCAAGCTTATATATTTTCTGTTTTCTAGCTTTTAACTACAAATTTAGTTAATTTATTGATATTTAATTTAGATATATTTTAGTTGGTTATAATAAAGTTGAATGTGTATAGAAATTGTTGTTCTGTCCCCAAGAATCAGTCTTATTCATTTGGTTTAGTTTAATTTAGTTATTAGTCAAGTACTTTTTACATCCAATTTCATCATTATCGTTGAGCGAAATGTGAAGTAAATTGAACTTCAGCCTTACATAAGCTTTTTTTTCTTAATAGCACTTTTTCCCAATTACATGTGAAATACGGTTTTCAATGTTCAGTTTTGTCAAGTTTTGAGTTCTAAATTTTCCTCCCGTACTCTCTTCCCTCTTCCCTCTCCAAGACAGCAAGCAATCTGATAGAGGTTATACAGTTACATGTAAGCTCTTAACCTCAGTGGGTTGTAGATAGCATATAACATCTAGGGGTCAGTATGCTTTCTCTAGACTCCTTTTGCATTTAAAGTAATGTATAGGCTGTAGCATGCCTAGAAAGGACAGAGTTTGTTCATATAAATAAATCTTGCTAACTAGCCAAAAGACCTGGTAAATTTTGAGTTTGATTAATACGGTAGTTCTTTATCTTTTAGGTGCAACTTCCTGTGGATTTGATATTGCACCCCTGGCTCGCAAAGAGTGTCTACAATTCCTAACCCAGAAACTTTCTGAGGTAGTCCGGCTTACGGACTCTGTGAAGAATAAGTTGAGGATTTATGACAGAACCAAAGACAAGGAATTTATTTGCATGGACAACTTTTGTGGTATCCACCCCTTTTTTATACCAAGGGGTAAGAATGACTTTATTTTAAATCATATCAGTGAAAGTTATAGACTCTTTATGTCTAAAAAAAACCAGTTGGCTGTTACTTTCATGGATGTGGCTCTTAGGTATTATTCTGACTTGTTCTTTTTGTATTAGCTGCCCCAGTTAGAATGCTTGTTCTAGCATCTTCATATTGTCAGTTGTTTCTCTTCTGTGATATTACTTTAAAAAAAATAAACTAATGAATATCGAGGATAGGGGGACTGGACCTGTGCCTGTGAGTTCATCCTTATAGATAATTTCTGGGTGAAGAAACTCCTTCCAATGCCACTTAGCACTTTCTTTGCAACCTAGAGCCTTAGAAAGCTGCCTCAAGGACCTCTGAGGAGTTAACTGATTTGCTCAGTCACACAGCTAATATGAACCACAGAGGTGGTTCTTGGAGATTGGTCTTCTAGGTTCACGACAAGCTTTCTACACTGCTTCTCAAATGAATAGTAAACTATCAAAATCTCTTCTGATCTCTGTTTCATTAAACATACATCAGTTTTTACCAAGTTGTAGTCAGCATATACATGTTGTTGAATAGACTTGTTTCATTTACCTTTATTTCATAAAAGTACTCTGTGTTGGTATGGTCCACATGGTTGTAGTATTTAAGAATTTTATTTACATTCTGTAATGTGTGTATACCATATTTTTCTTAGTCATTGCCTTATGCATTTGAATGGTTTCCAAATTTTTGCTATTCTGCATAGCATCATTGAACCTTTTTTGTAAGTTAAGTTTTTTTCCCCCCTTTGGTTCATTTATTTGGCATATATTCCTCAAAATTGGATTATTGGGTTAAAAATTATTTGTAACTTTTTTTTAAATTTTAACATTATTTCGGCTCTTTATTTACATGTCATTGGAATGTCTTTTAGGAATATTAAACCATGTTGTAGTTTCTGTATCACTGCACGTGTATCCTTTTGACAGTGGTTTGTTTCTAAATAAGTTTTTGGCTTGTTAAAAAGAAGAAGGTGGTTTAAAACAGGTCATAACTTATACATAGTCCTATTCCAGAAACTTATAAAGGAAGTTAGTTGTTTGAAATACAAAATGCTTTTTTTTTCTGCAGAGACAAAGTGTTATAAATGGTGGCTAGGTTTGTAGCCCCCAAAAGTGTATTTTCTCTACTTTTGTAGCTGAGTTACAGAGAATATTCTGTTTTGTTCAGGACACCTCCAAAGTATGGTATTTGCTTATGGGTGCCATATTTTAGGAAGAACATTGATTGACCAACTCCAGTATAAAAAGAGTAGGGATAATTGCCCTGGAAAAGAGAAGATTTTGTGGGGTATAAGATTGCTGTCCTGGAAGGGCTGTCATTAAAAGGCATGGGTGACTCTTTCTTTTTGGCTTCCAAAGCCAGAACTATGAACAGTAGATTGCCTAAAAGAACATTTTGGCTCAGTGTAAGATAAAACATCTTATTAGTTGGAACTCTCATAGATTGGAATAACTTGCAATGACTGGTAGTGCTTGTTCCCCTTTCAAACAGAGGCTGATTGATCTCTCTTGTTAAAAATATGATAAATTTCTGTTAATGAGTGGGTTGGGCTGGATGATTGCTGTGTTTCCTTCCAACTTCACACGCTGTGATTCTCTTACATAAATAGGATGACAGAACGGGCATTCCCAGTATTAGTTCATTACATAGTATCTGAAAAAATCTATTTCAGGTGTTGGCTTCAGGTACCAAAAGCATCTCCCTTTGCCACAGTCCTCATTTGAAGAGGAGGGTACCCTTGTTGAACGTTTTTCTCGGGAGTATGTGGTGTATCAGCTGCTGAGCACAGTTAATCACTTAGCTGTCATTGCCAACCCCTCCAAAGTTTTGATTGGTTTGCTTTGGCAGGTAGGCTGGAAAAGATTAGTTATTGAAGCTTCTTGGGTTGAACTGACGCTTTGGTCTTGGTGATAGAGTATTGTGGTAGAAGCTAGTTGGCTACATCTGTAGAAATGGGGGCATGGCTTCACTGTGAAAGTAAGAGACTTTATTTAAGGGGAGAAGTACAGTGTTGCACCATTATGATAATTATCATATTATATAATTAAATATGGCATTAGAACTTTGTCATCCTGTTTGATTAAATAAAATAGAGTTCTGCCCATCAGGATACAAGGATTCTAGGCCTCATTCTCTTGCTTCTCTGTACTGTCTTGCATAAATGAGACTCTAAATCTTGTTTCCTCAATTATCAAATGAGTAGGTTGAACCGAGATGTTCCTTAGTTCCCTTCTAGCTCAACATTCTTTGAGTCTCTGTTATGTATGGTTTGATCAGGGAAAACTGTCTTCTACTCAAAACTTAAAGAATCTGTGTGGGACGTTATGTTCCTCACCTGGTTGTTCAATATACCCTTCTCCCACCCTCATTCCTTTCTCCTTCCCCTCATCCCATTCTTCCTCGAAATAATTCTATGGCCTTTAAAGTCTTGCTGCTAAAGGAAAGGTTTCATTTTTTGTGTCCTCATCACTTAGGACAGTGCCCAGCACGTTGTAGACCCTTAGTAAATGGTTGTTCTTAGATTCCTTCCAGCCCCTGAAAGTTGCCACCAAAACCTGCCCTTTCCTATTGAGCTAGCTGTAGGGGTTTTGAGCGAGAGGATTCTTGTTTCTGCTGCCCAAGGCCTCAGTGAGCAGAAAGGTCATTCCTAGTATAGAGAGATAAAACGTATTTTCTCATATGAACAATGATTCTGTTCTCTTAATGTTACCTGGGATATTGAATGATTTTACTAGACACCGAGGGGTGGAGAGTTTGTATAATTTTCTAATGATTGTATCTTGTGATTAATGATACTTAGTGACTGATTGCTAGATGAGTGATTAAGTTAAGATTGCCTCATGAGTGGAAGATTGATTATTGTATTGTGAATTGATTGAATGATTAAATGAGGAGGGTTTCCCCCTTAGGGAAACCAGATGATTATTCTTTTGTTCTTGTTCTAAATATTGTGGCCACTGTAGTGAAAACTGTGTGGTCATTCTGATGTTAAGCTGTTATGAACACTATATTGTGATTTTTCTGTGATAAGATGTCATGTTGTGAATATTATATTGTGATTTGTTGTGAATGTTTGCCTTGATTTGTAATGGAATAAATGGAGTGTTCACTATACTGTGTAATCCGAACCTTAAAAGCTGTTCACAGTAGCATTCTTTCGGGAATTTGCTTGTCCATGGCGTTACATTGTGGCATTGTGGTAGTGTTAACACTACCATTCAGCTCCTCTATGAGTAAATGAACCTCTTTACCCAGAAGTAGTGTGGCATTGAGAAAGTGCCAGGCTTGGGTTTGATTCACAGTTTTTCCCCTTATTCACCATGTAGACCCTGACAACTGATTTAGCCTTTCCGAGTTTTTTTCCTAATCTGTAAAATGGAGATATTTGGATTGCCTTCTTTATAGGGTTGTTGTGAGGAATATGCATTGTAAATTGTAAAGTTCTGTTAGTCAACAAGCATTCATGAAGCCCTTAATTCATAACAGGCACTGGCTTACCTTTGGGAGTACACAGAAAGGCAAAAATCACAGTCCCTGCCCTCAAGGAGTTCACATTCTAATGGAAGAAAGGACATGTAAACAGCACGTCCATACAAAATACATACAGTGTAAACGGGAAGTAGTCTAACATGGAACACAACCCTCTTGCAAAAGGAGGGATTTGAGCCGAGTCTTGAACTTGAAGGAGGATGTTCCAGACGTGGAGAATAGCCTAAAGGCAGAATCTTTTGTTGGAGGAACAGCAAGAAGACCCTTGTTTCTGAATTTTAGAGTATGTGGAAGGGAATAAGGTGGAAGACCACTGGAAAAGTAGGAAAGGGCCAGGTTGTAAAGGCCTGTAAATTGCCAGAGGATTTTATGTTGGATCTTGGAAGTAAAAGAGAATCACTGGTGTTTAGCAGGGGGTGGGGTGGTTTGGCTGCTGAGTGGAGGATAGACTGGAATAAGGAGAGACTTGAGCTTGGGAGACCATTCAGAAGGCTGTTTGTAATAGTCCAGACCCTCAAGGCTTTGAAGTTCTTCCTAGGGTGGCAGCGTGTGAGTGGAGAGAAGGGGATAGAGAAGGGAGATGATCTGAAGGTAGAAATAATACTTTTTGGAAACAGATTAGATATGTTGAGTGAATGTCACTACTTAACTATTTATTAACCATCATTAATTATATTGATTATAATTATATTGATTTCTATATTATTATTCTGTATTATTAATTTTATTGACTTCTTTGGAAAATGAGACTCAATTTCCAAATAATTGGTATAAAATGAACTTGGTTACTGATGAGGTTGTTGTAAATTTAAAAAAAAAATCTCAATTTGAAAGACAGTATGGTTTAGTGAATAACATACTAGCCTAAGGTGACTTGGACTCAAGTCCTGTTCCTTGGCAAAGGTGGGTTATGTGACTCCTAGACAAGTCACTTAACCTGTCAGTTCTTCCAGACAGTGCTGTAAGATTATAAATTGTAGCGCAATTGCCAAATCCACATTTCTGGGAAGAGATTCCTCACTGGGGAGCTCCTTACACCAGTGAATCAATAGTTCTGAACAAGTGTTTGCATGTATGAATGTATGTGTATATTCATGTGTATATATGTATGTCTGAGTATAGATTTAATAATTGGATTCTCTGTGTGTGCACATGGATGTATCCACACATCTGTGGGTGGGAATGGTCTCTAAAAGTTAACAGGAATTTCAGAGACTTTAAAAGAGTTTGGGAAACATCAATTTAGGGAATAAGTACTATTGTCATTATAAATGTTATTAATTAATAACTAATAATAGGTTATTGATAACAAACTAGTTACATGGTTATTAATAATAAAGTTTATAAATATAAACTGCATGGATGCTGTCAGAATCACCGCATTTATTTTACAGTCCTCTAATTTGTACACGTTTTCTCTTTGTTAGGACCTGTTTTGCAAAGGCAGGATGTTTCAGACTATGCACTCAATGCAGGCACGACAGCTATGAATGCCCAAAGAATCTTAAGGGCCACAAGATTGAATAAACCCATTCTCTTGGAGGGCTCTCCAGGGGTGGGCAAGACCAGTTTGGTGTCAGCATTAGCAAAAGCTTCAGGTAACAACCTTGTGCGAATCAACCTGTCTGAACAAACGGTAAGCACCAATTTTTCTTGAGCTAGGCAGATGTTGATGTGATAATGTCTACTCATAGATGTTCATAAACAGAGAAGGTAAAACCACTGCCTACTTCAGACATAAATGTGCTTGCAAAGGGATATCCGTTTCCTTCTGTGACTATTTATGTAGATAATGTGGTTGATGACTGCCTTCTGACTGTTTTTTCTGTTACTTAAGAATTCTAATAAATTTATTATTCTAATTATTCTGTTATTCTAATATATTCTGTTCTCTACTTTAAAAGTGAGAAAGCTTTGTAACTACTGGCAGATATGTGTATGATGGTGTATAGTTATAAAGGTGTGGTTTAGGCTAACTGGCTTGGAGTACTTTCCTACATGGTATTAAATCTAATTAAGAATTATTTCTACCTCCAAATGGAGAGAATGGGGCCTAGGTAGCAAAAGTTCCTCATACCAGCTTTGCCATGAATCCCAGTGGTTGTATTGTGGATGTTAGAATGTCTATCTTACATTCATTGTTTATTGTTTAGCTTTGAGTTTGGAAACATATATATACCTCCTTTTTCTGTCTTAGAAGTAGTGATAATTCTTAATTACACTGTGTAGGAGATTCTTTTGAGGGGACTCTGGGTCTCTTTCTCTATTCCAAACTGTACTCCACATTCCTGCCCTGAAAAGATTTTCATTATGATGTTTGCCGATGTGGCAGAATGGATCAAGGTATTGAATTTAAAGCCAGGAAAACTTGGGTTCATGTTCCTCCTGTGACACTAACTATGTGACTTTGGACAAGTCCTCTCTGAACTTCATTTACCTCATCTGTAAAATGGGGATAATAATAATTGTAGTATTTCAGAGTTCAAATTAAATCTTTGAAAACTTTTAAATGGTTTATTAGTTGTTTTAAAAGACACAGAACACTCTTTTAAAGTTACTAACTTCTACAGTTGTGAAACAAAAATAGGTCAGAGTTTAATTGCTTTGTACTTAACAGTTCAGCATATAAGTACAAGGTACCTGGGATACTAAAAAATGAAAACAAAGCAGTTGCTGACTCTCAAGGGCTCTACATTCTATAGCAGTGGGTCTCTTAGTAATGGAGGAAGGGGATGGGATATACAGGGCATTCCTAAAGTCTGGACACATAGGAAATCTCATTAATTATGCATATTTTCAAGAAATGAAATTTTCAACTATATTTTTTTTAATATGAGATTTCGTAGGAGGACATAGGAGACACATAGAAAATATCATTAATTAAATTAGTTAAATTAATCTCATTAATATGGAAAATAGTTCCCAATAGGTAATGAAAGCTTTTATTCCCTATGATATTGTCATGGCTAAAATCGATGCTAATTTTAAAAAATGTTGTTGAATATTTCATTCATTCGTTTCATTTCTTGAAAATATGCATAGTTAATGAAGTTTCCTATGTGTCCAGACTTTAGGGACACTGTAGTGTTGATGCTGATTTATTGGTACAAATGAAATTTAAATGTTTTGATGGGGATATTTCCATGGCTTGTCTACCCAAGCTGTCTCAGTTACATACTTCCTTAATGTTTTCCTCCTATAATGTATGTAACCCTTTGTGATAGCAATTCGTTTTTCATTTGTTGATTGTCTTCATTTTTTCTGATGCTTATAACTGATAAGTTTAGTATAAGGAGGGCTGGATCTGTGTGTCTGTTGTTGAATGCTGGCATCTCAGTGTACCTAGTTGTCTTTTCATCACCTTTTGGTGGCAAGATGCTGTCCTTGTCAGTCCTGCTGGCTTCTGATTTTATGAATTTTGGCCTTGATTTCTACTGCCAAGGCTCATATAGTGGGTAAAGGTGAGACATTACATGCTGCTGGGTAAAATTAACATGTCAGTTCAGTGTTGCTATAAGTGTATAGTGGGGAGCCATCTTTGTATAACATGTGTTTGTATTATAGTACCTTGCATATTCTGAATTGTATCACTTGTAATATAGGAAAAAGCAAAAATGTTACTATATGTCATCATTAGTCATCTTTATGAGTTAAAGCTTAGCATTAAGTAATTGGTATTGCACTTAGAGTTAGTAAAAATAAAAAAGCCCTGAATCATCTTAGCCAGAAATGGTCTTAAAATATGTATTTTAGCCATTGTGCCCTCAATTAAGAGCAGATTAAGTGCACTGCTCTTGCCATATAATTTATTTTTCCCATTTTTCTCTGAAGGATATCACAGAGCTGTTTGGGGCAAATTTACCTGTTGAAGGGGGAAAAGGAGGAGAATTTTCATGGCGTGATGGCCCCTTACTCGCAGCACTGAAGGCAGGTCATTGGATTGTGTTAGATGAGGTGAGTTGGGGGAGGGGTATATTTCTAGGGAGAACTGTCATCATCCGAGCAGTGAAACTTCACACATGGTGAGATGTTTATGCTTTATAGGGAAGACTTTTCAGAGGTACAGTGAGGTGAGAAGGGTGGAAGGGATCGAGCATTTATTCAGCACCTGCTATATCCTGGATACTCTGCTCTCAACTAAGTTCTTTACAAATATTTTGGAGATAATTTAAAGTTAGACCTATTTATATAGGAAAAATCTTTACTTAGTGGTATCAGGTAAAAAGAATGTGCCAAAAAATATATTAGCATTATATTTTCAAAACTAAAAAGCTAATTGAGGAAGATTTTTGGTATAGTGCTTATTAGAAACTTGATACATGACATTTTAAAATAATTTTGTATTTTAGAATAGTCAGTACAAAATAGTTCTTGCACAGTAGTGAAAAACATTTCTCTGATTACTTCCTTTGATGACACTTTAAAAAATTTAATTCCTTTTTTTCTATCCTAACCAGTTCTGTCCTGGTAAAAATGTTTAACTGACTCCAGAAAATATCTATCCATATATATACAGACACACATGATGTATATATACATATATACATGACACTTAAGTGTAATCTGCATTATTAACATTTTCTCTGTCACTTTCTTAAGTCTAGTGTGACAGTCAACAAAACAGTAAAACCAAGTGCTTATTTGTAGTGTTTGTCAACTTCCAAAGTGTAAATGCTCCCACTGAAAAATTTAAATTAGGTTCTACCAGCCCATTTGACTTCACTGAATCACTACTTTATGGCAATGTCCATTTGTCTTTGTCACATAGAATATCAGTACTGCTTACCTGTATTTTGCTTCTCTGATGCATGGTTGCCATCCTGTGGCCAAAATGGACCACTGCAAGCTTTTCCCACAAAATCTCTATTCAATGGGAAAATCAAATTACTTGGGACTTTGCTTAGATGAATACATCTCAAGGGCAGAGTTTATTTCAGTTTTGTCTTTGCAGTCTTAGCAATTCGTACGATGACGTAGAAATTGTAGACATTCAGTAAATTCTTGGTGAATAAATGATTCTTGTCTCCTTTATTTTACAGATGCGAAAATTGAGGTCTATCTAAAGAGTTTACTGATTTATTTTTCATCATTTTGCTTTGTCATGATTTTCAAGAAGGCTGTGTGTGTGTGTGTGTGTGTGTGTGTGTGTGTGTGTGTGTGTGTGTTTCTTTCTCACATTATAGTTGTAGGGGTTGGAGGGTACAGACCATCTTACCATGGCTCTAATCTGCGGGAGATTTCTCCCAGCATGTGGCACATGCTGATATCGTAAGAGCAGTAGAAAGCTTTCATTCATTCTAAACCTTGTGAAATGTAGAACTCACCCAACTTGCTAAGAGCAGAGATCTTTGTATCAGTCACTTGTAGTAAACTTTTCCCCCTCTTTTTCCTTCTCTTCTCCCTGACCACAATAGTTGAACCTGGCTTCTCAGTCAGTATTAGAAGGACTGAATGCCTGTTTTGATCATCGAGCAGAAGTCTACATTCCTGAAATAGGCATGAACTTTAAAGTTCAGCACAAGAAGACAAAGATCTTTGGCTGTCAGAATCCCTATCGACAAGGAGGGGGAAGGAAAGGTTTGCCTCGGTCCTTCCTTAATAGATTCACTCAGGCAAGTGTTATAAGATTCACAGATGGGGTTTTGGGCCTGTCTATAATCCAGATGTTAAAAGGGCCACCTAGGATCATGAGGAGAGATCTGACTTTGTGACTGAGCTCAGTGATTATGTGTCTTTACCTGGGCAGCATTAAAAGGGGCCTGTCTTCTAACTTGGGGCCCTGAGAAGACCATACTGTTCATCATAAACCCAGAGTAGTATTTGTCATATTACATCTCTGACAAGTGTAAATGATGAAGTTAATACCAACTTTGTTGATTTTTCCTCAGAATGTATAATGAACTCGTGATAATTATCAGGCCCTATTCATCCAGTTTATGGATTATCACAAAAACAGCTTGGTATAGTGAATCTTTCTTCTGAGTCATATTGATTGTGAAACCTTGGAAAAGTCTCTTAACCTTTTGGCATCCCAGGAAGCTCTTTAGCATTATAGAAGAATTGCCCATCTGCATTGGCGGAGGAAGTTGCCTCCTCATGGAGTTCCCTAAAATAATGCAGTCACAGTTTTTTTAGGGGGATGGGAATGGGGGGGGGAAGGCAGTGGAGCAAGGTACTATTTTTTTTTTTGGAGGGGGGAGGACAGGGCAATTGGGGGTTAAGTGATTTGCCCAAGGTCACATGGCTAGTAAGTGTTAAGTGTCTGAAGCTGGATTTGAACTCAGGTCCTCCTGACTCCAGGGCTCTATTCACTGTGCCACCTAGCTGGCCTCTTCCCCCTTTCTCCCCCCCCCCCCCAAGCAAAGTACTATTGAGATCTATCACTTAACAGTCTAATTTGCCACCTGTCTTCCCAAGGTTTCTGATTTTGGCAAATATGTCTTCTATGTAGTAAACGTAGATTTTAACTATCCTTACTATATCTATCCATTTTGTTGAATTAGCCAAAGCTGACGAGGCATCTGATATTCCTTGTGTATTGGACATATTTTTTAAGTACATTGTGAAGAAAATGATTAAGCTATATCTTCCTTCCAAGTCTGGATTTTGCCTCAAAACAGTGGAGAGTAATAAAAAGCAGACTCCTTTCCTAATTGAGAATTACAAGGGGCTTTATTATTCTAGGTCATAGTACGAGAAAGAAAATTTTTATAACAGGAATGTTGGCTTTTTTTCCATCACAAATCCCAAGTTACTAAAAAAGTATTTTTGCAGATGAATAAATTGTAATTATTTTCCATAGTGCTTTTTGCAGTTTGGCCCAGTGGAATGATATTTACTAAATTGTTCCTGGACTTTTTTCCACCCTTCAGGTCTATGTGGACCCACTTTCAGCTTCTGACATGGAATTCATTGCAAATACCTTATTTCCTGCCATTGAAAAAAGCATTGTTGCAAAAATGGTTGCTTTTAACAACAAAGTAAGAACACATTTAAGTATTTTGTTTTCAGTCTCTCCAGCCTGACTTAGGCTTGAGGTGAACTTCACCTTGAGCATTATGGTAGCTGTTCATTCAGTGTGTATTGAGTTTAATTGTTGATTCTCCAGGGTTAACACTCTCTGTGAAGATGATAAATCAGTTTGGGATATTATACCTGCCCTACTTTTTTTCACTTAAGGCAAAGGTGGAGTGTTAAAATAATTATTACGTTGTCTACATTCTCAGTTGTGTTACTAAATACTTTCAGATTTTTTTCTTGGCATTTGAAAAACAAGTCAGGAAAAGGAGGAGAATGAATCAAAAAACTTATTTTTTTATTTCTAGTTTTACACTCCACCAGCAACTTTAGTTTCTTCTTCTCTTCAATACTTTTAAGAGCATGAATGTAATTGCCTGGTAGTGAGACAAAATCTCCAAGAAAGGTTTTTCCTTTCCTAGATTGATCGAGAAGTAACTTTTGAGAAGAAATGGGGTCAGAAAGGAGGACCCTGGGAATTTAATCTACGGGACCTCTTCCGCTGGTGTCAGCTGATCCTTGTTGACCAGTCTCCAGGATGTTATGATCCTGGACAGCACGTGTATTTGGTTTATGGGGAAAGAATGAGATCCAGAGAAGACAAAGAGAAGGTGAGTGTTATACTATCTTATTCCATTTCTTTTTTTCTTGAAAGCCCGGGTGATTCCTTATGAGAGGAAGGCAGGGATGATAATGTGACTAGTCTAGCAGTAATACCAAATATATTGGAACCCTTTGGTAGGAAGAATCTGTTATGTACCTACTATGTACCAGAGACTTGACTCTACTAAGCACTTGACCAAATAGTCACATTTTATTCTCACAGCACCCCTGGGAAGATAGATGCTATTATGACCCCCATTTTACAGTTGAGGAAACTCAAATCAATTAGAGGTTGAATGACTTGCTCAGAGTCATACTGTGGAATTTGAACTCAGGTCTTCCTGATTCCACACCAGTTCTCTGTTCACTTGAGTCACCTAGATGAACTACCTCTGGTAATGCAGCTTTAGGAGGAGCTCATCCCTGTCTTAGAGATTAATATGTATATGTAGCATGAGTCTGAATCTGTGTGACCATGAAACTATGCTGTAACAGACTTCTCTTATGGTTATTAGAAGAGAATGTATTTTATCTTAGAGGCATTTAGGAGCAAGCAGAGCTTCTTGAAGGGCAGCTAGGTGGCACAGTAGATAGAGTGCTGGGTCTGTAGTTAAGAAGACTTGTCTTCCTGAGTTCAAATCTGCCTTCAGACATTTACAAGCTGTGTGATCCTGGGCAAGTCACTTAACCATGTTTGTCTCAGGTTCCTCATTTGTAAAATGAGTTGGAGAAGGAAATGGCAAACTGTTCCATTGTGAACATGCTAAGAACAGTGCTTTAGGAATATCATTTTCATAGCTATTAGGAGAATGAATTGGTGATGGGAGGCATCACCTTAATAAAGTGATATGAAATAAGTTCAGATGAAGGGAAAAGGAGCTAAAATAGTTTCTTAAAAATATTTTTGGATATAAAATTAGAAGTGGTGTGAGATGCCTTGTAACTGATGAATTATCCTCATTGGTATTTTGGAATTTTTTCCTTTACAGTGGTTATTTGTTAAGTAGAGAATCTTTTTTTTTTTCCAAGAGCTCATTTTTTTTAAAATTTTTTTATTTTTTAAATTTTTTTGAGTTACATATTTTCTCCCCGTCTTTCCCCCACCCAGCACCCCAAAACAGCCATCCCAGTGTGTCCCCCCTCCCCCAGTCTATTCTCTCCTATGTCACTTTTCGGTAGGGCAGGATGGATCTCCCAACCA
>CM053584.1:250445974-250503420 GCA_028627135.1 Pseudochirops cupreus | reverse complement strand
TTGTCCTTCCAGTGGGGGTGGGTGACGAGGGAGGAAGAGAAAGAATCTAGAATCTAAAGTTCTATAATCAAATGTTATAAATATATATCTATATCTATGTATATGCAATTATTATTATTATTATTATTTTTAACTTCATCCAACTGGAACTTGAAATACGCAGGCACTGTGGTTGGGAGATCCATCCTGCCCTACCAAAAAGTCAGAGGGGTGAGGGGGGAAGACATAGGAGAGAACAGACTGGGGGAGGGGGGATACACTGGGATGGCTGTTTTGGGACGATGGGTAGTGGAAAGATGGGGAGAAAATATGTAACTCAAAATCTTGTGGAAATGAATGATGCAAACTAAAATAAAATTTAAAAAAAAGAGTAATTAGTGTTGTTTTACTGTATCAGCCATGATAGTATATCTGTTTTAACTGTCGTGGTTGCAATTTAGGCTTTAAATCTGATCTTCCCCTTGCAGTCTTTACTGCTAGGAAATTCCTATGTTCTCCATTGTACCAGTTTTTGTATTCATACCCTTGCCTTTTGAATTGTGAAATAAATTATTTTTTCTTACTAATTTTTGTCCTTTCTCTTGAATTCCAGGATACTTCCTCTTACTTTGCAAGACTTGGAGAAAATAATTCAGTCCTCTAACTCTGAGAGTCTAAACTTCAGTGCAGTTGAGATGGATACTTCTTGGTTAGATGAAATGAATGTCTTGGCTGCTTCTATTAAATTGCTTGTCGAAAGAGCAACTAATCAGGATTGGGTTCTTCGAGTTAGGTGGCTTTACCATCTGGCCAAGAATATACCACAAGGTCTGGGTAGGTAGCAAGATCTCAGTCTTTTTCTGTGTGCCTGTATGTATGTGTTTATCATTCTTAATTTACCTTTTGAAAGTCAGGAAGCCTTCACACTGTAGAAAACAAGAAAGTGTTTTTGATTTTTATAACTCAAGGGTATTTTTTTGCATTCTATTTGTTGTCCTCAGGGTTTTTCAACCTAGTCAATTGATAGCCATTATTTAGTATGTGATAAGACACATATAAAAAAATTCTATGAATAAGAAAGTTTCTATTAAAGCCTTACTAGAATATCATTGTGATATAGACGTGGAGGTAACCCTAGATTCTTGGAGTCTGTACTACTGTAGCAGAAGCACTAACTGACACAAGCACCCCAATGTAGGAATGCTTCAGGTATGGATTTGCTAGGTCTATTGGTTTTCTAGATCTAGGCCTCCCTTAGTTCAGAGAGACTTATCATTAAATTGGTCACCAGGTCATAAATTTTGAACCAAAGACAATTTTAAAAAATCCTATAAGTTATACTGCTTTTGCTTTGCATCAAGAGAACTCTGCATCTTTGAAATCATAGGTCCTTTAAGTATTGAAGTACCTGAGCAAGACCCTTTATCCCAGTAGTTCTCAACTTTCCTAATGCTGGGACCCTTTAATAGTTGTATGTGGGCATGTCTGCATGTGGGCGGACCTGCCTGGAGACAGATGGAGGAGGTTCCTGAGACCTTTGGAAATATGTGAAAGGGTCATTTTACCCCAAAGGGGTCGCGACCCACAGGTTGAGAACCACTGCTTTATCCCAACCTCCCTGCCTACCTCCTGCCCTCCAACCACCCTTTTCCAATTTGAGATATTTTCAGATGATTCTGAAGCTGTATGAACCTTCTTGGCTCAACTCTACAGGGTTGTCTGTGTAGAAATTAGTGTCCTACACATGTGCACGTTAGCATTAATTTAGTCATTGAAAGTAAGATAGTCTGTTTTAAAAATTCTTTTAAGAAGAAGAACAGGAATGATGTCATTGATAATACATTTTATTTTCCTCTCAGTGTCTATACATGGGGGACCTCATTCAGAAAAGGATTGTAGACTTTGAGCACCATTTACTTTTAGCCTTAAAAGTTTCCTTATTTTTCTTGTGGTAGGACAATATACAAAGTCATTTCTGTCAATTGATGGGAAAATAGGAGGAAAATACATTAGCAAAGGTAGCATGGAATCTCTTGGTGGAAATTACTGCTTGAAATTACATTAGGTTTTTATTCATTTTCCCTATATTCCATGATAATGACTGGAATAGCTCAGTATCTATGTTGCGTGTACCCAGTTGACTTTATGCAGAAATTGATTGCATGCTTACTGTCGGATGTGATCAGTTCCTAAGCTTTATTTTTTTCTCCTACTTGTAGAATGTGTAAAGACTTACCTAGAATCTGGTGCTACATCCTTGACAAACTTTTACTCTAATCCGCTCTCTGCTGAGATCAATAATGTTATCAAGATAATACAACCAAATGTGACAGGTATTTCATTTCACCTATGGGGGGCAGAGGGCTTAATAGGTATCAAATTAAAAAATTTTTTTTCTTGATCCTCTAAAGCAAGAGTGTGAGGTATTATGTGTAAAATAAACTACCTCCCCCACCAAATAATAAGACAGAAGGCACAAAAATGAAAACTCTTCTGGTGGTAGAGCAGAATTAAATAAATCGCTGTATTTTGTAGAAGAAGAAACCCAGAATTTTACTTTCAATCTTCAGTAACTAAGAGGGAGGTCCCAGAATCTATAAATTGGCATCCAAAGTTGGACTTTCCTTACATGCTTAATAAAAAGTGTGATAAAATACTGGCAAATACATTTCTACTGGCAGATACGTTTTTGCTGAAATGCATACTCTAGATGACAAAATTTAATGGATAAAGTAACCAAAAAAAATCACACTTTCAATGCATTATATATAATTTGTCTTTCATTGAATTATAAGAAATGAAAACTTGGCAGAATGTTAAATGTGGTAAAGTTTACATTGAATCTCAACCTCTGAATATCAAAACTTCAGTTTTTCTATGGCATGATTGTTTTTTCTTTGGTTTCTGAAAGACAATGTCAGATACTGTTTTAAAAACAGAACTTCTATAGTTGGTACTTAGCTATAGTTTGCGGAATGTTACTCTTGTTAGCTCTGTACAACCTACCATACAGTTTTCTTGCACTGAAAGTGACCAATGACCAGACAGTGGTAAGGCTGAGAGCTGAGTAGTCATGGGTAGTCTAACTAATGATAAGAAGATAACACGTGCCACTATTACCAGACACGAAGTAGGGCTAATTGGGAGGTTCCTGGATTTTTTAGACCATTTTGTATTAGCAGTAGGACCTATTGAAATGTCCACCAGAGGAAATAATGATATGGCACATAGTTTCAGCAGTATATTGAGATAACATATACATTTGCAAAAGAAATAGTGGGAAGACTTTTCTGGAATTTTTTTTTTAAGGCTTTTGAACCATATTGGTGTTTTTCTTTTAAAAAATCTGTTTCTTTGCTTCCATTTCCATGCTTGGCCATAAAAATTTTCCCTGTGGCACCCCAGTCCATTGTTGCTTCTTGTGATCTGGATAAGACAGTAGAGAATATGGATAACTGAAATCCCTATTGGGTAAAGGATGCTACTTCAATACTGTTTCTTCTTTTGTGGCCATATTGTTAGATGAATCTGTGATTTCATTGGACCCCCGTTGGAACATGCAGGCTTTGGATATTACAAGAAATTCAATGGACTTTGATACAGAATGCAATAAGACCGAGAAGATCCTTACACGTTTGGAATCTGTAGCAAACAGGTAGGTGAAGACTGAAGCCCTGAATACTCCTCAGACTGAATGTTGTAGCTTCTTCAAAGGTAGCTACTGTAGAATTACTTTTCACTGAATTGAAGAAACCTACCTTTATTGTAGTATATAGATCTCAGCCTATTTGCCGCTGTCAGCTTTACCATTGTACTCAGTAGATGATTTTTGATTGTTCATTGAGGTTTAAAATGTCCCCTGTACACATATATACACACACACACACATGCACATATATTCAATAGATCTTTCAAGATGAATCAAACTTAAATGGAAATGGATCCCTGCAGCCTTCATGTTGGAACCCTTTGAGTTTGACACCCCTGCTTTATTGTATGGTCTTTGTTTAAAATTAAGCAGTAGTTTTCCAATTTTTTTTTCTAAATACATTAGACATACCAACACATGCCTTATGTATTTTGTATATAAATTTCTGTATTGTTCTTATAAAATATGATATTGCTGGCACACTGTCATTTGGATACATATGTTATAGAGTTTCTATTAGGAACGTTGTACTTAGCTATTTCATCCTCACTTTCTCACTTATTTTTTGTTGTTACTATTAGCTTATATTTGATCTGTTTAGATCAAATGGTGCAGTTTGTGGTCCTAGGAGACTGACATTAACTGGTTTGTCCAACTCTAAATCTCTGATCTTATGATCTTTCTCCATCTTATATCAGATATTAGTCACTTTTTGATCTGATTAGTTCAAAGTTTGAAGGAATTAGGCAAGACAGAACATCATCATCCCATTGATGGAAGTCCATGGTTGAAAAACACATTATGGTTCAACTCCCTCGTTTTACAGATGAACAAGTGGGGCCCATAAATAGGTTAAATGACTTGACCGAAGTCACACAGGTTAACAGCCACATTAATTTGAACCCACTGCCTCTGTTTCTGTATACGCTGTGCCACAGTGATATGCTACTCGGAATATACTTAGTGACTCAAGTGTTTTTGGGATACAGTGGGTTAGTAGATAGTAATTTAGAGGTATAAATGTATAATAAGCAGATTTAAATTATATCTTTTTTTCCACTTTACTATAGGACAAATCTATATTTGGATCGGGAAAAAAGAGTTTTTACTGAAACTAGCTTGCTTTCCACTGGAGGCAAGAAATCAAAGAATAGTGCATTAAGAATGTCCTTAGAATTCCAAAAAGGTGAGAATATTTAACTCTGATATCATTGTCAAATTTTACTATGTTTCTTGTTTGCTAAATCATTATGTTAGGGTTCAATATACTTTTCTAGTTAATCTTGAGTAATACTTATTTTTGAACATTCCAGAAAGCTGTAATCCTGGTATTTTTATAAGAGCAAGTCTTCCATATCTTACATTTCATAAAACTAAGATTTCTTTTAAAATATTAATGAAAAGTGGGAAAATAGTTTTTCTCCATTTGATTTTTTTTCCTCAAATTTTTTTAGTCTCAGGACCCCTTTATTCTCTTAAAAAATTATACCCCAAAGAGCTTCTGTTTACATGAGTTACATATATTGATACCTTATTAGAAATTAAAATTATTTAGTATAATGACAAAAATAGTTTTGTCCTCCTAGATCCTCTTAAAGAGCTTCAGGAATCCCCAGGGGTCTCAGATCACACTCTGAAAATTACTACATTAGAATAAAAATCAGAAGCCATATGGGTACTCAGGAGTCTGAAAAAATTCTTGTCAGGATTCTTTTTCCAGTTATCAAATTTTGAACTCAGAAGGTTAAAAATTGTTTTCTTCTGGGTAGAACTCTCCATTTGATTTTTAAAAATCCTCTCCAGTTGATCAAGGATTCTGTACACTTTGTAGAATGTTTATGGTGCTGTTTGAGTGACCAATTAATTGGCTTCATCAGAAGCCTTCTGGATAGCTCTTGAAACATTTTAATTTTAAAAGAAAGTGGGAACCACTTGTCTTAGGAACATGTTCTCCAAGAGCTTGTCATCTTTGTCAGAAAGTACCTATAAATACTTATTTGGTTATTTTTACCCAAGCCTCAGGATTGTATCTAGTAGTTATATTATTTTTTAAATTCATTCACTTTTTACAAGTGTTTTGACTCAAAGATTATAGGAGGCAAAGATTTTGTTGCTAATTTCACTTACCGCAATATATGAGTTTTTAGGCAATATAAAGATCAAGACTCTGTTGCTATATTTTATTAAACATATATGGAATTTTTTTGTTTTTGTGATCCTCAAGATCCAGAGAATTATCAGAGCTTGCCCCACGAAATTGTGGTTCATCTTGCTGCTTTCTTTGAATTTTGTGATTCATTGATAATGTTCTCAGTGCAATCTTCCCAGGTGGACTTACCTGATGCTAACCTGATTAAGGTGAGTAGAACACAACACTGATGGATAGAAGTCATGAAGAGCGTAATTTCTTCTCAGTGTAAAAGAAAATCTTGTTAGCAATTAGAATTGCCCAAAATGGAATCAATGGCTTCATAGTATAATAGGGATGTTACTTGAGGTATACAAGTGGAAGCTAGATGACTACTTATCAGTGAAAGTATCCATTGGGTAAAGGCTAGCTAAATTCAGCCAATTTATTAGTTGTCTTTTATGTGCCAGGCACTATGCTAGATAGCCACAGTTTCAACTCTTGTTTTGCCTTTTGTCTAGTTATGGCATGTATGTCTCTCTGGAACTGGATTCAAGTCTACATTGGTTGCATATTATGTAATATTTAAAATTCTTGGTGTTTTAAAAATTTAAATCAAGCTTTGCTTTCTCCTATCCATTATAATAGATTTCCTCACTAAGTGCAGAAGAAGATGGTCTTAACTCTTAATATTTGCTGGATGATCTTGTACTACATCATCAGAACTCATAAAAAAGTATTTGAAAATGTACATCTTTGTCTTTCTGTTTAAATGAGCAGTTCTCAACCTGTGGGTCGTGACCCGTTGGGGGTTGAACGGGGTTGCCTAAGACCATTGGAAAACACATAATTCCGATGGTCTTAGGAACTGAGACACCGTGCTCCTCTGTCTGTCTCCAGGCGGATCCACCCACTTGCAGATACACCCACATATGAGTATTAAAGGGTTAGTATTAAAGCATTAGAAAGGTTGAGAACCCCTGGTTTAAATGGTGGTCATCTTGAACATTGCCATCAAAAATAATGAACTAAGTGATCTTTTTGGGCAATGCTAAGTGCAGAGTGAGATAGTCTATTGCATGTATGGGGAACCTGTAGCCTCAAGGCCATGTGTGGCCCTCTAGGTCCTCAAGTGTGCCCCTTTGACTGAATCCAAATTTTACAGAACAAATTCTCTTAATAAAAGGATTTGTTCTGTAAAACTTGGACTGAATCAAAAGGCTGCATGCACCCAAGGACTTAGGAGGCCATATGTGGCTTCAAGGCTACAGGTTCTCCACCCCTGGTCTATTGTAATGGAAAGGGTAAAGCCAGGCTTGAATCTTGGTCATTTAGGCAGCTTGTGGTAGACCTGGAACATAAAAATTGCAGTTTCCAGTCTATACTTTGGCCTGCTGAGTCACACACCTCACTAAATTGTAATAGTATTTAGAAAGGAAGAGTAAAGTTGGAAGTGGGATACTTTTGGACTACGCTTGTTTTTTTATTGATAGAGGTAAGGAAACTCCCTCTACCTATCTAGATTAGCGCCTGTTGTGCAGTTGATACTCCTAGAGTTGCCTTGGTCCCTGAGAAGTTAAGTGAGCTAGGATTTGTCTATGATAAAACAGAGGCAAGATTTAAATAGAGAACTTCCTGGCTGATGCTCCATCCTGTAGATAAGAACAGGCAGAACTTGGTGGCTAAATCAAGTTCATTGGAACTCTTTATTTGTATGATTCTAGAATGAAACTGAGGCCTAGAGAAGTTAAACAATTTGTCTGAGGTCTCATAGGTAGTAGTAAAGGTCAGAGGCAGGATTAAAACCCAAGTCTTCTGATTCCCTAGAGAGTGCCCTTCCCATTCTATCACTGTGATTAAATTTTTGTACCCAGGATAATAAAGTGGTGGTTTCCATATTCCAATGCTTAACACTGTAAAATAGGTACTTAATAGATGCTTATTGAGTGACCGAATGACACTTAAAAGCTTGCTTAGGGCTATTACTTTGCAAGTCACAGATCCATGCTTTCTTTGTGCTTTCTGCAGTTCCTAAAACTGTTTCATATTGTGGTTTGTGTAAAAGGGAGATATCTTGTGAGCCACCTTGTCTTGCTTTTTAGATCTTGTATTCTGTTCTGTGGCGTGATCGGTTCTGGACAGTGTCTGATATGGTCAAAGTGGATTCACAAAGCTTGGCCCTTCTCTCCCTTCACTGGCATTGGGTTTCAAAGCATTTGGTTGGTGAGGTTCCCCAGCTACTGGTTGGTCACGAGGAGAAGTAAGTTCCTTTCTTTTGGTGCACTTATCTCACTCACTCTCCCTGGTGTGGCACTCTTGCTGGTGGTAGTACAATAGCTGCAGCAGCAACAGTAATAGTGATGGTATTAATAAGCCCAACAACAACCGAGTGAAGAGAAGGATGAGTTAAGTGAAGACATCTGATCTTCATTGTAAAGCTGACAGCTTCTCCTGTGACCCAGGTTTTCTACATGTTTTATTCCTCTGTCCCTTTTTCTTTATTTTATAAAGATGCTACAAAGAGGTGCTGTCTGTCTCAGAACACCTTCAGAACTGTCTTGGGAGCACAATGGGAGGCTTTGCCAGTATAAAGAAGGTACAGAAGGCCCTAGGAAGACCTCTTCCTTTCAAGGTACACAAATTGTTGTTAGTAGCAGTAAAGACTAGATAGATTTTCCCATTTTCATGAACATTTACTTCACTTAAATCTTTTTGGGCCTTGGTTTCTTCATCTGTAAAATGAGAGAATTGGACTAGGTGATCTTCTAAGATTTTTTCCAGTACTAAATCTGGCTTAAGATTTTCTGAAATAAATTTGACCCTTCTGTCCTTTGCCGGTAAAGCTTCATTGTATATTCATGTATCGTGGACCAGACAATTTAATTCTTTATAAAAATTATGGCTTTTTAATTTAGCGATTTATAAAGTGACTGGTATAATTATTTTTTTTTGATATGGTAAATCTTTTCAGAGCTACTGAGGTGAATAAATCAGTCAATCAGAACACATTTATTAAAGGTCTACAATGTGCCAGGCACTGGCATACAGAAACAAATGTGAAATAGTCTCTACCCTCAATGAGTTTGTAAGTCCTGAATATATAGTCACTTATCTGGAAACAGTGGGTAATTGAACCAAAGGAATTTTTCCTTGGTTAAACCCAAAAAGACCAGTTTTGCTCTTCTATAGTAAATAGTTCTGATTTTGGTTTGTTGTAGGATAAGCTGGTTGTGGAGTGTTTTGAGCAATTGAGTGTACTTAGCAAATCACTTAGCATCCTGGAATTGAAACCTGCCCTAGGGGAAGGTGGTAGAAGGGATGAGATCATTCGTTTGACTGTGGCTGCAGATGAGTATACATTGAAGAAGCATTTACTGCAGGCTTGGGGATTGATCCTCAGAGCCAATTGTTTGGAAGATGTCAACCCAGGTAGGCCATTATTTTGGTGTTTGAGTGAAAATGTTTGTGGTACATGGATCTTACTTTGGACACTGTGCTCTGGAGGCTGATGCAATGTATGCCTCTTTTGTTCAGACGCTTTGAAGAACCTTGTGAATGCACAGTGTTTGCAGCTTAAAACCAAAGGTGTTTCAATTGGTTGCCCAGAAAAGAAGCGTATGGAAAATGCAATTACATGCCAGCCTAAGGCAGCTTCCTTGATTCCACTTGCCAGGAAGGTTCAGTTGTGGCCAGGTATGGAGTACTTGGCTGTACTCTGGCAGTACAGGGTAACAACGGACTTTCTGTCTCATGCTTTTCTGGGAAGGTGAGTCTTGGGCATTCTTAAATTCCTGTATGGCATTTTAGTGTCTGTGGTCTGCTTAGCTTTATTCCTTAAAATATCTTTATTTTAAAGTGGAGCATACAAGTTTGACATTGAGGGCAGGGGGAGGGAAAGCACAGTGTCATCAGCTAAGGAAGGAGAAGCTTTGAAGATTAACTAGAGATTTATAACTTGCTGCTTAACTAATTTTCAAAAATCCATTTTGCTTTTTGAGGCCGACTGGTTAGTTTTAAAATAACCATACTCAGTGATTTGTGTGAATGTATGTACCACCTCTTCATTTCCAGTAACTTATATCCTTTCTTTTATACCCTATCCCCCCAATCCTGCTCCCTTTGTTTTCAATCAGGAATTACAATTACCAGCAAAGACGGGTGGACTATGACTTAAATTACCACATTGCATTTTGTCTCACCTTCACACCAAGTGCATCTCAGCAACTTAAAAGTCTTTGGTATCTGACGGACCATAAGGTAATAATATTGTGTTTTTAAAAGAAATGATTGTAAAGCTTGTGGATTTTAAGCAATATTGGTTTCATTTTTCTTTAACATTCTCCTCCCTTTTTAGAGGAAAACTCATTTCAGTGTAGTGATTGATTCATAAATATTTTTTGTCAATTTGATCTCAAAAATACATAGTGTAAAGTATCATGGCTTGAGGACTGGATGACAATCTCTTCATCTTCAAAATGTAATTCAAAAGGGCTACTAAAGAGTAGAGTTGATTTCTATGATTAAAGTCTGCCATAGAAGCTATTTCATTTCACCGCTGGTGTTGCTGTTGTATAGTTAGTTGGTCCTTCACTTTGTTCTAGTTTTGAGAGCTCATTCTTACATTCAGCTCCATTGAAAAAAATTCATTAGATCATCTTCATCCATGAACGAGAAATTCTTTGTCCTCTTGGCAGGCAGATGTGTGTCTGGTGTAGCTCTTCCTTAATGTATAGTAGAAGAATTCTGTCATTAGGTGCTATATTTCTATTTAGTATCTATCTCCCTCTCTTAGGGGTGAAAGGTCCTTTACTAACCTTTCTTAATCATCTGCCTAACATTATGGTGAAGTTGTTGAAGAGCAACTACATTCTACAGAAATATATTACAGAAACAGATTATGTAAATTGAACTAGATCACCTAGGGAACAATAGAGAAACAGGGAGAAAGAGCTTTGGGACAAGGGACTAAAAGATCTCAAGACTAAGATACCTAGAAATGTGACAACCAAAATCTTTCCTAAGCTTACTGGGAGCTGAGAAGGCATGACTTTTATGTTTTCTTTCCTTTTCCATCTCCAGGGATCAGTGGAAGAAATGACTTCTTTGTGGTCTGAGCTCATTAATTCTGCCTTTATCTCCTTCTGGAGCAGTACTGTCACAACAGATCCAGAGTACTGGTTAACTTGGAAACCTCTCCTTGATATGGAAGGGAAAGAAATTCCTCAACCTCTGGATCTGTCTTTGAAGGTTTGTTTTCATACAGTCATTAGATTTGTCATTATTCTTGTTGGAACATGTAAAAACCTTGCCAATGCTTTTGAAGAATACAGCACTAATGATAATCACTATAGACTTTTTTGTTCCAGAGGCAAAGACTGCCCTATCATTTCAGGTTAATTAAATACCAATAATAAGCTATCACAGTTCAAGTTGAAGAGCCATTTGAATATTCTGCTCATTTTTAATTTAATATTTTCTTGGTAGTTAGCTTTAAGGGCACTGGTGTAGTGGCAAAGGTAGGGTTCTGAATGCATGCAGTTTGGAATATGGGCTCTTGTTAATTATTTGTTTTGTGACCCTGAGCAAGTCATTAAACTCCAGTTAACTCATTTTAAAAATATTCAACAAGCATTTCTTAAGCCCTCTACTATGTGTCAGATACTTGAATACAAATAAAGGAATCAATTACTATTCTCAAGGAGTCCAAGTTTATACAGAATAAGTATGAAGAAAGTAAAGACAAAGCAGTGAAATAGAAGGTCATTTAGGGGAGAGGATACTGTAATATCACAAGTGTGAAAAGCAAGAAACAGTTCATGGGGATGATTATTTGGACTAGCTACCTGATAATGCTATGACAGAAACACTTTGTAAACCTTAAAGAGCAATGTGGACGTTAGCTGTTGTTAACAAATGTGAGTTGTCTTAACTGAAAATAAGTCATGTTGATGTAATAAGATGCAGGATGGTATTTAGATTCTTGTAATATTTTTTCTCTTCCCATTTCTTTATTCCAGTATCAGCATCTACTGCTTTGTATGGAACTTTGCTTATCTTTATCTTATGTTTCCTTTTCATTGTTGAGATAATTGTCATGTAAAAATCAATCCAGACCCGTAGCTTTTCTGTTTTGTGAAGTCAGTAGGCATTTGTTAAGTGCTTACTATGGGCCATGCACTGTGCAAAGGTCTGGGGATACAGATAGAAGTAGAAAGAAAGATGGTCCTTGCCCTCGAAGAGCTTGCATTCCGATTGATGGAGGAAGACAGCACAGGCAAAGAGCCTGAAAAGGGGGCAACGGGAAGGGAGAGAGTCAAGAGTACGGAGAGGAGTCTCTCAAGACTTGACTGACCTGGTTGTTTCCCTTAAAACAGCGTTTCTGGGAGGGACCAGCCAATCAGAAATTGAAGCCTAAGGGGTGGAGAGTAATATGTCCATTGTGAGAAATCTCTGGGAAGAGTGAACTTCCAGGATAGCTAACCCTTCATAATGCTTCTTCCTCTTTTCCATTCGTTGCTGGATGATAAAGAATTTTCTTGCTTGTTTTTATGCATTTTCTCATGACTTCTGTTTTAAGAACCAAAGTGTAAAAATGAATTATTTTAGAAATACTTTCATCTATAAAGTGACATTTGTGACCTTGATATGACCAGGAAAATAGTGACTAACAAACATTCTCTGACCCCAGTGAAGTATTATTGGAAGATTTCCCTTTATTGAGATCCTGGCCATATCTGCTTTTAGAATTGCTAATTATCTAAGTTCATCTAGAAACAAATGCATTCTTTTGTGGAATTTGGGCTTGTCTGGAAACAGTGACATGGTACCATTAATTCCTATCTTTCAGGGACCAGGCGTTTTAAATAGAGCAGTTTTTTCAAAGTGCTTCTTCGAAGTCCTCACACGCAGCTATAGGTCCAGTCCTTGGGACATCAGTGGCCTTTCTGTACTGTCTTCTTCACACGTCACCCTTGGAGAATGGGCAGAGAGAGCCCAGCAGCTTAAGGATGTCAGCACCATTCTTTGGACCAACATGACTGTTCTTAGCATGGTTGAATTGAGGTATTTCCTCTTTCCTTAAATTTTCATTTATAGTTTTTCCATATTTAAGTTGGTCCAGGCCTCTTTGAACTCTTGATTATTTCTCTTCACAAAGTGCTTTTGCATAGAGATGGTTCTATATCAGTCTTCAATGGTTTATTGCTTAGTTATCTCCATTGGGTAGCATATTTTGCAACTGATGACCAGAACACAGGGTTACTAGTAAGCTTTGCTTTGAATGAGACATATGCTTTTGGATATGGCAAATATGAGCATTTATTTTTCTGGAGTATGCATATTTCTTTTTCTTTTTTAATGCTTGGTTGGGATTGGTGGTGAAAAAAAAGAGATTTTTGTTAATTGGACAGAATAAAAATTAAATTTGAAAAGATTGGGGGAGACTTCCCATAATGGCCAGAGCTGCTGCTGGGGTTGACAGTGGGGCTAGAGAGCTGCTACACTCTGCCTAATGATGCCCCTTCTGGTAGGTGGCTGTAACTATAGGTCATCTTGCTTGAGGAGTGGCTAGGGCTTCTGTCACTTGGAAATAAAGTGAAGGAAAACACGCATGCACTTACAAAAACAAACCCTAAAACCACTACATACTCTTGCACATGACACACTGTTGTTCACAAAGAAATAGGGCAAGAGGGGATGAGTATAAATGATGATAAATACAAACTTGTTCCCCGTATAAGGAAAAACTCAGTGCTAAGTTCTTCATACATGGTAGCCGTCTAGGCAAGATAGCAGGTTCTTTTGGGGGGGCCTGGGGTGGAAATGATCTTTAAATAAAATTTTCTCTCAATCACACACACAAACATGAGCACACACATGCACACACAGCATTCATTTCCGTGATTGTTAACATTTGTTGATGATGCTGTTCCTCCTTCAGAAGCACAGATTCCTACCTTCAGTGGGTGATGCTGTACAGGACCCTTTTGGCCCTAGCAGAACTGGTCCCAGTGCCCTGGAAGCAAGAATACATACAGCAGTGCAACAGGCTGCCATCCAGAGACAGAGTGGCTTTCCAGCATGTGTGCAGGACTCTGGGAGACATGATTGGGCAGGAAATGCTGCCTGAAGAGCTTCTTGGTTTCTTGCTGACTTGTGTGAGACACCTGTTTGGAGAAGGAGAGACCAGGAAGGACATACCTGAGGTGGCTGAGAGAGGGAGCTTGTGGGTGTACCTAGGCTTGTCACAGGTCCAAGCATGGCTTCCTCAGACACAGTTTGATCCTGCAGTAAAGAGGGAATACAAGCTCAAGTACGCCAAGGAAGAGGTACAAGAATCTGGGAGTTGGAAGGGTGTGGGCCTCCATGGGATGAAGTCTTCTGAGAGGGGAAGGGGAAAATGTGAATGTTGCCTTTGGACTCTAGAGTTGCCAGCTCAGTTTTTGCTACCTTGTTACATTCATCTTAGAGAGGACAAGTTTACTTATCTGTGAGGCGAATGAATATAGCTGGAATGTTATTCTCTAGTTAGTCTTTTTTGATCCCTTATAATATAAGTTTGTGGCTGAAACATTATTCTCCGGTTACTCTTTTTTGGTCCTTTATAAGTTTCTTTTTTAGGATTCAGGAAGTAGCTTTCTTTCTTGAAGTTACTGTTTCACACAAACTCAAATCACAAAGTACGTGATGATAGAGAGTAGAGCATGTTAATAGCTACTGTTCTTGTGTGATTGCAAACCCAAGATATTCTGGGTACTGTGTTTTTTGGTCCAGAAACCAATGGCATTGAGCTTTTTTTTTAATGGAAGAATAGTACATTCTTATTTTAAAAGTGTTATCAACTTACAGTTGATCAGCTTACACAAAACAATACAGTTTTGTGCCAGTTTTAAAAGCACCCTTTCACAAAATAACTCTGTCGTCATAAAGATAGAACCTGTCACCCAGAGATAATCAGAATATTTGCCATATGTAACTTTTACCTGCTAATATGCATTTTGCCACTTTGTCTGCTTAGTTACATCAGCTTGAGTGTGAGTGGAAGACTCGAAACCTCTTGTCCCAGCTGCATACTGGAAGAGACCTTGAAGATGAAATTGTTATCAATTATTCTCACCCTCACATCAGGTAATACAGCTGACTGGTAGTTCGTAGTATGAGTGATTTGGTGGGGGGGAATGCAAAGTTTCTTTTGAGGTTTATTCAAGAGTGGCATTATCTGGTTTTTTTTTACACCATTTGGCAATTATTAGTGATCAAGCATAGACCATTTAGTTTCTTGGAGAATGCTTCGATCAGGATGCATTCAGCAGGAGAATTTTAGGTATCATACCTAAGTATCAAAGATAGCATGTGCTGCTTTTGGTGGAGAGAGGAAGTTTTTGATTTAAATTTCGCCTTAAACTCAAAATGCAGAATAATACGTGCCATTATGGGAATTTGCTTGGCATGGCTATGCACGTTTGTTACAAGAGTTTTGTTCTTTTTTCAAATTTTTTTTTGTGGGAGAAGGGAAACATGTTAGACAAGTTTATGATAGCATAACCAAGAAAAAGAAAAGAGATTTATTGAAGTATTTTTATTTAAATGCATAGAAGAAAATAGAAAGTAGGTGAGAAAGAATTATAGATAAATGAAAGCCCTGAATTAATTATATATTGTTGAATTAATTATATATTGAGGAAAGCAAGCTATGTATAAAATAGAGTTTTATAGTTTTATGTATAATCCTCTTTTTCTTCTCCATTGTGTATATGCTAATTCTGTTTGGTAATTAAGAGCCAGAGGGTATAGATTCTTCAAGTATAAGATGATGATGATAATAATAGACATACTTCCCAAGGTGGTTGTGCGATTAAAATGATACTGTATTTAAGTGCTTTGCAAACCTCAAAGTGCTATATAAACTCAATTGTTGTTATTATTAGCTTGTAATTAAAACAGTTGAGATACAGCATCCTTCCAGTGTTTATTATTAATAGAAGAGCCCTGGTTTTATTTCGTATCACTTACCTCCCCACCCCGTTTCATCTTCCAAAATAATAATAACACATGGGATGTCTGAAACTGAACTTTAGGATGAGCTTGATTAAGAGCCACAACTAATAGTAAATATAGGATTCTGTTCTGCACTTAATTTGGATTTCCATTACTGTCAGCTATAGGCCTGCTGCCTAAAGAGCTGTTACATTTATTTGTTTTCATGTTTTGACTGTCCTATAATTTGTCCTTCTTTTATTCTGTTTTGTACAATTACCTTCAGAATACTGCGCCAAAGAATACAACAGCTGAAGGAACAGATAAGCAGCCTGTTGAAAAAGCAGGCCTTCAGGCCTAAAGTTCCCTCTTATGAATCGATGCTCCAGGATATTCACCACTACGTCACCAGCATTGCTCGGATCTCTTCAGTTCAGGATCTGCTCACCCGTCTTCTGCAAAGCCTTCGAGCAGATATGTCTAAGTCATCCCAGGCGACACAGAACTTACTGAAGGAGGAGGCTGCTTGGCAGAAGTCACACCACCAGTTTAGGAAACGGCTGATGGAGGAATATGCTCTGTATCCAGATGCCGTGGCTCCTTTACAGGCTGCCATTTTGCAAATGCAGCATGGCATGAGACTGGTAGCCTCTGAAGTTTATACCAGGCTTCACAGTGGTTTGGTTTCTCCAGACAAGTTGAGTTCTCTGGTCACTTCATTGCTGACCTTCCCTTCTCTGGGTTCTACTTTTCCTACCTATTTTTCTCATGCAGATGCTCTGTGCTCTGTAAAGATGATTGAAGTGCTCCAGGGACTTAAGAAGATATCTCTGAAACATTCTGTTGGGCATGAATTAGAAGGCAAGGGCCAGAAGCCCTGTCCAACCCAAGAGCAGCTACTGATGAATGCTTTGCTTTACCTTCGCTCTCATGTATTTTGTAAAGGAGAAATGGACCAGAAAACTTTGATACTGTTTAGGCATATATGTCAGGTAAGGATAGTTCTGCCAAAATGTTCCTGGTCCTATTCATTCTCATGTTTTTGGGGAAAACAAGGAGCAAAAAATGGGAGAGGAAGGATGTTGTTGGTGTTCTATGAGTATTAAATAAAATATATTGGAAAGTACAAAAGAATTTTAATAAATCACTAGTCTGGGATTAATCACTTAAATTTTTATGAGTTACATCAGGCTGAATGCCATCTGAAGACTAAACACAGTCCTTAGCCATTGGTTTTTCTCTTCCAGAATCACTTTGTCGACCCCCCCCTGAAGTTACAACCAAACAATATGAACCATGGGTCAAAAATCTGAGCTTAGCTAATTACATAATTTCATGGAAGTTCACTAGGTTCAGCTCGGTAAGCGTTAATTAAGTGCCCACTATACATGAGACCCTATTTTAGGTTTGGTTGCTTCTCTCAACGTGTTGTCAGTCTGCTTTATGTATTAATGGAGTTCTAAATTTGAAACTGGAGCCAGTTCAGACTGACTTATAAGAGCCTACTGTGATATTTTCACTGTGAGCATTTACAGCCTGAAAATCAGCCAAAAATACCACAAAATAAGGTTCAGTTTATTGTTTGGAGGATTTTCTAGACTTGAAAGTGATGGAGAAAATTTTAGTAATGCCGATTAAACTTAAAAGAGCATCGTGCACCTTTTCCCCTACAGGCAGTTGATTGTTAAAACATTGACCTGCTCATCCCTGACTATAAGGGACTTGAGTACATCAAATTAAAGTGCTACAGATAGACCAAAAGTTGTTGGGGTTTTTATAATCCTCTGTGAATTTACTTCTGCAAATCTAATGAATTTTTCTCAATCCTCATTCTTCTTGACTTTTGTGCAGCCTTTGATATTATCAGACACCCTCTTCTAGATAGTTTTTCCTTTCTAGGTTTTCCGGACACCACTTTCTCTTGGTTTTATGATTCTGACAATTCCTTCTCAATTACTTTTGTCTGTTTTCATCCAGGTCATGCCCACTAACCTTTTTTGTTCCCCATGGCTCCCTGCCCTGCCCTGCCATGCCCATCACATCATTTCCTTGGATTCAGTTGTCATTTCTAAATACATGAGTAATAGAACTCTTCCCAGCCCTAGTCTTTCTTCTGAACTCCGCCAGCTTCTTTTTGGACATCTCTAACTGTGTGTTATCTAGACATCATGTACTCAAAACCTACCCTTTTCAGTATTTTTCTGTTTTTGTTGAGTGCACCACCATCTTCCCAATAACCCCAGTTCATAGCTTTGGTCTCATCCTCAGCTCCTTATACTTATCTCCATATTCAGTCTGTTGATGAGTCTTATGATTTCTGTATTCACAGCAGCTCATATGTGCATCCTCTTCTCTGCACTCAGACAGCACCCAGCCTGGTAGAAGCCCTCGTCACTTCCTGTGTGGATTACTACAGTAGTGTTGTGGCTGGTTGTCCTGCCTCAGGTCTCTTCCCTCTCCCTTCCTTCCTCCGCTCCACTCCCAAAGTGTTTATCTAATTATGTTATATGCTTGCCTAACAAACTCCAGAAGCTCCCTATTGCCTCCCATGTCAAATATAAAATTCTGTGTTTGTCATCTAGAGCCTTTTGTGGCCTGGTCCCCTTCTACCAATCTTAATTTTATACTATGCTCTTTTTTTTAAAAAAATTATTTTTAAAAATTCTTTTTATTTGTATTTTTTTTTGTTTTTTAAAATTTATTGTTACTTATACCAGAACACAAATACAGAACAAAGAAAAGAAACAAAAACTTATCATAAACTTATATATTTGAACTTAACTATAAAAAAGAAAAAAAAAGCCATGTACATACCAGAACATGAGAAGATTCAAAATATTTAACAATAAATTTTCATTTGAAGAAAGCCTATATGATAAATAATACTCGTCTTGAGAACTACCCATTTTTTCTTTGTTTCCTTGTAAATTTTCTTTTGTTCTCTCCTGTGTACTTTTCAACTTTGTTCTGTCCCCCAAAGGCAACAATTAAGTTTGGATATGTTTCTCTGTAGCTATAAATATATACATACACACATATATATAGACATATACTTTCCCAAACAAATTCTCCTGATCATTGTTTTTATGTTTGTCGCTTGAACCCATTCCCGATGCAAGTAGGTTACCAGTACTACCAACCCTCCTCCCCCATATAATTCTTCTATATTAATTCTTCCTGTTATACCTAATTTGTATCAAATAATTACTCTTTAACTGTTCTTCAATAGTTTTAGTTTTTAAGTTCAAATCATACTCAGGTTTACACCAGTCTTTCTTATGAACTACTCAATTATTAATAAGAATCTTAGACATGTTTTACATTTTACAGATATAAAAAATAAACAGTCTGTCTTTATTGAAACCCTTATGATCAGTCTTTGGTATATACCTTATATTTCTCTTGGCTCTTGAGTATGTCAAATCTTCTATTAAGTTCAGGTTTGTTTTATTTTTTAACAAAATCTTGAAAATCTGACAGTTAATCAAATGTCCATTTTTTTTTTCATTCAGGATTATGCTTAACTTCGCTGTGTGTAATATTTTTGGCCAAATCTCCAGTTCTTCTGCTCTTCCCTCTATAAGTGTTCCAAGACTTGCAGTCCTTTAATGTCTCCACTGCTGGATCTTGTGTGATTCTAATTGTGGCACCATCATACTTAAATTGTTTTATTCTTGTTGTTTTTAATATTTTATCCTTGTGCCGGGGGTTTCAGAATTTGACTATGATATTCCTGAGTTTTCCTCATAGGATGTCTTTTAAGGGTGATCCAATAGATTTTGCTGTTTTTATTTTCCTCCCTTGTTCTAATGTCTGAGGACAATTTAATTTAATTATTTCTTGTATTATTGTATCAAGATTCTGTTTTTGATCATAACTTTCAGTTAGTTTGATTATTTTTGTATTTTTTCTTCTTGAACTATTTTCCAGATCTGTTTTTTTCCTTATAAGATGCTTTACTTTCTCTTCGATTTTTTCTTTATTGCTATTTTAGTTAATTATTTCTTGATGTCTTATAATTTCTCTGGCTTCACCTTGCCCAGTTCTGGTTTTCAAGGTTTCATTTTCTTAGATTTTGAATCTTTTTTCTAATGGGTTGACTTTTCTTTCATAATCTTATTGTCTTTCTTGGATTATTTATTTATTTTTAGCTTTTCCTCTCATCTCTGTCATTTGATTTTTAAAGTCTTTTTAAAGGTCTTCAGTGAATTCTTTTTGGACAAGTAACCATTTGACATTACTCTTTGGGGGTTTCTTCACTCAGTATCTTCCTCTGAAGATGAACCCTGGTCTCCTCTATTCCCATAATAGCGTTCTGTGGTTGGATTGTCTCTCCTTTGCCTGTGCATTTTTTGTGGTAATAGCTTAATTTTTGTAATTGCCTCTGTCCCTGGGATTTGTGGGATGGTGCTCCTTGCCCCAGATCTTTAGTTCTCCCCTCTAGCCTGGAACCAAAGCCAAACCTCCAACCTCCTGGAAGTGCCCACAGCCGGGCACTTTCTGCCTCACTGCTTCTGCACTCCCTGAACATATGCTGTTTCCTTCTTACCCCAACTGCTCTTTGCAGCACAGCTAGGTCAGGAGTTCCTTGTCAGCAGAAGTCCCTTCCATCTTTCTGGGCTCAGACATCCAACTCCCCTCACTCTCCTGGGGGTAAAAGTTCTGTGACTGCGATGGAGGCAACCTCTCAAACCAGCTAACCCCAGGGCTTGCTGCTTGTTGTTAAAGCTGACACTACTCTTCGCTGGGACCAAATCTTGTTCTGGTATTTTTCTTCTGATCTTCTCAAATTGTCTCAAGAAGATCCCTGTTGTGCCTCTATTCTTATTTATTTTTACCTGTACTTTGTTCACCCTAAGGTGTTATTTTATCTCTTTTGTAGGGGAAAATCTTGAGAGCTTGAAATTTTCTGACCTACTCTGCCATCTTCCCACACCATACTCTTCTCCACATACTTCATGACATTGGCCTTGCTGTACCTCAAGCATAACCCTCCATCACCCTGTGCCATACCTTTCCACTGGGTCGCCCCCAGACCTAGAATGTCCTCCCTTCTGAACTCTACTTCCTAGGTTCCACAGCATCCTTCAGTATTCATCTCAGATCCTTTAGAAGTGTCTTCCCCACCCTGTTTCCGAGATTACTTTCCATTTTTACACTGTATATATCTTGTATGTAAACTTCTTTGTGTGTTATCACCCCCATTTTGAGTGTAAACTCCTCGAGGACAGGAACTATATTTTTGCCTGCCTTTGTATCCCCATTGCTTAGCAGCATAGTGCCTGGTGCATGATAAGCACTTTGTAAATATTTGCTGACTGATTTGATTGAGCCTTTGCTTTGATTTTATTCCATGCTTGCTCTAGGTTTTCTGAGGAGTGTAGAAGAAGGTAAGCATTTATCTTCCTTTGTTCAGTGAGAGTGTTTGGGTAAAGGCAGCAAAACTTCTTTCTCTGTTTTTGGCTTTCTAGGAAATCATAAATGAGTGGGATGAACAAGAACACCGTGCCCAGGTAAAGGCTGAGCGGGAGAACAGCCTGTATAGATACAAGAACAAGAGCCATGGAACAGGACTGAGTGAGGAGGAAGAGGAGGAAAGAGAATTCAGGAAGCGATTTCCACTCCATGAAAAGGTAGAATACACACATTTTGAGGGGAACCATGGAGATGGGTTTGAGAATGTATCCTCTTCACAGCGTACACCACACCCTAGCGTACCCCACATCCTGTGTGCCTCTCTCTGTCCCTCTCTTGTTAGACACCCGATGAACTCTTTGTGATAAGAACTCACCAGATTTTCAAGAATGGACTGCCCCACTACTTTCAGTGTTTCAGGCAGCATAGTCCAGTGCATAGAGCAATGAACGTTGAGTCAGGAAAACTTTGCTTTGAATCATACCTCAGACAATTAAATAGGAATGTTACTCTCCACTTTGATTTTTCTCATCTGTGAAATGGGGATAATAGCACCTGCATCATGGGGTGGTTGTGAGGCTCATATGAGATTATGTATTTAAACCTTAAAGTGATATATAAATGCCAGTTCCTATTTTACGGTTCTGGAACCCCCACCCTACTCCCTAGCCTCTCCCCTTTTGGGGAACTATTTATTAATGGATACTTACTCTTTAAGTAAAGAATTTTGGTGGCCTTGCTCTAAAAAAAAGTGGGGTTTTTTTTATACCACACCCTTAAAAATAATAACCTACGAACGTGGAGATAGAATCATGGAAGGTTAGAACTAAAGGAGACCATAGAGATTGTTAGGTCCAGCTCTCTCATTTGATAAAGTTTGAGCCCCAGAGAGTTTAAATAACTTGTTTAGGACCATTCACCCTAATGTGATAGGATCGTTGACTTAGATATGAAAGGGATCTTAAGTCATGTAGTCCAACTTCTTAATTTCATAGATGAGAGAACTGAGATGAAGAGCCACAAACATAATAAGTTGCAGAGCTTCTTATTATATAATTATTATATACTTATTATATAATTAAGATTCAGGTCCATTGACTTAAAGTCTAGGATACTTTTAGCAAAATGTCCAACCACAGGTCCAACTGTAGCACTCCTCTGTTCATTAAATTCCAGTGGCTCCCTCTCGCCTTCAGAGGCAAATACAAAGTGCTCTGTTTAGCATCTAAACCCCTCCTTCCTTTCAGATCTTCTTATACCTTATTTCCCTGTGTGAATTCTTTGATCCAGTGACACTGGCCTCCTGGCTGTCCCTACAAATCACTCCGTCTCTGGGCCTTCTCTCTAGTGTTGTCCCATGTCTGGAATGCTCTCCCTCCTCATTCCTATGTCCTGGCTTCCCTGACTTCCTTCAAGTCCCAGTTGATGTTCCTCCTACAGGAAGCTCCAACCCTCCTGAATTCCAGAGCCATCCCTTTTCATTAGGTCCTACTTATCCCAGACATGACTCACTTCTTATCTTTGTTTGCACATCATCTCCCATTAGACTTTAAGCTACTTGAGGGAAGGGACTTTTTGTATCTTTTGTATCTCCAGTGCTCATGCAGCACCTAGCACATAGATGGCACTGAATACACGGTTCTTGATGGATTACCATGTTGCCTCCCCAAACCAATATTTGACAGGTGCTGTACTAGATGTTGGGACTACTTTTAAGGAGCTTACTTTCTAATGGCAAGTGCACAGCTGTTGTGTTATTTTGTTCCTTTACCCTGTTTTGTCTCTTTTCCCTTTCAGTAGGATGAAACTTAGAATCCTGGTTTAATTACTAACTTCCCTAACATTAATAGTTGCCTTTATCTGACCTATAGGACTTTGCAGACATTATAGCCCAGCCAGCTCTAGAGGAGAAAATGGAAACTGAAGATGAGCCAATGGAGCAAGCAGACACAGATGTGATTTCCTTCTCCCAGAGCTCAATGCAGGCTGTGATGTTGGTCCACCAACAGCTGTGCCTAAACTTTGCGCGATCCCTCTGGTACCAACAAGACCTACCATCACACCAGCCTAAACATTACTTCAGCTTGTTTCTGGCCTGCTATCAGACCGGTGCCTCTCTCGTGACACACTTTTACCCCTGGATGGGTATGTTGTTGCATTTTTATTTATTGGATACTTGACAGTTGAGAGAGAGTAGAGGAAAATGGGAAATTAACCTAAAATTTTTTACTTAATACTGTGTTCACTTAAATATTTTCAGCAAATATTTTCTTTTTCTAAGGAGATTGGTTACTTAGGTCCAGATTTATTGCGTTTTAAAAACTTACAATGTTAAAGGGACTTTTAATACCTGAATACTTTGGGAGAGAACTTAAGAGTATAAAGGTTGTATTTGTATCAGGTGATAATTTCATTCCCATTAAGCTTCTAACTCCT
Source organism: Pseudochirops cupreus (assembly GCA_028627135.1). Lineage (NCBI taxonomy): Eukaryota > Metazoa > Chordata > Mammalia > Diprotodontia > Pseudocheiridae > Pseudochirops > Pseudochirops cupreus. The sequence continues at coordinate 250,479,838 of CM053584.1, read as the reverse complement.
CTTGTGTTGCACACTTATTTGTTGGAATGTTTCCTGTATAAAGATGTCATAAAATCTTGTGAAACTCTGTTTAGGGGATAGGTGACTAGGTATTTGGGAGTTTGTAAATTCTTGGTATATTCATATATAGCTTCCCCAGAACCCACCCATTCCTGCCACTTAAACTAGAAAGTTAATTTTCTTTTCTTCTCGGTCAGGGTAGCTATAAAAACTGAAGATTAAGTCTACAGTCTAAGTGATTAACAGTCTCTATGTCTCCATATCACAGAAACTGTGAGTTTGGAACCATCATTTGGACATGCCGGTAAACCACCCCTGTCTAGACCTGGCATGTTCTGAAGCAAAATTAACCAATGCTGTTTTTTTTTTTCACCTGATGGCAGCTTTGCTATTTGTCCATAATGCTTTTGGTGAAGCATCTTTCAGATGTGCTATTTAAAAAACAAAACAAAAAACTCTTCTTCGACCAAGAAGAGACGTAGTCTTAGTGGTCATCAGTCTCATTCTTGTTAACTGGCATTACAGGCACAGAAGTGAATGACAGGCTTCTAGGCAGCCAGCTCTTGGGCAGTACTCTGTTCTACAACACTCTTTTTGAAGAGGCAGCGTCAGACCTGACTTTGAAACCTGATGGACCATATGACTTTTATCAGCATCCCAACATAAAGGAAGTCCGACAGTGCCAACCTGTGCTGCATGACTTTGCTGAAGAAGTAAATCGACTTCTGCAGGACTGGCCAGAGCACCCAGCCCTAATGCAGGTAAGTCCATCAGATCTGTCAGTGGCAATCACATATTGCAAGCACATGCACATCAGTGTTTTACCATGAAAAAGTTGTTTTTTAGTTGCTCCAGTTCATTGAATATAAATTAATGCTGCCCGAAGTGGTAATTTTCTTTTTTGGGTTTATTTGCTTCTAAACTCTCTGCTCTGGGTTCTGACCTCATTATTCAACTGAAATAGTGTGTTGTCTGTTATTAAATGATCCCTTACTTGCCAAGTCTAACGGGCTTTTATTAATCCTATTGCTTCTTGACCTCTGAAACAGTTGACACTGTTGACAACCTTCTCTTTCTACAAACTTTTTTTTACTGAGCCTTTTTGGGAATGCACTCTCTTGGTTCTCCCATGACTCTTTCTCAGTCTTATTGATATTCTTTAGTGTCTTCCCCATTAACTATGAATATTTCCCAAAAGCTCTGTTTTAGGGCTTGGTCTTTTTTCTCACTATATTCCCTCACTGATACTGATCTCATCAACTCCCATGGTTCTGTTATTTGTACAGATAGATGGTGTCCAGGTACATATATCCATCCCTAATATTTCTCTTGAGCTCTCTAGTCCCACATCATCTGACATTTTGTACTTGATGTTCCATAGGTTTCTCAAATGCAACATGTCCAAAGCAACTCATTCTTTTTCTCTCTCTCCCCCTTCTCTCCCCATCCCTCTCTCCCTGTCTTTTCATTTTCCTTTACCCCCTTCCTTCTACCTCCCCCTCTACCTTTTCCTCTCTTCCCTCCCTCTCTCCCTCTTCCCCTCTCCCCTCTTCCTTCCTCTCCACCCTTATTCCCTCTTCTGGACTTCTGTATTATTATCAAGAGCATCAATCCACAGTCACCCAAGTTGTCTGTCTTGCTTTTATCCTCAATTTGTATATTTAATTAGTTGCTAATTCTTTTTGTTTTTCTGACCTTCTCTTCTCTGGCACAGGTCTTCTGTCTACTCACAGTCACCACCTATTTCTGGTACCCATGAACTCCTGCCTGCCTAGAGTATTGTAATAACTTCCTACTTGTCCTCCCTGCCTCAAGTCTGTTTTCATTTCAGTCCATTCTCCATGCAACTGCCAAAGTGATTTTTACTAAAACATAGGTCTGGCAATATTCTTCTTCACATATAATTTTACTGCTCAAATCCCAGAGATAAATACAGCATTTGTGCCTGCCATGTAAAAGCTTATAATCTAGCAGGGTTAATATAAATATTTTAGTATGGTAAGTTTATAAGAGAACTATGGTGTAAAAATCCAATGGAGGAGAGATCTTTCCTCCAGGAGGATATCAGGAAAACTTTAATGCAGGAGGTGGCATTTGAATTAGGCCTTGAAGGATGAGGTAAGATTTAAACAACTGGAAAAGAGGTAATGTTGTAAGGATGTTCCATAGGGAATAGTTGGAGAAAAGATGGTGGGAAAATATGGAGTGGCAACTAATCTAATTTGCCTGGAACAGAATGCTTGAGTGGGAATGTTGTGAAATAAGTCCTAAAAGGTCCCTGCAGGTATCTACCTACTGCCAATTCATTCTGCCTATCAGAGCATATACACACATTCACATATGCCCTGTATTTTTCCTCAAGCCTATCAGACTAAAACTTTTTCTCAAAATAATACAGTTGTACCTTTGAGATTCTTTAGCTGACTTAAATGGTATTCCCATGGAGGGGCTTGATCCAGTTCATCATATGCCTTCAGTCTGGATTCCAGAGCAGAGCAGCATGTGCCCAGCTCAGTCAGGGCTAGCCTGTTGCCTTCCCTTGACTCCTATTCCTTGCTGACTTTAATGCGTGGGGGAGATTATTTTTAAAGCAGGAAACATAGATGGCTCTTGGATTTCAGCTTCTCTTAAGTGTCTTGTCAAGTGTGGGCAGAAGAGTGTGCTGTTGATCACTGTCTGAGACTTAATATGTTTTCTTCATTCTCTAGCTTGTGGTTGTGATGGACAGAATCCGAAGCTTCCCACTCTCTAGTCCACTTTCAAAGTTTCTGAATGGCTTAGAGATTCTTTTAGCAAAGTCACAGGTAAGGTAGAGAACCAAGGTCACTTCTATGCCATGATATGAAATACTGGCATAGGACTTTATAGAGATTAAATTATTAAGGTGTTTTTGCAGGGTGGGGGAGGGGGGGGGTGGAGTTGGCATAGATGCAGGATCCAGAACTATGATTTCCCTGTGATTGACATAAGGAACTCCCCAGGAGCAAAGAGACCTTCTGTCAGTTTAGATCAGCAACTGTTCTGCTACTTAAAAGCTTAGAGAACTACAAGGGGGACTTAGAGTTCAAGTGACTTGCCTTGGGTCACCTAACCAGTTAAGCGGGGGACCTGGAACAATATGTCTCTGTCTCTGAAGCCAAATCTCTGCTTCTGTTACAATATTTCTGTAATAATAATTGCTACTTACTTATTGGTATTTATAATTTATGATATGTATTATACACAGTACAATTATTTTATACTCTTATCATTTCATGATATGTAGAAAACATTGCTGATTTTTACAAATAATCTCCTGGGGCTTTTGTTACACTGCCATAGCTTTTAAGAACCAAGGTCACGACCTCTATACCGTGATATGAAGTATTGGAGTAGGACTTTATAGAGGTTAAATTAATCCCACTCTTTTATAGATGAGAAGATCAGAACCACAAAAGATTAAATGATGATTGTCCAAAGTCATACTGTTAGTGAGTGCTGGAGCCAGATCTTGGACTCACCTCTTTTTATCTCTAAGCTCATTACTCCTTCCAAACTGTTCTTCATTTGGCTAAGCACAGTTTTTGCCTTAAGACTTTATTGTTGATTGACTTAAAAAGGAGTGCACAACCTGTCAAGAGAATTTAAATACTCTTGGAGTTTTTAAACATACATTAAGGCGCTCAGTTGGTTAGGGCATTATCCAGTAGAAGCCCCTTTATTTAGTACCATTGATCCATAACCACAAACCTCATCAATCCCTAGCTGGCTGTTTTTATAAATATGTGCTGAATTTCTTAATATGACAAGTTGAAGATTGTGGATAGATAAGATCAGTGCAAATTCATCCCCACTATACTGTAATAATGGCTTCAAAGTTGTGCTCTGTTAGCAACTATCCTTCTTTGTACAAGGGGATGATAAAAGAAAGTTAATACATTAGGGAAGGAACTGGTTAAAGGAGGAATGGCCATTTTGGGCTTGCATTCTCCTATCAAAAATTACTTAGGTGATAAAGGAGTACTTTTGTTTCCTTTAGGATTGGGAAGAGAATGCTAGCCGAGCTCTGTCCTTACGTAAACACCTTGATTTGGTCAGTCATCTAATCATCCAGTGGCGTAAATTGGAACTTAAGTAAGTAGTGTTAATGTCTGCCTCCTGACTTTTGCCCCCACTCCTCACCCTCCCAATCAGTTGTGCCAAACTCAAATAGAATTGGGGCCATTAATCAGTACCTAAAGATCTGTGTGGTCTGCATATTCACTTAGTTTTAAAAGGTGATATTATATATGTTTTAATGTACACAAATGAACATTAATGATTCTGCAGGTTTTTGAGTAGGGTTTTTTCAAGAAGATTTTATTTTGAAATGGGAGTTTCGTATACTATACGTGGGTTTTGACATAACTATCAATTTTGTATAAACTAATTTTAATTCCCTAACAGATCTGGGATTTCTCCCAAATATATTCACTTGGGAAAAGAGCATTGTAGCTGTTGGTTCTATAATCCTAACTGCTGGCGTGGGTCTCTTTTGTCATGTTTCAGCTGCTGGTCCATGAGTCTAGATAATACCTTGAAACGACACACAGAAAAATCCACCACGCACTGGTTTTCTATCTATCAGATGCTTGAGAAACATATGCAAGAGCAAACAGAACAGAAGGAAGGTAATGATCTCTAATATACTTTGTCGATTCCTTTAGAGCAGGGGCTCTTAACATAGGGTATGTGAACTCATTAAAAAAAATAAACTGTTGCATTATCGTGAACCTACTCACTCATCCTCACCTGCATATATAATCAGCTGCCAAATCTGACTTTTTTTTGTCTCTTGCACTTGACTCACGTAGTTAGGCTTTCTCATCCTCACACCTTAATTAAGGCCCTTATCACTTTTTGCCTAACATTGTAACAGCTTCTTAATTGGTGTCTTTGCCTCAAGTCTCTTTGGATTCCAGTCCATCCTACACACTGATACCAAAGTGATTTTCCTTAAGTGCAGATCTGACTATATTACTCCCTAAGTCAATTCTAGTGGATTCCTGTTTGCCCTAGGACAAAATATAAACTTCTCTTGAGGTTTTAAAGCCCTTTATAACCTGTCCCCAAACTATCTTTCCTTGACACTGTATGTTACACCCTCCTTCCCCCCAGTAATGCTGCAAGTTCAGCCAAACTTAGCCCCTCTCTTCCTCACAGGTGACATTCCATTTCTTATCTGTCTGTCTTTGCAGTGGCTGTCCCTTGTGCCTAGAATGTACTCCCACCTCACTTCTGCCTTATAGAGTCTTTCCTCTTCCTTTAAGACATAGCTCACTACCACCTTCTACATGAAGTCTTTCCTGTTCCCCCTCCCCCAACTGCTAATGTCCCCATGTCCCCTCTCTTTCTTTTCTCTTTCCTTTCCCAGACTACCTTGTATCTATTTTGTATTTACTTTTTTTTTATTCTCTTTATGCTTATGTATTGACTCGTCTCCAAAATTAGAATGTAAACACCTTGTGACTAGGGATTCTCTCATTCTTCATGTTTATACTCCTAGAGCCTGCCCTGTTTAATGCCTTGGACTTTGTAGGTGCTTAATAAATGCTTTATGATTGATCAGATGAATGGTAGATAACTAGAGTTTTTCCCAGTGTGCTGGATTTAGAAGATACTGAATTTGAAGTGCATTGACAGCCCTTTAGCCCTTCAGCAGGTACAAACAAATTTACTTGCTGCCTACAGGAATATTTAGTTAAAGTTGACTGAGATTAGGCTCCTTTCTCAGTCCACATCACTCAAGTGAGGGAAGGTTTCCCACCAGTTTTCCAGGGTGTGGTTTTAGTGGTACTTGTCCAGGTACAAAAATTCCTTGTTAGGGTTTGGGTTATCATCATCATCATCATCATCATCATCATCATCATCCCCATTTTAGGGGGCAGGCAGATTTTAGCAGGCTTACACATTGGAAGAGCTAGTTAGACCTGTTAACCAGATTCCCTAGTTGTATAGTCAAGTACTCTTTCCATTAGTCTACAGAAAGCCTAACTAAGATTTCTTGTCAGAGGACACACTTATCTGTTTCATACAATCAATCCATCACTAAGAATTGATGGAATATCTTCTTCATGTTGGATACTATGTTAGGTGCCGGGGGAGGGAAGGAGATGACAAAGGCAATGAATGAAACAACCTATTCTCAGGGGAAAAATTTCAGTGAGAAAAAACAGCTGGTACTTACTTAAGTTAGAGTTAAAAGGTAATTCATTTCCTGCTTTTACAATGCCAATTCCTGATTCAGCTTAAGATAACCTTCATGACTTTCTCATTCCCTTCCCCCTTTCTCATCACTTCATCTGCATTTTGCTGTGAAATTATGTCTGGTGTCACATGTGCCAGAAATACATACTCCTTTTTAAAAATTCTTCCTAGACTGTGATATGGCGTTGACAATGTTGGTTGGCACTTTACAAGCTTTCATTGAAGGAGCATCCCTGGGAGAGTTCCATGTACGACTTCAGATGCTGCTAGTTTTCCATTGTCATGTCTTGTTGATGCCACAAGTGGAAGGAAAAGGTAACAGTTTGGTTCTTTTAAAAATATGTATGTTGTTATTGTTTTGCATTAAGGAGACAGCAAGGTGAGTGGATAGAAAGTTGTCCTGGAACCTGGGAAGACCTAGGTGTCCATGTAACCTTGGAAGCAGTCACCTAATCTCTAGGGGCTCTAGGCAGCTCTAAAATAGGGGTCAGCAACCAGGCTAATCTGCAGGCTGACTCTTCTCTCTTCTACTTCTCCATTCTCACCCTGCTTCCTCTGTGTCTGAGTGTTTTTACATACTTAAATAAAGCTTTATTGTGAGCTGTAGTTTACTGACCCCTGGTCTAAGAGAATGTGATGGCCCTGTATTGGTAGAAGGAATTTCCATACCTGTGAGGTCCTTGTACCAGGGAAATCATAGGTCCAGCTGTATTGTGTGTACCCTTTTCCATATAATGCATTAGTAAACCATCTCAGGGCAGGAAAAGTATAGATGACATTTTCTTGGTCCGGTTTATGGGATATACTTTATTTAATTCTTTATTTAAATGTAGAATGAGTAACTAAATCTAGAATAGTATTCACAGTGAAATGCTGATTAGTTGTAGATTAAATAGTGGTTTCACTTGACTAGGGGTAAATTGCTAAGTGAAGGGTCCAAATACTTTTTGGCACCTTATTTTCAATCCAGATAGAAAGATGTACAATCTTTGCTGACTCCTCATTTGTTTAAGGGATTATTTGAAAGATCTTTCCATGACAGAACCTTGGATTCTGCTTTTTAAGGGGATGGGACAGGATCCACTCCCAGCTGAAGAATTCAGAAGGCCGAGTTGTAGTCAAAGGGAAAAGGCCCTTCGTTGATCAAATGACTACTAAGCTCTAGCAAGATCATCAATAATTGTTCAGTGTCTCTAGGCACATTGTCCTGGAATCAGCTGATGTAAAGAACAGTGAGAGAATGATCTTCACTGAAGACACAGAATCTCAAGGATTCAGTAACATCTGTGTCAAAGAAGTTTGCAATTCGTTGGTGTTCCCAGTTTAAGGCCATTTATGGGTTATGGTGCTGTGAGGGAAAGCCTCCGTTTAGAAAAAGTTGTTACTCTTTTTCTCTTTTATTTCTTTCAGATTCACTTTGCAGTGTTCTTTGGAATTTGTACCATTATTATAAACAGTTCTCAGACAGCATCCAGGCCCGAGTTGAGGAGCTTCGATCCCCACTAGAAAAAGAGCTAAAGGTAACTTGAGTCACTCATCACAAGAACACCTTAACAAATACAAATTTACTTTAGATTATTCCTAAATTTTAAAAATCACTAAATAATCATGAGGATTTTGTTGAAGGACCGTAATTTGGGGAAGGAGAGGTGACTAGTGTAAAGTAAGATAATAAAATGTAGGTTTTTAAGGTTCATGGTCCTCAGTTTTATGTCACGTGCTCCGGAGTTACATGTTGTCATTGCCCTCCACGTCCATCTCATCATCTTATCTTCTTTTACACTTCAGTCAGCAAAGAGCTGTTTGGTCATATTGTTTCTGTTGAAAATAAAGAATCATAGATTTAGGATCTGTTAGTACCTTAGTGGTAGTCATCTTGCCCAACTGCCTTATTTTCAAAATGAATAATTAAGGCCTGGAAAGGTCATACAGGTAGTAAGTGGCAGAGCCAGGATGAAAACTGAGGTCCTGTGACTCTTGATTGAATACTCTTTCCACTAAATCAGATATCCTCCTTGATACAGGTTTTGAGCCACTTTGCTGATTGAGCAAACTGATGATAGGAACTGACCAATTCTGTGGTTCCAGTGGTAAACTCTGTGGGCTGTAGGTCCTAAGTACCAGGACATGGGAGTGTTCAATGGGTCGTTGATTTTAATTACCATTACACAAGTGCTAAAAGAATGTAGGGTCCTCTGGAAGTGGGAATCCCTTCACTTGTGAAAAAATTGGACTCCCTCTGACATCACATATAAAACTTCGTGGCCTTTCTCTGAAACTTGTTTGAGGTGCCAGTGCTCAGTCCTGCAGTTTGCAGGTGGACAGTGGACCTGTTTCTGGGTTGGACAAGCATCATGAAACTGGTGCTGTGGAGAGAGGGTTGAGTTTGGAGTTGGATGACTTGGGTTTGAATGTGGGCTCTGCCTCCTTATTATCTGTGTGACCTTGGGCAAGCTACTTTTTTCTGAGCCTCGATTTCCTCATCTGTAAAATGAAGGTGTTGGACTAGTTGATCTCTGAGGATTGGGCCAGATGGTCTCTGAGGTCATTTTCATCTCTTAAGTTTATGAACCAAGAAGGAAACCTTATGCCAGGTTTTATAAACAAGTCTGATTTCTGCTTATATTTCAGGAATTTGTTAAGATCTCCAAATGGAATGATGTTAGCTTCTGGGCTATAAAACAGTCTGTGGAAAAGACACACAGGTAGTAATAAAACTTTCTGAAGTTTGAGTTCAGTTTTTATAGTGGGCAGCAAGTATATGACCATAATACACTTGTGACAGTAGTAGGACAGTATCAGTGGACTTCTGAAAGTCCCTAGATTGTCTTTGTATGTATAACGTTCCTTAAATGCTTACTGCAGTGATTCGAATTTATAGCATTAACCACAGTAGCAGCCTGCTCATTCTTTGAGACCCCTTCTCAGAATAATGTTTTTAAAAGCAGAAAGGAACATATATAAGATTAGGAAGGAAACCAGTTTTATTGAAATAGTTATCAAAATTAAAAAACACATGCATATGTATTTATAGACCCCCTAGTTAAGATCTTCTGGCATGGTATTTGCCTCTGGAAAGTAAAAGAAAAATTATTTTTTATTATAGAATAGTAAGGAATAAAATGTAAAATCATAAAGATTTAACATTTTCCACCCCTGAATTATTTTTACCTATTCACAATTGCTATCATTGGTTGTGATCAGGACCCTCTTTAAGTTCATGAAGAAGTTTGAAGCTATCTTGAGTGAACCCTGCAGGCCTTCCTTGATGGAAAGTACCCATGAAGAGCAACTTGACTGTCTACAGAAACAACCAGCAGCAGATGAGGAGAAAACTCCAATTCAGAATCTGAACAGCATACTGATGGAAACCCTCTTAGCCAGACCAGGCAGCACCCACGTATGTACTCACTGACTTCTGGGAAATTTTCTATTCTTTGGAGCAACAGATTCCTGCTGTCTATGGGCCTGTCCCCATTACTCAAACGGCAATTAGAGCTTTTGAAGTATTGTTAAGAAGTTTTCAGGCTTTGGTTGTTTGCCCAACTGAAGCACCTGACTGAGCAGAGCAGTGAGGCATAGCTGCTGGGAAGGTTAGTATTGGCACAGAAACATGAGTCTGCCTGGCATTCGAGCTTATGGAGAACCCAGTCATCCATGGTGTTGTTTACACCACCACCTTTGACCCACCCCATCGGTAAAACTCTGCTAGAAGGTCATCTTGTTTCAGATTGAGGGACTTAGTGATTGCTTGGGGATAAAGAGAGCCCCCCCCTAACCTTCAAGGCTCAGCTCATGGGCCACCTTGTACTGGAAGCCTCTTCCTTTCCCTGTACATTGTGTTTTCTCTCTCTTCTCTCAGATTATCTCTTTACATGCTGGGAAACCACCCTTCTCAGGAAGTTCTTGGACGTGGGGGGCAGTCTCTTATTTTGTTTCTGTGCCTCCAGTGTTAAGTGCAATGCTGTACCCAAGATGCACTTGAATAAGACATGTTGGGTTGGGCTGTGTAGTGTTCCTCATTCCCCTGTACGTTCTCCACACAGTTATAAGGAGAGCCAGAAGAATGAGGAGTTTAAAAATCTGCCACCAAAGAGGAGATTGATAGCCTTTTTGATGTTTCCATTCCCTTGGGAGGTCTGTGGTAAGGGGAAAATTCAAAATTAATCTGCTTGCTACAATTTGACTGATTTCCCCTGAGTATCTACCCTAGTGGGTAGCATTGGAAGCTCTAAAGCTTTCTTTTCTCTCTCAAAAAAAAAACAAAACAAAACATATTTTTGTTTTTATACCATGCATTTTCTTATGGGCCCCTCTTTTCTCTCTCCCCCAACCCCATTGAACCTTCTCATGTAACAAAGAAACACATTTAGGCAAAACCAAGAAGCATAGCAACCTTATCTAACAGTGTCTGTGACATTCTGTATGAGGAACAGAGAGGTGCATTTCTTCATCTGTTCTCCAAATCATAGCAATTAATCAGGTTTTGACTACATCTTTGGTGTCTCTCCTACCCTCTCCCCTCCCCCCCATTTCCCTACCACCCCAGTTTACATTAATTTGGTTATATATATTCTTTTCCTGGCTCTGCTTACTTTTCTTTGCACAAATTGATGAACATCTTCCATGTTCACAGCTTTATTTTTCAGTGAATTCACTAATGTCAGCCTTTCACAGGTTACCCAATTTCTGTACCTGTTTGTTATCTCTGAGCTGATAGTAGAGAATTTGATTACCATACATCCATTTTTGAATTAAAGGACTCTACTCTAAAGACAACTCTCTGTCCCAGATTTGGAGACCTGATGCTTGAAACTGGTCTTCAGAAAAGCAGGGGTAACATTTTGGTTCCCTGCCATCTGCCTGGCTTTCAGAAACAATCCCCACCCCATTAGCTTAGATGTTTAGAGTGTGTTGCTAATAATGCTTAAGTCACTCATTTGATCTCTTTATGGGTCACTTTTTTTCAGCGGCTATGAGGCAATTGGAAAGCTAGAAGAATTTTGAATTTGTAGTCAGATGACCTGAGACAGAGTCCTATGTAACCTCTACAAGCCCCTTGGCGGGGATAAGAACAACAGTAACAACGAGCTAGTGTTTTTATGGCACTTCAGGGTTTACAGGTGCTTCATATATGTTGTTCCATCTGATCCTCACAGCAGTTCTGTGCTATAGGCACTGTTGTTATCATTCCCATTTTGCAGATGAGGAAACAGAGGCACAGATGATTAAATGACTTGCCCCCGGGTCACATAGCCAGTATTGTCAGAAACCAGATCTTCACTAAGGTCTTCTGGTTCCCCAAGTCCAGCATTGTAGGTACTTCACCATCTAGCCAGACCTCATCTGTAAAAGGAACGGTTGTACTGGACCTGTTCCAAGGTCCCTTCCATCTCAAAATTCAGTCATTTGAGCACTTAGAATAGGATCATGTGTTTCTTTTAGCATTTATGGAGAAAAAAAAATGCTACCATCCAAATCCTTTTCATGCATGTTAATTGTTATGTAAACCTGTGTTTACAGTGGTGAGCATTGGGTGGGATGGAGGTACTGTGTGTGAGGAGCACCCACTGCTATGTTTCTGAATTTGTTGGTCAAGAAGTACATACTTTGATTTTCTTATTTGCTTTTTTTTTTTCGTACTTAAGAAACTCGAATGTTCATAATCCTGAGATGTCAGGGTATTTAACACTTGAGCGTTTGAGACATGGGAGTTTGACAGCATGTTATTGCCAGCTGGTTATGATCTGCTTGATGGAGGTTATTTCCACCTTCGTTTTGCAGACTGTGCTTCCAGATACTGGCCAAGACCTCATACCTTTCCTCTCAGAGGGGATGCTACAGAGCCGTTTGCCAAAGCTCACCAGACGAATGAAGAAGATATGTATTACAATCATAAAGCAGAGCCCACTGCCTGGCCTTGTGGAGGACCTTGATCAGTTTACAGGTGTGTAAATGGGTACCCACAGCAGTAAGGGGGATTTTTCTGGGCAGGAAATTCAGAAAGGTGTTAAGGGTTGGTTTGTTGCAGTACAGATTCTGCTTCTTTTTGGTCTTCTTTATAGATTCTGGTTAAAGCTATTGATTAATTTTTAGCAACTAAACAATTTAAAGGGAGGAGGAGCAAGCAGGGACCAGTATGAAAGTAAAGCAGTTGTTAGTTTGGGGATTTATCTATTTGGGACAACAAAAAGTACACCGTTGTCTAAAGTTTAACAGAAGGATGCTTTGCTTGGTGGTGAATTAGCTTTTGTCTTTTCCTTTTCAGGCAGGACTTTTTAATGAGAAGTAGAGATATGTGCCCTCGGGGAACACTTCTTCCCTTTCCCCTTCTCCTTCCCTTTCCTCTTCTCCTTTCCCTTCCCCTCTTTTTCTTTTTCACTAAAACTATCACTTGCCAGTGACTCTCCCTCACAACATACATATATAAACACATTGACTGTGTTTTAAAATGTATGCTTCATTCCACTTCTGTTCTCCATACACCTCTGACAAGAAATGAGAGACTTTTCTTCAAGTCCTTTGAAATCATAATTGATTATCACATTGCTCATAGTTCTCAGATCTTTGAATGTTATTGTTTTCTAGGTGATTCTTTGTATTTCTCAGGCTTCTAGTGTTGGGGAGGCTTTAGGCCAGCCAGTGCCCCCCTAGCTCAGGCCTCATTAGTTTCATACCTGTAGTCACCTGCCTCTTTCCTGAGAGGAGGGAGGGATGCCTTATCCTCGAACCTCCAGAGTAAAAAATGATCTGGGGTTGTTTTCATAGTCTCTCCAAGTACAATGTTCTCTTAGTTCTTCATACTTCTCTGCACATTAGTTCATACAAATAGAAGCTGCTTTTGTTGCTCTTTTAAGTATTCACTTCTCCTTAGCTCAAACAAGCTTAAGCTTTCAGGTGTGTTATTTTCTTGTCTGTCTTCTCTCTCTACAGGTGATATCATTTCCTCTGTATGTGAACTACAGAGCTTGACTGTGGAACCAAACACAGATAAGGAAAAACAAAAATCAGAAGTAAAACACATTCTTTTGCAGAAGCAGCGGGCTTTATCAGAGCTCTTCAAGTATCTCATGAAAGTTGGTGAGTGTTCATCGAAAGGAAATTGCATTTCTCTAATAATACATTTAATCTTTTTTGTCAGATTGTAAATGGAGCAGCATGGATTATATTTCCTGAGTGTGTATGAAAAATGTGTATATGTGTACACACACATATATTCATATATACACAACTGAAAAAGAAAGGCAATGTAGTATAGTGGATACAGGACTGACCTTGGAATTGGGACGGATTGGGTTAGGGTCTTAACTCTTAAGAATGTTATTGTCTAGGTTACTCTGGGCAAGTCACTTGATTTCTCAGTGCTCCAGGTCCTCTTTAAGACTATATATTGCAGAATAGTTGCTGATCTGCATTGGCAGAGATTGCTTCCTCACCAGAAAATCTCTTTACCAGAGAAATGCCCAGTCTATAAATACCCCCCACCTCCCAACTCTTCCCACTTCTCCCCAAAGAAAGAAAAGAGACTTAATAATTCAAGGGGTAGGGGTGTGTGGTGACATGCTAATTGTCTACGAATCATTGAACAGTAATATTGTTGGATTCTTGTACTCAATTTACATTTTCTGTGGGCAACTCTATTTTAAGTAGTATTTGTTGTATTTTAAGTACTTAAATAGTACTTAAAATAGTGCTAAAGCATGAACTGCAGGGGAACTAGATTAAGGATGTTGGATGATTTTTATTTACTTAAACTCATAATAAAAAATTCTTTTCTAAGGCTTGTCCTATCGCAAAGGCCTTACTTGGGCTCGTTCCAAAGACCTTCAGAATATCCTTCACCTGCACCCATTAGATCTTCACAGTGCACTGTCTATTGTTGGCAATACACAGGAATCAGATGCAAGGTTTGTGCTTTGGGTAGAATTGAACTATAAATGGTACCTGAACATGGATTCTGTATGGTCAAGTTGTTTTTTCAGGGATTCTTCTCACTCCCTTCCTCCTCTTCCCTCCCCTCCTGGTTCCGAACTTCTCTCAGATTTTGTATACACAAAAATCTTCAAAACCCTGAGTCCTTTTGTAGAACTATTCCTCCCTTAAGATGCTTTGTTTTATACTACAAACCATCTGTGTAGTTTAAAACGTCTTTATTTGTGATTCAGGTTTTGATATTTGTTAACCTTTGAAATGGTAATAACTAGAACTCAGGGAACATTAGGAAAATAGTGCATCTAAGGTAGCAACTGTGATTTCCTCTTTTGTTTCCACGATTATGTCACACAAAATGCTGGGCACAAAGTAGGTACCTATTTATTGAGTGCCAGTGAATAAATGAATTCAGACAGTTTGGCTGTTGGGTATAACTGGACTTTTTGTTTACTTGACTTGGAACCTACCTCAGGACCTGGCTTTAGGGACATAAACTGTACTTCCTCTCTTCCAGGCTGCTCATGGAAATCTCTTCCTCCTGGGATGGGTGTCAGAAATATTTTTATCGATCACTTGCTCGCCACTTAAGACTTCAAGCAGCTTTTTTGGCACCTTCAAAGGTAAAAGAGGAAAGTTAGTAGCTAGAGTGAAAAGTACAGGTTTTCTTTTTGTTTCAACTTCCCAGAGGTAGTCCTTTGAAATCAAAATGTTTTTTGGTAATTAACAGTTTAGGTATATCATTTTGATGAAATTTATTTTTAGAAGCTTCCTAATCATGCACTGAAAGTGGAGGCGGCCATTATCTATGTATGTATGTATGCATCTCTCTATCTATCTATCTATCTGTCTATCTATCTATCTATCTCTCTATCTATCTGTCTAATCTATCAAGCTATCAGTAGGTTAGCAGAAAATCCTCCTGTGAGTCATGCTGACATCAGAACTGTCTTAAACTTCAGCTTATTTACAATATTGGGTTGGATATAGGCCACCCTCAGAGTTAACTATTTTTGAAATGGAGTGATGGAAATGTACATACATGCATGCCGAAATGATTAAAAGTACCATACTAAATAGTGTCTTTGTTGAAAAATATATTTTCAGAATGTTTTCCATTTAAGTCTATGTATTTTATTCATTGCTCACATTGTCTTTGCTGCTTTACTCATTAGCCTTTTATTAAGAGTAGGACTGTTCCTCATCCTTTTATTAAGAGTGTTATTGTTGGGGTGGCTAGGTGGTACAGTGAATAGGGCACCAACCCTGGAGTCAGGAGGACCTGAGTTCAAATCCAACCTCAGACACTTAACACTTACTAGCTGTGTGACCTTAACCCCAATTGCCCTGCCTCGCATGCTTTTTACAAGTCAGATCTGGGTGGAGCAGCATCAGGAATGCTTGCTGGGTGGTGTGCCAAAGTCTAGGGAATACAAAAGTAGAGGAGCAATCCTTGCTCTTGTTTACATGATATCAGAGGAGACAAATCCATTCTTCAGTATTCTTACAGTTAATAGACTTGACCTTTACGTAGGTTTTGGTTTGCATATTGCTTTCCACTCTCAGCATTTGTGCAAGGAAGTAGGTGCAGTCAGCCAGTACTCATTGATTAAGGGCCCAGTATGTGGGCTACAAAGACAGGAACATCGTCATCCCCAGCCTCATGTTTACATGTTCTGAAAGGTGTGTCCATATAGAAATACAGGCACTTCTAGCATAATATAATTAGATTGTTCCACATCCACCGTCGTGCTGTTTCTCTCCCATTCCCTCCCCCCCCCCCTTCCCCCGAGTTGTGACCCTGTAGCCAGAGTGGCTTTAGTGCCTGGAACCAGGGCTAGCATGGGATCTTGCTACATGCCAGCAAATTTATTGAAAGCGAGAACAGTCATATATGCTAAATAAATGTAAGGCCATTTTGAAGGAAAGGCACAAGCAGCTAGGGGGATCAAGAAAAATTTCATATTGATAGTGGTACTTGAACTGAGTTTTGAATGATAAGGGGATTCCAAGAGGTTGAATTGAAGAGAGATGTGTATTCCAAGCATGTAGAAAAGCCAATTCTGAAAGCATAAAGATGGGCAATGGGAATGTCTTGGGCAAGAAAGAACAAAAATGGCTTGTGTGTCAGCAGAACTCATTATTTCACATGGAAGTAGTGTGATGCAGTAGAGAGGGCTTGGATTTGGAGTCAGAGAGAGGACTGGGGTTCACTTTTCATCTCTATAGTTTGGTACATGGGTAACCTTGGATTAAGTTACTCAACCTCTTTGAGCCTCAGTTTCCTCATCTTTAAAATGAATGTTGAATGAAATAATCTTTAAAATCTTTTCCAACTCTAAATCCCATCATTTAAAAGTCAAAACTGTATCCCCTATAGCATGTTTCTTGGTTCAGAAAACCTGGCCTGATATTTCCCATGCCTAATTGTCAAATCTCATAGCAAGAGACTAGCAGGGTAACGGGGTTCCAGGGTAGGTAATAACTTCTGTATTGTTATTTTCTTCCTATGTCCTGTCTGACCCTCCACCTCCCCCTTGCAGGAGATTGGAGTGAGCATCATTGACCGATGTAGAGGATTCTCAGCACATCTCATGAAGACGCTGATCCACCAGAGGAGCTCACTGACTGCCTTGACAGAACAGTGGATTATTCTCAGGTATAGATTGCCCAGCTTAGACAGTAGTAGTATTGAGATTTGCTTTTTAGACTGAGTGGGAAGGAGTTGTATATTTAAGCCACAGATTAAATCAACTCAGGTTCGTGAGGGATGATAACAGAAATGGAACCTTTCCTAAATAAAGACTTGACAGTTAAGTCTGGGGAAGGTGAAGATTTGGTATTGTGTTCCATTAGGTGATTATACTTGCTTTAAGTGAATATTCTGTATTCCCTTGTGAAAAGTTTGTAGCCATGTTAGAGCTTTTAAATAGAAGGAGGTGTGCTTAGAGCTGTTTTGTGTTGAACGTGAAATGACAGCATAATTAGAGTTAGATTGAGACGTTTCCTTAGCTAAATGTTGTGATAGCTAATACCATAGTTTTATAGTCTTAGGGTAGCCAACACCAAACTGTATTCTAGAGTCAGGCTTATTGAGCCTATTTTTGTCTATTATTGGTGAGAGTAGCAAAAATAATTCACATTTACATAGAGCCTTCAGGTTTTAAAAGTATTTTTCCCACAACAACCTGGTGTCATAGTAAATTTTATTGTTAGGTGACTTGACCATGTCTACCTCTCTGGTGTCAAAGCCAGAATTTAAAGCAAGCCTGTACCTTTGTGATACCAAGTAGCAATTGACTTCTCTTTTACTTCTTGGCTCTGAGGTTGTCCTTGGTTTAGAGTAATTATTTTGATTCAGCCATAATCCCTCATCATCCATTATGTTTATTTTAGCATAGTACTATAAATACTTATTTTAATTAGGAGTTCTTAGAATCTCTTTTTCATTTTTTTCATAAGGAAAGAACTCTAGATAATTTTCTCAAAGAGCAACAGTCTCTAGTATGTAGGAGGGTTATAGGAGCAAGTGAACAGGCATTTAGTTTTGAAAGTTCATGTTTAGGATTTTAGCATACGTTGTCAAACTTCCACGAGCCATTTAACTCTTTCATCAAATGTAAGAGCCTCTACCCCAGATTAGATCAATCTATCCTTTGTTTTGTTTTTTTGCTTTTTGGAGGGGGGGCATGCAGGGCAATTGGGGTTAAGTGACTTGCCCAAGGTCACACGGCTAGTTTTGTGTTAAGTGTCTGAGACCAGATTTGAACTCAGGTCCTCCTGACTCCAAGGCCAGTGCTCTATTCACTGCACCACCTAGCCTCCCCTCAAGCTATCCTTTTGCAAAATGTGCTATACACGTAGTCTGCATTAATAAATGTTTGTTAAATTGAAGTTTGAAGAACCTTTTTAATACATTCTTTTGGTGGATTTCTTTCCATTAGGAACCTTCTCAGTTGTGTGCAGGAGATTCATTCCAGACTGCCTGCATCTCATGGCTATCATGTGGCTTTCCCACCTCAAGATGGTGTTCAGCAATGGACAGAAAAACTACAGGACCTGTCCATGCAAAGCATGATAGTACTGGAGCAGCTTTCCTGGTTTCTTCAGTGCTGTCCAAAGGAGCAGTCTCTAAGCAGTGTGGATGACAAGAACATAGGAAATGGGCTTTCTATTCCCCATTCTGGGAAATCGTTCACTTCAGAAGTAACCAAACCCATACTGGTAGAGGCTTCTGGGGCAATGCCCAACACAATCCCAATGGAACTGAGCTACCCATCTCCAGTGTCTGGAGATTATCTGCCCCCTGGTTGTCGAATGCGGAAATCAGAACAGTTATGGCAGCAGTCAGTGGCAAGAGTGACTGAGATGCTAACATCCATTAAAACTGTGAAAGCTGAAGTGGACAAAATCAGACAGCAGGCTTGTGAAACACTCTTTCATTCTTGGTGAGTGGATGGGGCTATATTGCCATTGTTCACTATGCAGTTGAAAGCTGTCATTCATAGGAAAAGAATGGGGATTTACAGATAGGCAAGAGCTTTGCTTTGAGCTCATTCAGTTGGGCTGCTGGATTAATTGTAGGGCATGAGTTACAAAAGAACGTATATTTATTTTGTATCTAGCCACAAAATATTAACTAAAATGGGTTTTATCTGGTGTGCGTGTTTGGGGAAGTCTGTGTTTTCTTGTGTCCCTTTCAACTTTTGTGACATTTCTGTATTGTTGCAGGAAACATTTTGAAGTGTGCTCTGCTGGGTTGAGTTGCATGTCCAAAGTCTCAGCTCAGTTACAGGGCCTAGAGTCCTTGTTCGTTCTTCCAGGGATAGAGGCTGAGCAAAGTACACAGCAAATCTCATTAGTCAGGAGTCTGGAATATATTAGAGGAGAAATCGATAAAACCATGACTGACTTCACTGCCTGGAAGACACATCTCCTTATTTCTTCCAAACAAGGTGAAAAGGACAATTTTTCTACTTGATTTTTGAGATTTAGAGGGAAAGAGTGGGAAGCCTAAAGCAATAAAGATTCACTAACCTTTGTTCTATGAATGTTCCTTCAGCTCTAGATTAATGGTAATTCAAATATAGATTAAGTCTGAAGAAAAATTGTAATTTGGAAGGAAAGGACTTTAAAGTAACCAGGACAGAATTTGTAAAGGCTTTATGGCCTTGCTTCTTAACGTCCCTGCCTGTCTGCTGGAACACACTGCCTGCTAATTGTTGTCAGTGTTCTTGACAATGATCCTGTAAGTCATGGTGGTATAAAATAACAGGATTGCAGGAGTCTGTTAGGAATCTTAGGACCGAAAGGCTTAGTGCAGAAATGTGAACCAAGGAGATACGTTGTTTACCGAGCATTTCATTTCTGTACATATTCTCCTCACGTGACCTTCCTGCCCCTCCAGAAGAGTTTTTGTGTATTGATTTTTATGAGGATTTCCCAGTTCACCAAGTCAAATGATTGATTATCCTTTATTTCATAAGGCAACCATATATCGGATGAAGGATTTGTGGAGGATTTCTCTGCACAAATGGAGGTTGCCATCCAGGCTATCCTCTTTGCCACCCAGAGTTTAGCAGAGAGAAATAATCAAAAGATAAAAAGTGGCAAAGAGCAAGAAACTCCCCAAGAAGAGAGTGGTAAGTTTCATATGAGGCGAAAATTAGTTTTACATCGAATGAATATTTGTTTAAAAATTTTTTTGATGAAAAATCTTAAACTACATTGATTCTTATTATTGAATTCTTATCTTAGTGGCTTTATGACTTTGTACAGAATGGGTTTTGGTGTGTGTATGGCTTTCTGCCATTAACGGTATTTTTCTCTACCACCACCAAAGAAACTACAGATTCATTGGAGAGAGTACAGTCTGGACATCTAACAAAACTCCTAGAAAATGACTTCTGGGCTGATGTCAGCTCTCTACATGTGCAAAAAATAATCTCAGCCATTTCTGAGCTCTTAGAGAGGCTAAAATCCTATGGTGAAGACTGTACAACAGAGAAGCACAAGGTAAGTTGACTCTTCAAATAAAGACTGATCTAAGGGAGCAAAGCTTCTGACTCTTCTGACTCTTCTCCAGTCTGACCACATTTAAGCAGTCTTCAAGGTGGCACAGCTGAGAAATTGCTCTGTTTCTGTACATGATAGGTTATTGTCTAGTTTTGATATGTGGATACTTTGATCTGTTTGGAAATAGATGCCTGAATGCTAAAGGTAACAAAGTATAGTTTTGAATACCGGAATGTCAGACAATCTTCAGTTGAGTTTTATTCATGCAATATTTGACTTCTATTGTGTGAATGGGGGGAATTGGTGTGACTGAGGGGTAAGTTAGTCAGCCTCTTAGTTTCCCAGGGAACTCTCTAAGACTAGAACTTGTAGAATAGGGGCCAATCTACATTGGTGGAAGATTTTCCTTATTGGGAGTTCCATATACTGATGAAATCACAGGTCTGGAACAAAAAAAAAAAAACCCCAAACACCAAAATATTGACATTCAGCAAGTATATACTAAGTTATTTTACTAATAATAGCTAAATGTTACTAATTACTAAACCAGTAGTTAATAATACAAAGGTGTTTTAACTAGTAATAGTTAAAACTGAAAACATCAGTCATTCTACAGTAGCCTAAACTATGAGAAGTTGATCATCCCAAAAACAATTTTGCATTTGTTTTGCAAAATTTTATGTTTTATTCTGCCACTGGCGAGGCAGCATGGAGTAGTTTACAGAGGGCTATCCTTAAAGTTAGGATTACTTGGATTCAGGTCCTGTCTTTGACACATACTGACACATTGTATGATATGATCCCAGGCAAGGGCCCCAGGCAGCTAGGATTATAAATAGTTGCAGAAATCTCATCGGTTTTGGTACAGGGATTTCCTCTCTGGGGAGCTCCTAGTATAGGTTGGGACAGACAAAATTCTGTGTGATCTTTGTTAAATACAAGCTTCCCTGTCAGAGGACAATTCAGTAAATATATACTATACGTGGACAAGTAAACTTCATTCAGATAACCAAGGACTGGAAGCATGAGCCATGGCTGTCATTTTGTCAAACAAAGAAAAGTCTGTCACTGAAGAATTTTCTTTATTTGTTTGAACATACAGTTCTTCAATCAAGCCTGTTCCTTGTTGGTACGCCTCATGCCCATGCTTTCCAGGTATTCAAATCTGGTCCTGTTTCACCTAACGGTGTCCTTGGCAACTCACCGAAGCACTGGGAAATTGCTCTCTGTGCTCACTCATGTCTTCTCTGAACTTGGTCAGAAGGTAAGTCCCATTTGGAGACCACTTAGGTAAAAAGATATCCAAATTTTCCAAAAATTTAAATTAAGAAGTAGTTTTTAATTTGATAGACTTCCAAAAAATAACTGGAAGAATTATGTAACTAAGGAAGCCATTGTCCCTGTCAAGTGATTTTCCCAAGAATCTTTTCTATGTTGAGTGTATTATGTTAAAAGCCATTAGAAATGATAAACCTGGAGGCCATGTTGAAATTAATGCTTTTTGCTTATGCATTAATTTGAAACTTAAAATGTATCTTCTAATGCAGATCATAATCCATCCACACTTTCTTATCCTGTATGATTATTGTCAGTGTCTTTCCATAAATCCTTCATGGGAGTCTACCCACACCTTCCTCTAGATCTCTTAGGATTAAATGGATATTAATGGAGCTCTTGGGCTATCCATCTGTTCCTTGAATCCTGCTTCTGGCCTGCCTACCACCTTCTCTGCTAGTCACATGTATTCTTAGTGATATCCTTTATTACGTTTTTGGTACACAATTCTTATTTGGTAATATTTTGTAGCCAGTTAATATCAGCTACTAATACCTCTTTAGGTGGCCTACGACTTTAATTCTTTGGAAGTTGTGGCATTCCATGATTCACAGCCATATAGTATCAGCAGAAGAGTACTAATGTTACAGAGATAGGCCTTTGTTTTGGTGAGAAGAATAGAGTCATTAAAAAGCTCTGTACAGTTTTCAAAGTGTGGTCCAACTGGTACTCCTTCCTTTAATTAATTCTAGGCCCAGTTCATTGTCTGTTTGCAATGTCTGCATTGTTCATATGCCTCTTTCTCTATCTCTTCAAAAATCTTTATGACAATAATTTGCATTTGTATCAAGGGCATTGTTGAAGACATAAGAAGGGAGCAAGTAGACGGCATCTTTACTGTCTCAGAGTTGATGGAAAGGGTTTGAGAATGCAAAATCTCACTGTATATATTGTTTATTGACTATATATTTCAAAAGAAAACAAAAACTTAAAATTGAACAAAACACTACCTTAAAGGGCCCTGCTCCAAGCAATATTTTTTCCCATTCATTATCATAATCTTGGAAAATTCCTTGAAGTATGCAACAACAGAGATAACTTTGTGCAGTCGTCTTAGTAATATCAAATGAGACAAGAAACAAAGAGATGCCTCCTCACCAAAAATGTTTATTGTCATGGAGAATTGTCCTGTGGAGAGTCCAAATTG
Source organism: Pseudochirops cupreus (assembly GCA_028627135.1). NCBI lineage: Eukaryota > Metazoa > Chordata > Mammalia > Diprotodontia > Pseudocheiridae > Pseudochirops > Pseudochirops cupreus. The sequence continues at coordinate 250,457,187 of CM053584.1, read as the reverse complement.
AAAGATTCCTTTTTAGATCAGCAGTTCTCCACTTGGGAGTCAAACGACCCTTTCATAGGTGTCGCCTAAGACCATCGGAAAACACGTATTTCCTATGGTCTTAGGAACTGAGACACCGTTCCTCTATCCATTTCCAGGCGGGTCCACCCACATGCAGATAGGCCCACATATGAGTATTAAAGGGTCACGGCATTAGGAAGGTTGAGAACTGCTGTTTTAGATTATGGTGAGGTCCTCCTGATGCTGCTATTTACAGCCTAACTAAGCACAGAGGAGGAAGCAAGTGGACAAAGCCTTTGTTGTCAGTGTTATAGTCTGAAATTGTATGGACAGAACAATATGTCTAGTGAATCAACACATAGAACATAACATTTCAAAATGGAAAACCTATTCCATTCAATTGTAGACCCTAGCTTTGGGGGAAAAAAATTTCTGTAAACTGGTTATTATCATCTGAAGTAATAAGTCTCATAAGTCATCTCAGTATAAATATGGCTAGATTAAATTGGAGTCTTTGTTGATATAATAAGAGTTTTTGTTAGATTATGCTGCTTATTGACTTCATATCATAAAATTTTTCATGACCGTAACTGTGTAAGTGAGAACGTGTGTAAGGCTCTGAATTGCTTAATCAGGGTAGATCTGTGCTTTGTTTACGAGAGCAATATTTCTTCATCTAGAATGGGTATAGTTAAGAAGTGTTAGGTCTATGACCATGCCAGGTATTTCTCCATTATCTAAGTGTTAAATTTTTTTCCTTCTCCTTGTGAGTTATTGAGGCAACAATACTATACCTAGAAGAATGCATCATGGTATAGGTACCTCTTGCCTATCAGTTTGTTATTCAGAAAGCATTTATTGTCTGTTACATGTTGAGAACTATGCTAGCTATTGAGTATAAAAGTACAACAAATTAAATGTTCCCTAGTCACAAGGAGCTTATATTCTGACAAAAAACGAGGACCTACATAGGTATATGGAGAATAAATACAAATAAATACAAAGTAGTTAGGTACAATGTAATTTGAAAGGGACGGTGCTAACATCTCAAATCAGGAAAGGTGACAAATGAAAGATGGTGCTTGAGCTGTGTCTTGAAGTAAAAGAAGGATTCTCTGAGGCAGAGGTGAGAAAGAATTACATTCCAGGGATGGGCAACAGCCAGTACAAAGGCATGGAAATAGGAGATGGGAGACGGAGCGTTACATGTGAAATACAGAAAGGTCATCTTGTCTGGTTCTCAGAGTAGGAGAGTGGGAGTAATATGTAGTGAGGCTGAAAGATAGTGTGTCACTGAATTGCGTAGGACTTTAAAAGCTTAAACATGGAGTTATATTTTTGCTACCACAAAAACTGCCAAGTGAGTATTTGGGTACATAGAGGACTTGCCTTTCTGTCTCTGCCTTCCTTTAGGCAGGTATATACTTAGATATGAGCTCAGTAGATCGATGGGCTTAAAAAAAAATTCTTATAGATTTTGTAGCTGAAATTGTTTACCAGAATGATTGGATCAAATCACAGCACTACAAAGATTTTATTAGTATCTTCCCATAACTAGTGTTAATTTTCCCATAACTAATTGTCCTGTAAATTAGTGTCTTCCCATAACTCTTGATTGTTTATTACTCTTTGCCAGTATGAAGAATGTGAAGTGAAACTTGAGCTATGAATCAGCAGCTACTATTTGAGAAAGTGTCACCTTTTAGAACTACTTCAGTGAGCCAAAAGTGTTGACTTAACAGGTTTCTGTGGGAATTAATTTCATTAATCCACATAACAAATCTTCAATGGACAGCAGAATATCATTAAGTGAAGACTTAACACAGATATTCCTTTTTAGTTTTTTAAGTTGATTATCATTTAGTAGTTTCACAGAAGTTCTCAAATGTCTATAAAATGAATAATTTGGAGGCAGTTAGTGACAATATAATGTGAGAAAATAAATGACCTTTTTTCTGGTTCTTTACTGGAAGAAAATTTCAATTGGTCAATCTCTTTGCTATTACCTCTCTTTATTGAAAGGGATTTTGCCTCCCTAAAGAATTGATGGAAGAGTCTGCAGGAGAAGGAGCGTTGGAATTCCATGACTACGAAGGAGGGGGAATTGGAGAGGGCGAAGGCTTGAAGGATGTGAGTGACCAAATAGAAAATGAAGAGCAGGTATGTGTTCTTCTCTGTGCTTCTTTCTATATAGGTAGAATAAGGCGGGGAAATTTTTTTTGCTTGTCTCAGGGATTCTAATCACTTCACCATAGATTACGACTATCCATCCATTTGAAGAAAAAAAATTAGCTTTTTGATGTAAACTTGTATTTATTGGGAGTCTCAGTGGTTTTGGAGCATTTTTTTCTTAGTCTTGATTCTTTAAATTACAAAAAATTCAGCCAATCTAAAGGAAGTTGTGTTATAACCTTTTATATTACAGTCTATATCCAGCAGGGGACAAAAGTGCTATGTCGGCATGTAGCCCTCTGTTACTAAAAGCTCTTTGCTAATTTAAAACATTTTTTTTTACTATTCTGGAGTTTTCCTTCTTGGAATGAAGATTTCAGTATGGGGAAATATGTTTTCATGTATTTGGGACAAAACTCTTATAAAACTCCACTTCAGCAAGTATCTGAATTGGTGGATATTTAGTAGTACATAAACTATGTATGTGTGTTTACCAAGAGTGACATAGAGGTATGCAAAGATACTCAAATTGTTTTTTTTTACAGTCTCTGAGTAGGCCAAGAGGGACAGTGTGATATAATGAATTATATGCAAGACCAAAATTAGGTAGACCTGGATTTGTATCTTAGTTCTATTACTTATTAGTTATCTGATTAGGGGCAAGCTACTAAAGCCCCTGAATTCCCCAGGCAATTTTCTAAGGCTGCAAGCCACATACAAGATGTTTCCTAAAGTGGTAAAATCACAGGTCTGTTCCTACCACCTCTGTCCCCAAAAAAGAAAAGAAGAAAATACCCTAATCCAGCAGTTAGTGAACTGTGGCTTGTAGGCCAAAATGCAGCCCTTTCCTGTTTTTATAAGGATTGAGCCAAGAATAGGTTTTTCATTTTTTAAATAAAATTTTATTGTATTGAAACATTAAAAATCATTTTAGCTTACCAGCCTAAAAAAACTGACAGCAGCCTGATGTGTCCTTCAAGCGTAGTTTGCCAACTGTTACTCTAATCATATTCATAATTGTCAGGCCAACTTTTTCCCAGATAGGAAAAAGTGTTTCATGCGATTGAATTTGGAAGTTCCATTTCAAGTAGGTGAAGCAAAATTAAATAATGTTAAGTTAGTCATCAATGTCTTTGGCGATGTTATTCAATATAGGTAGAAGACAGTCATCAAAAGGGTCAAGAAAAAGAGAAAGAGGACCCAGACTCAAAACCTGATATTAAAGGAGAAGATAATGCCATTGAAATGTCAGAGGACTTTGATGGGAAAATGCATGATGGGGAGCTGGAAAAACGAGGTTTGGCACTTTTGGCTAATGTGGATCGTGTATTTTATTTTGAGAAAAAGGATAAAGTACAGCCCAAGAAACTATGTCTTCATTAATCTAATCTGATAGAACAAATTGGTTCATAACAGTGTGTAGATGGTTTGAATTATAGTTGGCTTAAAAGCATTTAGTGTAAGCATGTGTATTCCTCTCTTGACAAAGGCAAAAATTTTCTAGTTGATTTCAAAGATGCCTTCTTTCATCATGACCTCATACACTTGCATATCAGGTGGCTTCTTTAGTTCCAAAGGGCCTCTGCTGTAGTTGTGCTTTCCCGAAGCCATGCATGGATCAGCAAGGGGACTATGGATGGCAAAACACAGTGTATTGTGGTGCAAATTATGGTGGGGTTTAGTATTGGGCAAAAAGAAAAGAGTAGCGTGGGCAGAGGGTAGGGAAGGGATCCATTTTGGAGTAAAGGAAATTACTATTTAGACTATAACCTCATAGCATTACAGCTAAAAGGAGATTTAGGTTGTCATCTAATACAAATACTTCATCTTACAAATTAAAGAAGTTGAGGACCAGAGAGATGAAAGGCTGTATTTACACAAAGTTTGCCCAACTAATACCAGGCAGGATTAGGACTAGCAACCAAGTTTTCTGATTCATTTCACTAATCTCTCTCCCATACCAATGGCCTCGTCTAAGGCTTTCTGTAAATGGAGCCAGTTGTTTGACTGTTAGGTAGACAGTAGTTCATCTACCATGGAGGAGTTTTAGCCTTTGTGAGCAGGATCTATCTGTCCTCCTGTGTGCATTTTCCTATGTGTTGGGATATGTGTTACTAAGCCGAATGCCTCTCCCCTTTCAGAAGAGGATGATGAGAAATCTGATAATGAAAATGATGAACTGGATAAACAGATGGGAGATCTCAATGGAGAGGAAGCGGAAAAACTAGATGAAAGGCTCTGGGGTGATGAGGAGGAAGAGGAAGAAGAAGAAGAAGATGACAGTAAGACAGAAGAAACTGGACCAGGAATGGATGAGGTAATTTTGTTTAAGGGGAGAAAAAACAACAACCCAGTAAAGCTTCAGGGTTGTATCTTGTGTCGATCATATGAAAGAGAATTTTTTGGCACTAATATTTTCTTCTTTATGAATCCTCACTCCCCCCCTTTTCATCTTTCTATACCTTTTCCATTTCCCTTCCTTTCCTTTTCCTTCTTTGCTGCCTACCTCCAAGATTTATTAGTTTCATTGGTTACATTCAGATTACTGTGTGGGTAAAGCCGTGGATTGTGAATTAAGATTAGGAGAAAGGGAGAATAAAAAGCCTCTCTTGGGAAAAATGGTTTAAGGGAAGAGTCTGTCAGTGGCTACAGAATTCCTGCCATTGTTTTGGTTATTCCGGATGTATAAAATGATGGAGCTGGGAAGATCTTAGAGCAATTTGGTCTTTGTAGTGATACAGGGCAATGGTTCCAAATCTTTGCCTGAGCGTGGCACTTTGCATCTTGTTTGTGCAGTTACCTCTCCTTCCTTACGTTTGGATCTACCTTGAGTGTTATTCTTCCAGGCATTCATGGTTTCCTGTAGGCTGTACATTTCTGTATTGTGAGATTAAGAGAAAATTGCAAGGTCTGAGAACTAAATTGTTATATATGCAGTTTTTGGGATTGGGTGTGAAGGTTTTGTTTCTATACCCCATCACGTTACACATTTTCCCCACTTCTTTTTCTGTCTGACAAGGAGGACTCTGAACTTGTTGCAAAGGATGACAGCGTGGATGCAGGCAGTCACAACAAAGATCAAAAGCAGCCAAGCAAACAGGAAGAAGAAGGAGAGGCAGATGATGATGGACAAGGCAAAGAGAAAATTCATGAACAAATAGATGAGGTAAAAATAATTTTAAAATAAGTCCTAGAGCTAGTGGTGATTAATTGTGGATAGAGACAGCCTGATGAAAATTTCCTGACCCTTTCTGATTACCTGAGTTTTTGAGGTAAGAGACCTGTTCTTCTGTGTTCAGATTGTATCCTCTATCCTGAATATGTGTGAACATCACAGTAAAAAAAACACAACTCTTACAGACATTGTTGTTCACTGATATGGAATACAACTGGTGCTAGGGGGGCTAAGATGCCTCTCCCATCTCTTTCTATTTGATTTTGGACAAGTCTGTGCCTTCTGGCCCTTAGTTTCTTCCTAAGAATGTAGATTTCGCTGGTAATTTTATGTCTTTGTTGGCCAGTGTAAGCATGAATCTTAGAAAAAGATTAGCTAGCTAGCTAGATTAGGTTAGATAGATAGATTAGATAGATAACTAATGTACAATCCTACCACTAATCAATGAAGGATCTCCTCCTCAGTTGCTTGTGCCAGTTTCCATTCATTTACTGTCATTCCAGTTAACATGTAAAAGAATGTACAAAATGGGTACTTAATAGTATATTTAACTGCCTGCAAAGTGATAGAATATCCATGAGGCTTGAAGCCATGTGCATGCTTTGGTGTTAAAAACTGAATATTTTTCTCTGTGGTTGGTCATTGAGGACCCTAATATAGAATTTTGAAATGACAGCATGACTGTTAAAATCTTTGCTTGTTGGGGCAGTTAGGTGGCACAGTGAATAGAGCACTGGCCCTAGAGTCAGGAGGACCTGAGGTCAAACTTGACCTCAGACACTTAACACTTACTAGCCGTGTGACCTTGGGCAAGTCACTTAACCTCAATTGCCCTACCTTCCTCCCTCCAAAAAAAGCAAAAAAAAATTCTTTGCTTGCCAGTGATAAATTGAATAGACTGATTGATACCAAGGGACATCATACAGCAAACTCTTCTAAGAGACTATATGAGTTACACAAATGTGTCTTGTATGAAAGCACATTGCTTTAAAGAACCTGTTCAATTCAGTTAACATTTATTAAGTGCTGGATATGTCCCAGGTACTCTCCTAAATTCACGGCAAAGGAAATAGCCCCCTTTCTCTAGGAGCTTACATTCTAATATAGTAAGATATGTAAAGATATCTCTCTTCTGCCTACTAGAGGGAATATGATGAAAATGAAGTAGATCCTTATTATGGCAACCAAGAAAAGCAACCTGAACCAGAGCCTCTGGACCTTCCTGATGATCTGAACCTTGATGGTGGAGAAAAGAGTGATGAGGAGGATAAAGCTGAAGAAGGAGGTAGTACCAGTAGAAGAAACCACTTCAGTGATTGGAACATGCTAAAAATGGTTGAGAAGTATATTTTGCTTTTTAAAAAAAAAACCCTGTAACTTGAAAAAAAAGAAAACTTCATAAAAGATAGAAACTGGAATGGAAGTCAGGCCAGAAATCATATGATAAGATCAGTTTGAACTGGTTGCCTGTATTTTCTCATTGTTCTTTTTTCCCCACTTAAGAGTACACAGCGCTATGGAAACAGTCCATATAGTATTAAAATATAGAGAAAGAATATAGTCTATAGATAACTAAAATTCATTAATTGACTGGTGTCTCTTTAATCGTATTATTATTTCACTTTCTTGTATTGATGTTCCTTCTAGTCACTTTATTGTCTCTTCTCATTACATATGCTTGTGTTCTTTTTCTACCTTCTCTTATTTTTTTTCTCAGTTTATGTTCATGCACATGGACCCATAATACATATCATAGTCTAGAATGAATGCTTACTCTCTCTATATATTCATTGTATACTGATAAAGCCTAGGAACAGCCATTTATGCTGTAGATAACATAATTATGCACAGATACATAATTATAAATTATCATTTTGGGAAGGGACCTTAACAGATTTTCTCATTTTAAAGATTAAAAAAAAAACAAAACTAAATCCTAGAGATGTGAAGTTCATGTTCATAAAGCAAAGAGACTCAACCCAGGTCTTCCAGATTTCTGTACTCCTTTCATCTTACCACGAATCATGGGCTTACCGCTTTGTTCTGTGTCTCTTTTAATAGTAGGAGTGAGTAGGCATGACCCTACTCATCTACAAAGCAGCATGAAGTTTAGTCAAATTATTTGACATGGAAAATTCCAAATTTCTGCATAGAAAAGTAACACAAAATGTGTAGTGATTCTTTTAGGTATTGAGTAGTTGGTGCTGACATCGAGCTCTCTTCAGATGAATTTGTCCAGTAAGAAAGCAGTGTTCTGTTGGAGGTGCTATCACAAAGACTAAATGAAGGCTTGTCACAAAACATTTGAAATAAATAGGGATAGATTTCATTTGGATTCATGCTATAAGTTCTACATCTGATGAAGAACTTCTAGTTCTTATGTTCCCATGGTTGATACTAAATACATTTAAGCTAGTTTCATTTCTTCTATGTTCCAGAACATGCCTTTCATTGTAGATTTCTGAAACTCATCCTTCCCTTTACCTTTTCACTCTTTGGTCTCCAGAAACAAGTCCTCTTGAAATTGATGAGAAGTCAGTGGACGCAGAAGAATCTGGTTGTGGAGCAGAGGAAAAAGATCAAGATGCTTTTCCTGACCAAAGTGAGGAAGTTCAGGATCAAGATATGCCTGAAGAAGGAGCATCTGAAGATAACAAGATAGGGGAGGAAAAAGAGGCAGAGACAGAACCTGATGACCAAGAGAAACACCATGTTGAAAACTCTGAGGAAAATGCAGCTGAGGAAGATGAGCATCAGGAAGATGAGAACAAAGAGGCCAACATAGCCAACAGTGAGGAGAGTGGAGTCCCCACCCACGAAGGCCTCCAGCCTCAGGTGGGATGAGATGAAAGCAAATTGTTCTCAAAAACAGAGAGGGCAAGAATTATCTCCTTTTTGTTGGAATATCTGTTGGGTGGCAGGGTTAGAAAAACAACGTTTCTAACACACACACTTGTGATATATTTAATAGTTTAGCTTTTGCTCATCAGACAGCATGGAGCAATAAAAAGAGAATTGGATGTAGGGTCAAAAGATCTGGGTTCAAATTCTGGCCCTGTTTAGTATGAAGTTGAGCAAATCACTTGATCTGTTTAGGTTTTGAGTTCTTCATCTGTAAAATAATGGGTTAGGACCACAAATGACACAACATTTTTCTACCATGTAAAATGGGGGTTAGATTAAATGGTCTCAGTCTCCGAAGTGACTTTCAATCTACTTAGGTCAAGTCCAGCTGAGTACTTGAGGAAGACCCTCCCATAGTTAGTCACCTTTGTGACTTTATAGTTTTTGTGGTTTCCCTTTTATTGCCTCCTCTCACAGTGCTAATTATTATATTCGCTTTGATTTCAGCAAGAGGAGGAAAGGGAAATTCCGGAAGTGGATGAGGAGATGCCTGAAGCCATGGAGAGGAAGGAACATGAATCCTGTGGGCAGACGGGAGAGGAGAACCTACAGAGTGAGATTGCTCTTGAGCTAGCTGGAGCTGCATCTGAGAGGGACCAAGCTAAAGAGGTGATTTGGAGTTTCAGTTAACAGCTCAGGCTTGCTCTTGTTTGGTAGTTAACTCCCTTCTTCTCTCCTTGCTGCACTCACCACCTGCTCCCCGTTTAAAGAAGTCTTGGTAATGATTGGGAAGTATGACTTTTTTTTTCTTTTCTGGACATTGTGTAGTTCATCTTTGTTTATGCTTTATATGTATTTGTCCTACGGAGAAATCTACAGAAGATCATGCGTTTAAGTGATTTATTTTGCGGGTAGCAAGTGTTACTGGAGTGATGGTTTTGAGGAAACACCTTAGTTATTTTTTAAATAGTTTTCTAGGAGTGAGATTAAAATTGACTTTTCTACAAGTGATATATTTGTAGCAGGGCTGTCTTGTTTTTGACTGACCAGCAATTTTAAAACACTTTTAACTTTTATTTTTATATCCTAGATCATGAAGGGAATGTTCTGTACATTGACCTATACACAGTCAATGAATATTAAGTTGGTTGTTGTCTACTAGAATAAATTGTTGATAAGTTCTTCTTGCTTATTCCTCTTTGGCCTTGGATTTTCAGGAACATGGAAGTGGTACTGCAGATGCAAGGCAAGCAGAAGGCCATGAGTCCAAGCTGATGTCCCGGTTGGCTTCTCAGAAGCAGAGCAAGAAAAACACACAGGTCTGTTTTCTTTTTTTTCTTTTCATCTAGTGTGTAGGCTCTAGAAAGAGAGAATTCATAAATAGGACTGCCAATACCTGCTCATCTCTCTTCCTGACCCTGTCCCCCCATAAGAATTATATTGGAAAAAGTTGACACTGCTTTCCCTGCGAGGGCTGCCTTGCTGCAACTCCCTTCCTTGGAGCATCTTAGTTCAGGCAGGAACCATTCCTCTTAACTTTGTTTCTCCTCCACAAGTATCTATTAAAGTGTTTTACACTTTGGCTATAGTGCTGCATTTTATAAACCTATGATTTTGCTGGCATAAGTACTCTTTCCACTGACACAAATCACAGCCTATTGATAATTTCATAGATGATCTCTGATATTAACTGTGGCCATAAAAGTTAGCCACCTGATGGCTAACTTGGTATTGGTTTTGTGAACTCAGCTAGGCTTACCCTCCAGTAAGAGTTATACAGTTACTCCCCAGACCTGTATTATGTAGGCATCTTAGTGGTTATTGAACGAATGAATGTTAGTTTGAGATAGTCCCTAAAATTTCCATCTGCTCCATCTATCTGGTAGACAATTAGAAGAACAAATCTTGTTCCCAGGGCGCTTAGCAAAACCAGTCACCCATGTTGTAATATATCTACAATTTTTTCCCCCAGTTTTCTATTTTATTTTTAATTTATGGAATAAAACAAGCATTTCCATAACATAGTATAATAAAAAAGATGAGTACATATGAAATTTCAAATCTGCTATGCACAATTTGCTCTTCCTTTCAAATATACAACAAAATTATCATGTATATTTCTTTTTTTCCCTGCTCCACCCCTGCCTCTCTCCTGCTCTAGAGATGGCTACCATTAGATAGAAACATATATATGTAAAATTATCCTATATATACTTCTATTTATCAGTTCTTTCTTCGGATACAGATAAGGTCTTTCTTCATATGTCCTTTATAGTTAATTTAGGTAGTCATGATAGACAAAATAACTTGTTCACTTGAAGTTGTTCTTAAAACAATATTGCTGTTGCTGTATACAGTGTTCTCTTGGTTCTCTTCATTTTGTTCTTCATTATTTCATATGAGTCTTTCCACGTTTTTCTAAAATCATTTGAGCTCCTCATTCCTTATACCACAGGTAGTATTCATCACAGTCATATACCACAACTTGTTCAGCCATTGCCCAATTGATGGGCATCCCTGCATATTTCCAGTTCTCTGCCACCACAGAGGAGCTTCTCTAAACATTTTAGAACATATAAGTAGTTTTACTCTTTGTGCATAATTCCAGATTGCTCTCCAAAATGGTTGGATCAGTTCACAATTCCACCAATAGTGAATTAGTGTTTCAGTTTTTCCACATCTCTCCAACATTTATCACTTTCCCTTTCTATCATTTTAGCCAGTCTGGTAGGTATAAAATGATCTCTCAAGGTTGTTTTAATTTGCATTTCTCTAATCATTAATGATTAGAGAATTTTTTCACATGACTATAAATTGTTTCTATTTCTTTTTTTTTTTTGATATGAGATTCTTTATTAAATTTTTTTGAGTTACATCTTTTCTCCCCGTCTTTCCCCCGCCCACCACCCCAAAACAGCCATCCCAGTATTTCCCCCCTCCCCCAGTCTATTCTCTCCTATGTCACTTTTTGGTAGGGCAGGATGGATCTCCCAACTGCAGTGCCTGTGTATCTCAAGTTCCA
>CM053584.1:250401018-250445474 GCA_028627135.1 Pseudochirops cupreus | reverse complement strand
ATCTCCCCCTTTCACAAATCCCATTCACAGCTGCCCCTAATCTGCTCACCTGAAGCTTCTCAGCTCTTCCCGTCCAGCTGCCCCGGGGCACAGCCTCGGCTTCAGGCCAGGCTGGTTTCGGTTCGCAGTGCTGATATGGTTCCTCACAGCCGAGCTGACTTTAGTGGGAAGTATCTTTGCCTTTAGTGGGAAGTATCTTTGCGTGCGTTTTGGAGTTCCAGGATTGGTTTAGAGTCTTATTTTATGGGTATTTTGGGGTGGCTATGTGAGAGCTGCGATATGTTGCTGCTTCTACGCCGCCATCTTGGCTCCGCCCCCTGTTTCTATTTCTTTATTGGAAAATTGCCTGTTCATATTCTTTGACTATTTATCCACAGAGTTTTAAAAGAAAGCCTGGCCAGGCTGACAATGAACGCTCCATGGGAGACCACAACGAGCATGTGCATAAGAGGCTAAGAACAGTGGAATCCACCAGTTCAGCAGAGCAAGAAACAGCCCAGCCCCAAGCAAAAGTCGAAGAAGCTGATGCATTTGAACATGTTAAGCAGGGCTGCGAATCCTATGATGCACAGACCTATGGTAGAGTATGACTGGGTACCACAGAACAGTCATTGCCCTAGTTGATGCTATACATCTCTTTATGAGCTGAGTCTGTGAAGTTTCCTTGTTAACCTACTTTAATTTTAAATTTGGAGTTAAGGAAGAAAATTATGGATAAAAAATCTGCAGAAGTACTCTTAGAAGAAATTCTATTGTGAAGCATATATTGCAATAAAGGCTAAAGATTTCTATACCTGATGTGCTTTTTAAAATGCTTTAATCATTTGAAAAAAATCGCACTTAACATACTGTGTTCCCAGGTAGTTTGTTGCTTGTAGCTCATTTAAGGAGCTGTGAACTTGAAATAGATGTTTTCCTCAGTAAAGTAGAGAGGCAGAATGGAGTAGTCTAGCATTAGGATTCAGACATGAAGCCCCTTCTCCTAGAGGTCACTCCCTGACCTCTCTATGTAGTTGTCCATGTACATGGGATAAAGTTTACGGCTAATGTTTCTATAGCATTTTAAGGCTAATGACATTTTCCTCACAATAACCATATCAAAGTAAGCAGATAAAGCCTGTCTTACAGATTAGGGAACTGAGGCTCAGGGCAGTTAAGTGACTTGACCAGAGTCTGACCCCTGGTCAGTATTCCAGAGTCGAGATTCAAACCTAGGTATTCACGTTCCAAATTCAGTGTTCTTGATGCTGAATTACACTGCCTGTCCTATGAACTGATTAGTAAATATTACGGATTCAGTCATGTTTATTTGGTGCATCTATTTCCATAGTGCTGATTAATTATTTCACTTATTTGCACATATGTGGAAAGTAGTAAAGGGTAGTTGTTACTTCTTTGCAACACTGGGGACTCTGAGACAGGTATTTTGCATAGCTCATATAGTGGCACTAATAGATCGTGGAAATTAGAAATGAGAGAAATATTGTTGGTATGTCCTTACTTTCCCCCCAGTGATCCAGATGGATTTTTATGCTTTAACTACAGATGTGGCAAGCCAGGAGCAGCAACAGTCTGCTCATCCCCCCAGCAGTGAGCAGGAAGAGAACTCAGAAGATGCTCCTATGGAAATGGATGAACAACAAGAGGATCTCAGAACAGTGGATACACAGGAGTTGAAGCCAGATGAAGTCAAATCTGGTGCCTTAGCCACCCAAGGTAAGCCTGCCTCTTCTGCCCCTTCTAAAATGTATTCTGCTGGGTATTTCATGTCTTTCCCCATAACTAGTTTGCGCTTGTGTCCCAGTGATCACAAGACTTGGTAGTCTCTAATTCTTCAGTGTATTGCTGTTTTGGGTTTTGATTCTGTATAGAGTGTTAGGTTTCTTCCTGATTTGAGGGAGGGGAAAAAAGCCATCTTTGAGTGTCATGAAAACCTGACTTCTAATTTGAAGGGGGAAATTGAATAATGAAAATTGAAAAATGAACAGTGCTGAGTTAAAAAGTTAAACTTCCTGATTAGAAACCCTTGGACATGTTTATCCCTGGGCTCCTCCCAGAGTCATGAGGTTTATGTAGCTTAAGGAAGACAATTTGTTTCACTTGATCTAAAATACTGTCCTTTCATATGGAACCTAAAGCAAGTTGACAACTAAGTGCCCCCTCACTGAAGAGCCAGTCATATGCAAAATTGCAGAGCCAGCCTGCAGTCTGCCCCAGCAGGTGAAGACTTAGCTCTAACCTCTTTCTCCTTGAATAGGCAGAATCTTTCACCACTAAGTACCCAAGACAATATTGGGAGTAACATCTTGGACAGAAGGGAAGTGTTGCAGTTTAGAATAACAAAGAAAATATTAGCCATAAAGACAAGACTCTTTCTTCCAAGAGTGGCAGAAATGTAGGAACAGTATTATGTGGAGGTGAAGCTGGGGATATTTGAGTAAGATTATACCAGTTGATCTTAGACTCCTTTATAAAATAGGAGGTAAGGCCTTCTAATGAAGGAGTGTTGGAAGATGCAAGTAAGTAAATGATGTATTAAGAAAAGATGGAATAACCACTGTGCCAAGGGAATAAACCAGGTTTAGATAGTAACATAGGATTTGAATAGCATGTTTTCATGTAAAAATAGGTGATGATGAAACTGACATGGAGACCCAGCCAGTCCAGTCAGAAGAAGAACAAGATCTGAGACCAGACAAATCACCTGCCAAGATGGAAAATGAAGAGCAAGAGAGAAGTAGAGAGTCAGCCATCCATACAGCACCTCAGTACCTCACAAACTGGACTTTACAGGTATCAAAGTTCTCTGATAAATCTCTGATTTCAAAAGTGACCAAAATGCTTTTTAAAATGATTTTAAAATTCAATCCAGTGAACGTCAAGTGCCTACTATGTGTAAGACACTGGGAACACAGAGAAAAAATGTTCTCCAGGACATTGTACTCCAGGAGTTTATTATCTACTGGGAAGATATAAGTAGATAAAACTAATTTAGAGAGGAAGAGAGCCCTAACCACTGTGGAAATCAGAAAGGTTTCTCTTGGTAGATGGCATCTGAGCTGAGGGATTTTAAGAGGCCTAAGGTAAGGAGGAGGTGCATTCTAGGAAGGAGGAGGGGATAGCCTTTGTCAGAGGTGTGGAGGTGGAAGTTGGAATGTGAAGTTCTTGGAACAATAAGTAGTCCAGTTTGGCTACGACAGCCAGTGCAAGAAGAGAAGCAAGTGTGAGGTGGGGTTGGAGTGGCAGACAGGAAGCAGATTGTAGAAAGTTTGACATAAATGTCAGGCCAGAGGAATTAGTGATTTTCCCTTGTCGATTGAAAAACATTCAAGATTTTTAAGATGGTAAATAACTTGGTCAGACTCCTATTTTACAAGTAGTAATTTGAAAGCTTTGTGGAAAAGGTTAAAAGAAGGGAGAGGCTGTACTTAGGAATACCAAATAAAGAGTGGAGGGAAGAGATGAAGTTCTGACTTAAGTAAAGGAGTGGCATATGAGGGTGGAGAAGGGAATGGGAGGATTGTGAGGAGCAAAACTGACCTAGGTAAATAGGAGTTTGAGAGGTAGGAGAGAAGAGAAGGAGATTGTGAATACTTTTTTGGATATGTGGAAAAAAGGAAAAACAGCCAGAGTGAGAGTGATAGACTGGGAGAAGAGAGAGATAACTGGACGGACTGAACTGGAAATTACAATGAAAATGAAGAATAGATTTGGGAGGTTTGGGGGGAAAAGAGGTGCAGTAGAAGGGGAAGGGGAAGAATATACATGAGAAAACAGTAATTTCAGGAATTTAAAATCATGGTGGATGTCGTTTTTGTAATGGCGAGATCCAGGATATAGAGCATAGAATAACTGAGGGGACCAGAGTGAGCGGTGTTAATGTATATATTGAATTCCATGAGCACTAAGGTAGGGATTAGCGTTGAGAGAGAATGAGACTGAGCAAATGCCAAGAGAGCAGGTTTCAGAGTGATTGTGGTAAAGTAGCAGGGACTATGACCCTCCCTAGTGTGTTACAGGATATGAGGAACAAGGGAGCACTTAGTACTTTATAGAACTTTCTAGAATATTTTAGATTCTAGAATCTATTCCTGGGATAATCCTCTATTCTTTTTTAAAAATAATATTAAAGATTTTCTTCAAGTCATTCATGCTAGCTATCTGGCATAGATAATAGCAAAACAGGACTGTTACTCCTATTCCTCATAGAACAGAAGAGGGAGGCAGTCCTTAGCTATGTTAGTGTCTGAGTTAGTTGGCTTTAAACTCGGTTTTATTGTCCTCATCGCTGTTATAGCTACTGGACACTTTATAGTTAGCCAATGGCTAACTAACTAATCATTAATTTACAGTTGGTGGGTGTGGATGCTGACGTTTTTGACTTATGGCCTGTTTGCAGAAAAGGTCAGCAGCTGGTTTTGGTTTTTTTTTTTACTTATAAATCCATGTGCCCTTGCTAATCTCTGGCTGCGTCTATAAATTGAGACATGAAGCAAAGAAAAAAAGGTGGAGGGCAGTGCTCAGAATGCTAAGATCTTGGATTTGGAAGGCACCTTGGAGATCATCTAGCTCAATCTCTGTTTTTTAATTATGAAGTTAAATTAAGTGTGTGGTACACAAGGTGACTTAGCTTCCTTTGAGAAAGATTGAGAGAGAGGTATCCCATGACAGGAGCATGGGGTACAACCATAAGAGTGGACTAATTTCTGGTTTTCTCTTCTTAGCACATTGTCAGAGATGTTGAGAAACTAAGGCAAGAGCTGGAAAGACAGCTAGAAGCATGGCAAAAGCAAGAGCCTGGACACCCAGATGAAGTGAGTGACCTGATTAGATTGATTTTAGACAAACACCCCGTTATTGACATGAAAAATCCTGAGATTTCAAAGGGTCATCGATTTCAAGCTAGAAGGGGTTTTTAGAGGTCATTTTACAAATGAACGATAGGATGAAAAATATTTGTTAAGCTCTTCTTATGTGCCAGGTGCTATGCCAAGTGTTGGGGACTCAAGTAGAAAATAAAGAGAGTTCATGCTTTTCAAGGAGTTCACCTTCTAATTAGGGTATAGAATATCAAAAAGGGTTCCAATATAGGACGGATGGCAAAGTCCAGAGATCCTCACAGTTCGTCATCCAAGTAGGTAGATTCTCCAGAGGTATGGAGGGGATGCCCTGTGGCAGGGCAGCCAATAAGGACTATAAGCTTCCATCTTACTGGAAGGCTTCCTGTAGCCTGGTCTTCTCTGCCCAGTGAGGGGACATTATGTGTCAGAGGTCACACAGGTTATTGTGGCAGAGCCCAGACTGGAAACCAGTTCTTCTTGTTAAATCCAGTGATTTTTCCACTGTTCTGTATTTTATGAGTTATTTTTAAGAAATCTCAACATGGGTCCCTTGTTTTAAAGACCTAGAAAACTTCATACCTTCCATTAAATAGTAATAGGGAACAGCATTGGCATAGATAATTGAAACTTTCAAAGCTTCGCTTTATCCATTTATTTCAGCCTCTTTCCCCATGATTCTTTTCATCTGAACTAAGAAATAGCAAAATTAATTTGTTTAGGCCACTTTGATTTCTCTTCCCCTGCCTTTTATGGAAACACTCATGAAGATGTAGTGGTCAAAAAGCAGTGGTGCATTAATGAGGGTGGAAGGAGGAGAAGGTAAAAGCAGTCTACCTACATGGTACAGTCTTGATTAATCAAAGGAATGTTGTCATTATTGATGACTTTGTTGGGATCTTTTTAAAGTGTTCTTCATTATAACCACACACATGCATGTGCTAATGTACTTGGTCTGTTGTATTAACAGAAAGAGCCTTGTTGGTTGGGTGGCCAGAGGACTAATTTATCTGGTTAGTTCTTGGAAATACTTGTATTTGCTTGGCAGCTTCACTTTTGGAAACTTGTCCATGATGAAGTGTTTGGCTCTTATGTTATCAGCACCCATCTACTGAAAAAAGGAATCTTTCATCTAGAGCAGATGTTAGTGTATTTAGATATGTGAATACTCTAGTGCTTCCTCATACAGAGTTTTTCCTTCCCTCAGTCAGAATTGAGTGGTCACATATTCTTCATGAATGGGGTGCTTGGGATGAAGAGAGCAAGGCAAAGTGATTAAGTAGCACAGAGCAAAAACTAATTAGAGATTGCTATGTAGGGCACTCTTTGCAAAGCTTCTTTCCAAGTGCCTTCATGATTTACTCTCAAGTAATGAGGGTTCTCTTGTCCCAGGAGAAGGCAGCAGCTGAGATGTGGCAGCAATACCTTGTCCTGACTGCCCCGCTTTCACAGCAACTCTGTGAGCAGCTTCGACTTATCTTGGAGCCCACCCAGGCAGCCAAGCTAAAGTAAGTGGTTTTTTTTCAACTAATTGATTAAAGTTCATTGAATACCTATGGTGTATAGGAAACTTGGTGATTTGGACAGTTATGATCTATCCGTATGCATCCTTACAAGTACAGTCTAGTTATAGGGAAAGAACATAGCATTGTAATTGCAGGCATTCGGAATTTGTTTTCATGTGACTCAGAGTAAAGTTTATCCTTTAAATTCCTTGTTAAATGTGCTGGGAATTTTTTTTGGTATTCATGAAGTTCATCCATTAGCCTCTGTTCAAAAACATTAGCTGGTGCTTGCCATACTTCTTTTATGTAAGAGAATTGTGACTTTTGATGTATCCAGAGTTATAGCCGTGAAGGTCTGGATCCAGGAACAAGGGTCTCTGAATATTTTTTGTCTTAATTAATTTTGGTTCTGCTTCTCAACTCTCCTCACCCATCCCCCTAAATCAAACTGAACCAAACAACTTATGGTTTATTTTTTTTAATTTGCTAATATTTTATTTTCAAAAACTTATTTTACAGAGGAGACTATCGAACTGGCAAACGACTGAACATGAGGAAGGTCATTCCGTACATTGCTAGTCAGTTTCGGAAGGACAAAATCTGGCTTCGAAGGACCAAGCCCAGCAAACGCCAGTATCAGATTTGCCTGGCCATTGATGATTCCTCTAGCATGGTAGACAACCATACCAAACAGGTAAAGAGGAAAGACAGTAAGAGAATTTGCGTGATGAGGAGTACATGGGTGATAATGCAGTCACCAGACTTTTAAAAATGTCTTTAGAGGTGGATGTGAATTGCTTAAATTTCATCAAAGGAGCAGTAGTATAATTGAGACCCAGAATTTGAAGTGTCTTCTGCCTTAAAGTAGTAAGTTCTATTTGGATTATTTTTTTATTCACAGACAAGTTTTGAGATTGGAGTAGTTTTGACAGTTATCAATATATTCAATAAGTTTTAAACTAAACTATGTTATTAATCACTTATCTAGTCAGTTGAATCTGAACATTTGAAGCATGCTCATAGTACTGAAAGTTTTAAATGCTTCCATAATGCACTTTTTTTGGTCAGAGATTAGTAAGGGGTCACTATGCCAACCCCACCCCAAATTTCTGTGTGTCTCAGTGGAATTCTCTTAAGTAAACAGAAATGAAACTGGAGACTATTGTTGTAGCTCTATTGCTAGAGAAAAATAATCACATTTGCATGGTAGTAATTACATTAGGTACTATAAAGCACAAGTAACACTAAACAGACAGACACACGTATACTCTTTTTTGGGAACAGTTGACATTTGTCATCTTAGGCCTTTTGCAACAAACTCAATTGTGTAAGTATCCCAAGCTGAAATAGTTGAGTCACTAGAATTTCAACATTGTTGATTGTTGCAGTATGACACCGCAAAGGTATGTTTCTGCATTCTTTTTTTTTTTAAGCCATACTGGATTCTTAAATTGGCTTTGATTAGGGCATACCTGTAGAAGAGATCATTTTCCTCTGTAGTAAAAAAATGAACATTAATTTGGGTTACCTACTTGGACATTTTATCTTAGGTAAATGCTAATGCAGAGACTTGAGTAAGGTAGACCTGAGTTAAAATCCAATCTCAGATACTTACTAGCACTATGTGTGACCCTGGCCAAGTTTGCCTGTTTGCCTCAGTTCATTCAACTGTAAAAATGGGTTAATAGCACCTCCTTCTTAGGGTTATTGTGAGGATCAAATAAGATAATGTTTGTAAAGCACTTAACAAAGTACCTGGCACCATAGTAAGTACTTAATAAATTCTTATTTCCTTCTTTCAACTCCTATACCTTTTTACAGCTTGCATATGAATCATTGGCAGTGATTGGAAATGCTCTGGCCCTTTTGGAAGTGGGTCAGATTGCTGTATACAGGTAAGGATGCTATTTCATTCTAGGGAGTAAAAAAAAAGATAAATTGAGGTTTGGTTATTTAGATCATACATCAAAAATATGTCTTTTTTTTTCTCTAAGCTTTGGGGAAACAATTCAGCTGCTGCATCCATTTCATGAACAGTTTAATGATCAGTCAGGAACCCGGATCCTACAACTCTGTAAATTCAAGCAAAAGAAAACTAAGATTGCACAGGTATGAAGGAAAAGTGTAAATGTTTTTTGAGCTAAGTGGTCTTTTGCAGTTACTTTCTTCAGTTTTTAATGTGTCTCTTAATTTTATGTCATTTTTATTTCTGCATATCCTCCCTCTACATTTAACCTTACAAGTCAAGTCATGCTTTGTAACAAAGAATAAAAAGGAGGAATAAAAGAAGTTCAGTAAAAGTAAACAGCATCAGCCAAGTCTCACATTATATGCATCATTTTCCACACATAGTCTAGCACCTCTTTTTTTCAAATCGGCTATTTTCAAAGTAATGTAGGTTAGGCTAGACTACTTTGAATTGCAGAAAGATTCCCAGGTAGTACCCCCTTTATTTTAATTGATGTTCAAAATAAAATTCTATTACAGAAAACAAATGTGGTTATTTCCTTGGAGTCAAAACAGAATTTGACCTATATTTAGGAATTCTCTAAATATCCCTTGGATTAATTTACTTATGTAGGCCTAAATATCTCTTTCCCCCCCAACTGTCTTGCTCTTCTGAATAACTCAGAGTACTTTATGGAAAGAGGTAGAGAAAGGAGGAAGAATGATAAGGAGAAGGAAGGAAGATCTCAGGCGATTTTTTTTTTTCCTAAATAGTGGATCTACTGAAATGAAGCAGGTGGCACCTGTAAATGTTGGGTTATAGAATTGATTCTAGACATGCGTCTGGAACTTTTTTAATGCACCACGGCCTCTTTTATCTTGAGCATCTTGGAGTATTTTATAAAGAGAATTATCTATTCCTAATGACTCCCATAAGGTGGGATGAGGGTCAAGTGTCACTATAGTTTTGGGTTTTGGAGAGACAAAGTCCAGGGGTCTTTTGCCATTTTCTAAGTCAGTCCAGCAGTTGTTGTGGAGTATAACTCAGTCTTCTCAATGCTATAATTCAGGATTCTGTCTTTACACTTTTAAAGTTTCTTTGTTATTGTTGATGGGTATGGTTTTTTTTGTTGGCTCATCAAAATTCACTGTTCCTTGTGGAAATTATGGGGGAGCATGTCCCCCATATGCATTACACTTGGGCTATCCTTTGCAGAACATCAAGCATTATTTCCTTGCATTTATTTATCTTGGCCCAGCTGGGAAATTCATTACCTAGTGATGCCATGGTGCAGCTTCTTAACAGGGTGGAAAGTTTCTATTTCATGATCTGTAGTTAAGAAATATAGGCCCCTTATGGGATAAAGTCTTCTATATTCATGAGGGCAAGAAATGACAAATTTTCTTTTTTCTATTTCCTGTTCAGTTTTTAGAATCATCAGCAAGCATGTTCACTGCTGCACAGCAGCTCTCTCAAAATATCAATCCAGGTGAGCGCAGTTCTGTTCTCTTTGGTAGTGAGCCCACTTGTTCTATATTTTCATCATATTTGCCCCACTGCATGCAAACCCTGCCTCTGAATGTCTGCACTTCTGGAAACCTTTCATTAAAAAGTACTCAAGTTAGATAGGTTGGTGGTTTCAGACAAAGACGGGAATTCCTGGGCACAAAGTCAAATTTCCATAATAATGGAGAAATACCAGTGAGCTTTAATCTACAATCACCTCTTCCTCACCTCTTGGTTTTGAACTACAAAGCTACATAAACACATGTTTATAACTGCTTTCCCTACTCTGTGCTCATCACCTCTGTTGGTAGCCTGGGAGCTCCGGACTCAACTGGGAGGTAAATAGAGACTGTGGGTAACTTCCCTGCAAATAAAGCCCCGAGGTTTTTCATCTATTTCACAAGGCTTATACCTCTTCTATTACAGTACTTCGTTTTCTGAATTTTTCTCCTTAATTGCAATATTGGCACAGTTTCTAAAAGTTGCCAAATTTTTTTCCTAATATGAGTAACTGAGTTATTAAAAATAATTCATTTTGTTTCTTCTCCTGTGTACCTTCTAATACCTAGAAACCGCACAGTTGCTTCTCATAGTCTCTGATGGCCGAGGCCTTTTCTTGGAGGGTAAAGACCGAGTCACGGCAGCAGTTCAGACTGCCTGCAGTGCAAACATTTTTGTCATCTTTGTCATACTGGATAATCCCAATTCTCGGGTAAGTGGGTGCTAGAGGGAAAGTCTATGTTTGACATATTTTTTTCCTGTGACTTTTCTATCGGAAACATGGTACATATTGATCCTTGTAAAGTAGATTGCGTTTTTTATATCTTTAATTAAGCCAGGCAACTATTTATACCACATGCTAGATTGAAAGATTATAGTGAAACAAGCCCTGCCCTAAAGGAGTTTACTTTAAACTTTAGTCTTTTTTCTTCAAGATGGCTTTAAACACCCTTGAAAATGTCATTATCCCTTTCCTCATTTACTAGCATTAATATCAGTAATGATCTATCTAATGGCAATGAGCATCAAAATACTTTGTTAAAATACCTAAAATATAATTTGTTTCAAGCACTGTATCTCCAAATGGGATTGTGCTAAAATGTGTGGCTGGGAATTTTTTTTTTTGGTGATAGTAATACATTTTCAGAAAATTAAGAATTTAAAGTGACTTTGCCATGAAATAGTGCCCAATCCACTTTAGGATATTTTTATATTCATTCAGTCATCATTCAGCACATACATTCATCATTCAGCACATATATTAAGTGCCTAATGTGCTGAGAGCCCCCTATACCAAGCCCTTGTCAATATATAGTATTAATTCTTTTGGAGATGTAAAGTTTAAATAAGAAGCAGACCCTGCCTTCATGGAGCTTAGGAAAGTCCTGGAGAAGATGTGTAGGAAGGAAGGTCATCAAGAGGCAGATAGGAGACTAACCTTAGTGTAAGGAGTAAGGGTCTCTACTTCTGTGAGTAGGTGGAAGATCAGAACTTCACTGTGAGGTCAGGAGGACACAGGTAACTCTAATAGAATATATGAAAAAGTAGTCCAGAATGAGAGCTCTGAAACTGGGAGGAGGAAACTATTGCCAAGGACATGATCAAAAAAGTCTTCATGCAAGACCAGTTGAAATAGACTTTAAAGGTGAGCAGGAATTAACCAGGTGAAGAGTGGTAGGAAAAAATTCCAAGTATAGTGAACCACATGAACAGAGACATGAAGTCAGATGTACAGAGCATGTTTGACAAAGAGTAGTTTAGTTTGGCTAGACCATAGAATATGAGGCAGGAAATAAATAGTACTTATAGTAGATAGTAGGAAGAGAAGAAAAAGATTGAAAAGGTAGATTGCTCTCAGATTGTGGAGTCTTTTGAATGCCAGATAGAATCATAAACTTACTCTGCAGGCAGTAGGGGCCCTTGAAGATATTTCAGCAGAAAAGAGGTACAAGATGAGATAAATGTAATATGTTAGTATGATGGATGGATTGGAGGTAGGAATAAACTTGGAAGACCAATTAAGAGGCGGCTATAATAATCCAGAAATGTTTCTTTGAAGTTCTGTTCTAGAGTGGTAGTATTGGAAGAAAGTAGGGGTGCTATGGAGTTAGTGATAATTTGCAGGTGGAGTAAAGAGTCAAGGATAACACCAACCTTTTGAACATAGGAGACTGGGTTAATGGTAGAGTAGGGTCAGGAGAGAGGATAAAAATATGTGATTTGGATTTTTTTTTTTGAGGTGAGAATGGGACATTTAAGTAGAGGTGTCCTCTCAGTAGCTGAAAATGAAGACCTGGGATTTAGAAATGAGGTTGGTTTTGGAGAAAGATGTTTGGAGTCATCTTCGTAGCTTGTAGCAGAAATGAGTGGAATTAAATGAAACTGTCAAGGGAGTCAGTGAGCAAAGAAGAGGGACCAAAGATGGAATCTTGGGGAATATCCACTTTTACCAGCAAAGGATTGGTTTTGTTTTTTAAAGCATTTATTAACTGCTTACTATGTATGGAGCACTAGAAATACAAATAAAAACACAGTCCTTGCCCTCAAGGAGCTTACAATTTAATGAAAAGGACAGTAAAGAAACTAAAGTGATAATAGGATGTAGTGGGAAAAAATCCACAATCAGAAGTAAAGCCTGGTGAGGAAGGAAGGAATCAACATTGCTGGCCTGAGTGTTTCCTTAAAGTGCATGTTCTAAGGGAAATTGGCCAATTGGGCGTGCTGAGTAGGGGGAGGGGAGTGTCATAGAGTTGGAGAGATCTTTCAGGGTGAGAAGGCCTTTAGGGAATGGTGGACAAAGAAGTCCAGAGTCAGGGGCAAAACCCAGAGAGGAATGAAAGAGTAGATGCTTCAAGAAATAGAAGAGAACCATGGAAGTATAATTAGTGTCTCTAGACACCAAATGAGCATGGAGTTAATCAGCAAGTAGAATTTTTTCATACTTTGTAGAGATCAAAGGAGGCTGAGGACTGGAAAAAGACCATTAGATTTGGTAATTAAAAGGTCCTTGTTGGCCATTGAAGTTCTGGGTATATTTTTTTTCTAGAAGTTCAGTAGCTATGGGAAAAAGAGAATTGGGAGAGTAGTTGGGTGAAATCAAAGGGTAAATCTGAGACTTTTTTAGGATATTGAAGACTTAAACACGTAAGTGCATGGAAAGGAGTTAGTGCAAAGTAATATAGTGAAGATTCATGAAATGGAGGGGTTGACTATAGATGAGACAGAACGGGATCCAGGGTACAGGACCAGAAGGAATGTCAGAATGAGCCATAGTGTCAGTACATTTTGAGCAATAAAAGACTAATTCACATGAGATAGTCTGGTGTCTGCTTGGTGAAAAGGGAAACAAGTCATCTTATTTCATTGTTTTTAGAGAAAAGAAAATATTTGAAACAGTTGCTTAGGGACAGTCAATAATGGTAGAGTAAAAGTATCATTGAGCCATCGTGAGAACCTAGGTGAAGTTATTCATCATAAATTTATAGTGGCTGAAAACATGCCAATTTTAATGACTGGTGGGATTCATTTAGGAGTAGAGAAATTAGGTGCTACTAGGGGTTGCCCATCTATGTGATATAGATTAGTAGGTTGAGAATGGCAGCATTAGGGAGTGAAGGAGCCTAAAGTATTTAGATATATGCCTTCTCAATAAGAAATGATTATTTAAATAGAAATAGGGGTCACTTTACTATCCAGGAATTTAGTTTGGGGAATTCTGAAGTTCTCAAATCAAGATGTGACTGACCAAACATGAGTGATTAGGCCTTCAATGTTTTCTTCCTATGATGTATCAGTCCTTGGCAACACAGTATTCTCCCTTGCATTTACCAGTTTTAAAACTTATTTTGTCTCTGTTTTCAGAAAAGCAAGGAAATATATCAAATATACCTTACATCATTCATATTTTTTCTTTCTGTTCATATTGGCAGGATTCCATCTTGGACATTAAAGTTCCAGTATTCAAAGGACCAGGAGAACTGCCGGAAATTCATTCCTACATGGAGGAGTTCCCTTTCCCCTTCTATCTAATCCTTCGAGATGTGAATGCACTTCCTGAGACACTTGGTGATGCCCTCAGGCAATGGTTTGAGCTGGTGACAGCTTCTGATGGGCCCTAAAAGTTGGCACCAGAGCCTGAAGCCAGCTCTTCATTTGTAGCATGGTTAGAACAGTATTCCTCATCACCAGATGCTCCCAGTTGGACAGCTCTTTCTAAAGTTGAAAGGTTTTGAGTGTGTGACGTTCTTGAATCTTTGTTCTTAAGTGAACCCAGAGCTCATTTGCAAGATGTCACAGTTTTGGCTACAGTGCTTAAAATAGTCAGTATTTACATTTTAATTTAATAACACTATATCAGAATCTAAGGACCACTCTCTGGGACTGGTACTCGGGAGCCTAGAGAGAAAATGTAGATGGGGCATTGGTAGAAACATTGTTTTCAATGTGGCCTCACCTGTGAATTCTTAGAAGAGTTCCATGATATTTATATACCTGCCCTAGAATCATTATTGCCCATGCAGACATCATATCATTGACCTTATGTCCCACAACTCCTGCACCATCCATTCTCATGCATCCCTACTCTTCTCAGCTGAAAATAAGCTTGGAGGATTTTCTGGGTATGGCAGCAGCCTTGGAGAGCAGCTGTCAGTGATGAACAGGAGGGGTTGAGTGTAGGTGGGAGAGCTGATTAGCTTCTCCAGTATAGCAGGAAGAAGAGTAGCTGCCTTTTCCACCTTTCCCTTGTTGCAGCTTTGCCTTAATAAGCCTGCATCATGCATTCACCAATCCTGATTGACTGAGACAACTGATTTAGGCTGGTGAGTTTTGAGTGTAAGAGATCATTTCTTACCAGGATTAGTGTGAAGGGAATGAACTGTCCTAGATGGGAGATGCCATGTGCTTTCCGTGTTCTTGTATCCTATCTGAGCACTGTGGATTCTAGTTAACTTTCACAGCAGTTTTTAGGCCTTGTGGAAATGGGTTTTTGTGTCCCGTCTTCGCTGCTCCCTCCCATTTGCTACTGTAAGCTACTATGCAATGATGAAAAGGTTATTTTTGCCTGTTGCTTTATTTTTTTTCCAATATCTCGGTGCCGTTGTTTACCGCCGTTGTTGTAGTAATTTATTTCTTTAGCTGATATTTTTCTGAACTGTTGGGGAGGAGGATGTGATAGGAAAAGCAGTTCCCCATACTACTTTTGAGTAGTGAGGAACCAGGCTTATTTCTAGGAAGGAAATGCTGTGTTTGGGAAATATTGAGCAGCTGAATTTATTTTTGCAGTCAGAACATGTTTATGGTTCTTGGGAGGGTTTCTATTCAGCCAAAAAAACCAGTACTTGAATACTTGAAATTGTGTTCTTTGTTCTATTTAATAACAATTTTTAAATGTTGCTGGTGTCTGATGTCAAAAAGATATTTTGTAGTAAACATGCCATGATATGAATATCCCTATGTATGTATTTGACACTGTGAAGTTTGCCACTTGTCTGAGGTGGTCATTAAAGACAGATTATTTGTTGGTTAACCAAGTGTCCTAAAGCATGTACATGATTTTTTTTTCATTGAAAAAGCTATGCATCTTCTATTCTTGGAAAATAAAAAGATGTATCACTGTTGTATGTAACTTAGCCATTCTTAATGGAATTAGCTATAGTAGACAGAAATCTAAAAACACCCACTGAGGAGTGTTCTGAGAATTAGCAAATGAAAATGGCTGACATTTATATAACTTTTTATTTTACATACATTATCTCATTTGAGCACTTTACATACATTATCTTATTTGAGTGACACAACCCTGTGAAATAGGTATTAAAAATCTTCATTTTATAGCTGAGGAAACTCGGGCTTGTAAGAGTTAAGTGACTTGACAGTGGTTACATAGTAAATGTTAAAGGTAGGATTTAAAACTTAACTGCCATGCTGTATCACAGTAGCAGAAGATGCTAGTTGGAATCTGAGGGATGCAGTGTTAGGTACTGGTCTAGGACCAGGAACTTTCCAGGAAAAGTTTGAGAGAATTAACATGATTTACTCCTGTAACATGAATCATTAGCAAAGGGGCTAGAATGCATAGAATTTTCTAGGAGGATCGGTTATTTACAGACAAATCCTTCCTGGATACATTCTTAGCCTATGAAGGCTATGGAGTCTATATAAGGCCTAGGCCTTCATCTTCTGTGTTCTTCCACGCCCAATATTTTCCTTAAAGAAGATGGCTAGAAGGCTATAATCTGATACTGTTGTTGGAATGAGAAAGCTTGTTACTGAAAACAAAAAATGACACACCCTAAGAATGGATCATCTAGTCAGACCCTTTCATGAAGCATCAATTTCCTCTATAACATAACCAACAAGTGATTGTTCAGGAAGATTTGAATTGACAGAGAATTTTCTATCCTGAGTCACAGCTAATTCCACTTTGGGAGAGTTCTGATTCTGATGTTTTCCTTTATTGAACTCTAATTCTACCTATTGGTCTTTTCTTCTGCCCTCAGGGGCTATGTGGAATAAGTGATCTCAATTTCTACATGATAGCCCTACAAAGATTTGATTGCAGTAATTGTGTCATTTCCCTTCCCTGCCTCACCCACTTTTCTTCAAGCTAAACATCTCAAAGGTCTTAAGCTGGTATTCGTATGATAGTTTCCAGTTGCCTTCTGGATATAGCTTATTAATGACCTTCCCCTAAATTACAGTTCCCTAGAACTGGACGTGGGTACTCAAGATTTGAACAAAGCAAGAGTACAACAGGACTCCCACTGTCTTCCTTGTTTTGGATTTTATACTTCTAATGCAAGCTAAAGTCAAATTGAATTTCTGGTTGCCATTTTACATGGTTGATTCATATTAAACATACAGGTCACAAGAACAAATCAAGATTTTGTCATCACTTGGTACTGTTAGACACATCTCTCTAATCCTGTATTTGTGCAATTTATCTTAGAAATCCAAGGAGTGAGACAACATTCATGCTTATTAAATATCATTTTACTATATTTGGCCCTTTGTTTTAACCTATTAACCTTTTTACCAGTTCTGTTATTCAATATATTAATCAACAAAGTGTCTCACGCTATCTTTGGGGACAAGAAGGAGAAATGTAGTACATTTAAACAGATGTGGGACTGGTTGACAAGGCAAAGGATCAATCCAAATTGGTCAGTGCTAACTTGGGAATTTTCTACTGGAGTGCCCTAGGGACCTGTTCTTGGTTCTGTGTTTTTCGACATTTTTATCAAAGTCCTGAATGAAGGCATATGTGGCATGCTAATCAAATCTGCTGATATATAAAATCCAGGAAAATTAAGTCAGGATCCAAGAATATTTCAATTTTATTAGAATTCAACAAATAAACCCTCTACGATTTCGCCTTCTCAGAGGAGTTTCAGCATAGACCCAAGTAAGCAAATACAAAATAATTGCAAAAGGGATAGTGCTTATAACTGGGAGGAAATCAGGAGGTGGAACCTGAAACCTAGTCATATCCTAACTCTAGCAAGTACCTAACATTTTTGTGACCTTAAGCGAAATCACTTCAAATTTCTCAAAAGTTTCAGTTTCCTCATCTTTACAATGCAAATAATATTGGCACTTCCTCTCAGCATTGGTGTGAGGAAAGGATTTTTGTGAAACTTAAGATGCTAAGTAATGTGTGATTTATTTTATCCGTTCTAAAATATTCAGGTCAGATGCAACCTCTATAGAATCTTTCTTGAACCTATTCTTCCTTCGCTCCCCACTCCAGCTGAAAAATCTCTGTGTACTGCTTTTTAAAATGATAATAATAATAATAGTAGCTAACATTTATATAGTACTTACTATGCCAGGCACTGTGCTAAGCACTTTATAATCATCTCATCGATTCTCACAACAATCATGGAATGTGTTATGGTCCCCATTTTACAGATGAGGAAACTGAGGCAAACAGGTTAAGTAACTTGCCCGGGATCACACATCTAAGGAAGCGTCTGAGGTCAGAATTGAACTTGAGACTTCCTGACTCCAGGTACAGCTCTTTATGTGTGATACTACCTAGCTCCAATATATCATGTAGTTATTGCATTTTACTGTATTTCTGTACCTTCCCTATTAAGTTCTGTGTATCTCTAAATGTTGCTCCTAGTAAGATCTGTGAGGGAATAAGTAGAGCAAGTCATACTAATCTTAGTGTATGCTACAGATTATCTGTGCCTTATACAATATAAATGAATGGAGGAAAGGAAAGGAAGAGCAGGATGCTGGGGAGATAAGAGATTATGCCATTATTAATCTATCAATGGTTAGTTGTCCTTTGTTCTCAAAGAGGACCAAAATGATAGCACTATGATGGGGTCGTATGATCAATTTGAGTTCAGAAGGCTCTGCTATAGGTCAGGCACAAATAGTCCATATGAACTAACATTTGGAGTGAAGAGGTCTCTAAATTTGAACTTCTCGTTTCCTTTGACCTACTGCAGTTCTGCTTTATCTCGTATCATAATCAATTCCAAAGTTCTTCAGAGAGACCTTGAGAGTGTCTTATAAATTGTGTTAATAATATATTAATATTATGTAATCATTTCTGGCCTCCATGGGAGAGCTTGGCTCCTATCAGTTTTCTGTGAAATAGTCTTTTGGGCAAACGTACTTTTGGCATTTGAACAATGTAGCCAGCCCATCAGAGCTGCACTCTGGTAGTTTGAATGCTTAGCAGTTCAGCTCAAGAAAGGACCTCAGTGTCTCATGCGGGAGACCATTTTTGTGTTGTGAGTGGCAATGGATGAGGCTATAGATAGGGTAAGATTGAAGATTGGAGAAGGAATGATTCTGTAGGCTCACAATTTACTCGAGAAGACTTGGGGGATGTGAACAAGAAAATAAAAGAGGGGTTGTTGGTATACTCAATGTATCACAACCCATTCACCATGAAGAAGCTCTTCCTTATTCTCCATTTGAGAACTCCTTAACATCCTCCTCTTTCTGCTACAGTCTGTGTTGAAAAGGTTGCTCTTCTTTGCCAAGGCTAATTTCACCCATGTCGAAAGCTCTCTCTGAGGAAATCTCTCCACAAATGCAGACTGTTTAGTTTTTAAATCCATATACAACCTGACCCTAAACTATCTTTCTAGAATGGACATCATCATGATCCTTCCTGTATTCTGTGATTGAGACAAACTGTTGTTCCTCAAACAGGACCCTCTGTGCCTTTTGGAGGATCCACCCATATACCTGTAATGCACTCCTTTATAGGGATCCTTTTTTGTTTGTTTTAATTTTCGAGCACCATCTTCCTCATGAAAACTTTGGAGATTCCCCCAACTGCTGGATTCACTCCCTTCCAAACAATCTTGTATTTAACTAATTTGTATTTATTTCACTTTTAATGCTATATTCGTTTCTTGTTTTCTCCATTAGAATATCAACTCACTGCCAGTAGAGGTTCATTTCATTTTTTTGTACAGGAGCCCAGAAGAGGCTATTTGCAACCTAGGGGCAATTCTTAACCATCTTATGTGTGTCCTAGACACCTTTGGGCAGACTGGTGAAGCCTGTGAACCACTTATAAGAAAAACATTAGCTTTAATTCATTTGTAAAAGGAAATGCTAAATTTCAATTAGAGGATAGTGAAAATAAAAATGTAATTTTTAAAAAATTTATATTCGCGTTCAAGTCTCCTTGATTAAGTTGTGTGGGGTCACTAAAAGGTCACAGGGTCAGAGTCATAATGTGGTCCAGATGGGACATGGGCCTGGCTTTTCGGGTCGCCTTCCGCATATATGATGGTCGATAGTTTGACCCGTTAAACTACGGCCCGGGACCTTGAATGAGAATCTTCTAAGTTATAACATCCGCGGGGTTCCAGAACGAGGCTCACCCCGCCCACTGTCCTCTCTGCCCGCAATCTCTTCGCCGCTCCCTCCCTTTCTCTCCCTCTTCCCCTCCCTCTCCTCCCCAGGCCCTTCGGCTTCCCTCTCTCCGACCCCTCCCTTCCTTCCCCTCTCCTCCCCGAATCCCCTTCTCTCTCGGTTTCTCTCCCCTGCCTTGCTTCACCTCCTCCTCCCTACCCCCGCCTCCTTATCCCCCCAACTTCTTCCTCCCCCCTTCTCGTCCTCGCGCCTGCTATTCTTGTGTCCCTCGCGAGAGCCCAACCGCCGGCTAAACCGCGCTTCCGCTCCTGCGCACTATCGCCGAGACACCGGGGAAAAGGGTTGAGGAGGTTCAAGTCCGGTTCTCGGGCTCGTCATGTCCTCTTCTCGCCTACCCCCTGTAGCGCTAACCCTCAAACAGGTACCCGCCGGGCCTCTGCACCCCAATCCCTCCGGCTGCTTGTGCTCTGCCTTCCCCTTGCTTCCCCTCTTTTTTTTGTTCCTCTGCCCTCCTCCCCGTTCTGTGCATGCCTCGGTCGGCCCGGTGCTTAGGACTGGCGGCAGGGGGTGTGTGTGCTCATGTTCGTGTCCGTGCTCGTGCTCGTGCTGGTGCTGGTGCTGGTCTCGGGGCCCTAGAACGGAGAAAGGCTCACATTTATAAAGCTCTTTAGCGTAGGTGGCGCCCCCTCCTGCTCCCATTTTGCAGCTGAGGAAACTGATCCTCTTAAAACTGGAGGTTCCTAGGTACATAGGAGGCAATGTGAGCCCTGGCTCAGGAATCAGAAGATCCTGGGTTCCAGTCATTTCAGGTGCTTATTCTCTGTGACAGCAAGGGCAAGGCACTCAACCTCCTTGGGCCTCAGTTCTCTTGTTGGTTAAAAAAAAGGATAGGGGGAGAGCTTAGACTGGATGCCCTCTGAGGTCCCTTCCCGCTCTGGTTCTGTACCAGCGGTTCTCAAATCCTTCCCAAGGCACCCTTGGGAGACCCCGAGACTCCTTTAGAGGATTCCTAGGTTAAAACTATTTTCACAATGACCCTGAAACATTATTTGCCTTTTTCACCTTCATTTTCTCATAAGTATACAGTGAAGTTTCCCAGAGATTATATGAACTGCGAATTAAACATTTAGCCGGACATGAAGACTCCTCCAGTAGATATGACCCACAGAAACAAAAGCCCTTTGGGGTACGCAGAGTAATTTTTAAGAGTGGGTCTTGAAACCAAAAAGGTTGAGAACTGATCTTTACCGACATGGGGGGGAGGTCACAGTTAATGTTAGGATGTTTCATTTTTAGGGACTCTAAAACTGGAAGATTTAGATTGTGTAGATAAACCCCCTTTCATCTTACAGATGAGACAGGGGAAGGGAACAAGCATTTATTAAGCACCTACTATGTGCCAGGTGGGTCTAGAATAAGAGTGTGAGTCGTTTGCTGGAGATTACACATGTTGGAAGTAGGTAAAGGCCAGTTTAGAACTTTGGTCCCCCTCTATAGTAAAAAATAACAAAACAACATAATAGCATGTAGTGCTTCCTATGTGCTAGACATTGGGCTGAACGCTTTACAGTTATCTCATTTAACCTCACAACAACCCTGGGAGGCAGGTGCTAATATTTGTGTTTTGCAGATGAGGAAACTGAGGCAGACAGGAGATGTGACTTGGCCAGGGTCACAGCTATTGAGTGTCTTGAGGCTGGGTTTCAGCTCAGGGCTTCCTGACTCCACACCACAGCCCTTTCTATCCACTGTGCACTTTGATGTCTCTATAAACAACTGTTCTTTCAAACATTATTGTTGGTAAGGGACCTTCTAGAATATAGATCATCTAGTCCCAAGTTTTACTGAGGAAGAAAGTGAGACCCTCAGACTTGTGACTTATCCAACTTTCCAACTTCATACTACTCCTTGCAATGAGTTGTGACTTGTCCAACTTCACACTCTGAATCGAAAGAGTCAGAATAGGATTTCTTGGCTTTTATACTCCTTTAAAAAGTACATATGTTTAGAGTTGGCTTTATACAACTTGACTTTTGCAGAATAGGTATGTGGGAAGAGTGAGGAAGGGTTATTTGGTCCAAGAAAGTAGGTTGCAACGTATGGAAGACTTGTGTAATAGGAACAAGCATGTCTGGTTTTGACCTCACTTCTCAGGACACTAAAGGAAGCAGTAGTGCAAAACATGTTGGACTGAATCAGGAGATTTTTAGCTCTAGGCCCAAAGTTACCCATATGATGTTAGTCAAGTCTTCCCACCTCTCTGGTCCTCAGTTATATGAGAAATTAAAGGGTTTGAGACATATTTTTAGATGTGACCAATGTGGGAATTTGTCTTACTTGACAATATATATATGTTACAAGAGTTTACTTTTATCAGTAGTGGGTGGAAGGGGAAAAAATTCCTTGCTGAAAAAAAAAAGAATGGTTTCAAATAGATGTGCTCTAAGGTGCCTTTCAGTTTTAACTATAGTTTCTAAGTTCAGGTATAATTGAAATTTCTCACAATATATATATGTTACAAGAGTTTACTTTTATCAGTAGTGGGTGGAAGGGGAAAAAATTCCTTGCTGAAAAAAAAAAGAATGGTTTCAAATAGATGTGCTCTAAGGTGCCTTTCAGTTTTAACTATAGTTTCTAAGTTCAGGTATAATTGAAATTTCTCCTTTCTGAAACAGTTCATGAGAAGGCAACAAGTCCTCCTTCTATACAGAAAGATTTTACAAGCAATTCGCCAGGTACCAAATGAACAAGACCGCAAGTATCTACAGAACTGGGCAAGGGAAGAATTCAAAAGAAATAAAAGTGCCACAGAAGAGGTAAGGATGAACAAGAGCTCAACCTGGTGGCAGCAGCCCCCCCTTTCACTACTGTCCAGCTTCTTTACAATGATTGGTAAGCTTTAAATAAAAAATTTTAATTAATTTAGTGTGAATACTATCTATTTGAGTTAAGCCTTTCTCTCTGTACCCTATTAAGCACTACATTCTTTAGTGACTTTTTTTCTTTAGCGTACTTTTTAAAAAAACTTTGTTTTCTACTTCTTTGAAGGAATTACCTACATTAGTGGTGTCAAATTCAGATAGAAATTGGGTCCCCTAATCTATACATAAGGAACCTAGCAGGTTACATGTTGAATTAGTTTCAAAATGTAATATTTCCTGAATTTTATTGTATTTTTATTTGCTTAGTTAAATATTTCCCAATCACGTATTATCTGGTTCAGCCTGCACTTGAGAGGGTTGTGGGCTGTAATGAACCATGTGTTTGACATCTCTGGCCTATATGATAGGAATTGGAAAGTATGGGGGAAGAGGAAGAGGAAGAAATGTCACATATTGTTCGATACACCTAATTGCTTTCCTCTTTCTTAGATTTTAGCCATCTGTAAATAATGAGGTGGTAGTTACTCTGCCTTGTTTTTTTGCAACATATCTCTTGACTAGATTTTAATTTCTTCTGTAGGATACAATCCGAATGATGATTACTCAAGGAAATCTGCAACTGAAAGAATTGGAGAAAACGTTAAACTTAGCAAAAGCGTAACTTAATAACTTCCCCAAAGGGTTTTCAGAATCTGTGTTGGAATACTACAAGGTAAATGGAGTTTTAAAGTCATTGCAACGAGTAGGAAACTAAGATGTTTGTAACAACCCTTGCCTAGTGATGATCCCGCTACAGTCAAAGCACATGCTGTGTTTCGTGCAGAATAGTCCAACTTGGACTCTGACTTGTTGTTAAGGAAGAACAAATTAAAGAGCATCTTGGGAGTTGCCTTAGCAGTGAAAATGAAATACCAAGGACTTGTTTTATTATTTTGGATATGCTGTCAGTTTTCGTGAGAAATAACACTAACCAAAACATAACATATTGATAAAAAACCATTAAAAATGTGTTTTCTTGCATGTCACAAATATGACTCTTACTTTTTCTGCATCTCATTCAAACCTTGGTTGACAGTGTTACAGAAATATCTGTTTGTGTTTATGATTCAGTTTATAAAAGTAAAGAAAACTTTGCAAGGTAGGTAACTTAATTGGGACAGGTAGATGGCACAGTAGATAAGAGTGGTGGACCTGGAATCCAGAAGACTTATCTTCCTGAGTTCAAATCCGTCCTCAGACTCTAAGGCTGTGTGATCCTGGGCAAGTTCCTTAACCAATTCTGTTGCCTCAGTTTCCTTATCTGTAAAATGAGCTGGAGAAAGAAATGGCAAGATGGCCAAAAAGTAGCTTTGCCAAGAAAACCCCAAATGGACTCAAGAAGAGTCAGACATGACTGAAACGACTCTTAATATCTT
The DNA here is from genome assembly GCA_028627135.1 of Pseudochirops cupreus. Taxonomy (NCBI): domain Eukaryota; kingdom Metazoa; phylum Chordata; class Mammalia; order Diprotodontia; family Pseudocheiridae; genus Pseudochirops; species Pseudochirops cupreus. The sequence goes on along the minus strand of CM053584.1, from coordinate 250,421,528 downwards.
GTATCACCGTCATTTCAGTAGATTCTCCTTAAGAAGGCATGACAGTAGGATTGTCTACAGTAGCATTTTAAATTATTATTTCCTCAGAAGAAAGCACTTCTGCCTAGTAATTAAAGTGGAAAGAATGCTCATATAAGACAAAGAATAGTACATTTAGAAGATCTGCATTAAATCCCATTTTTGTTGCTTTCAAGTCATTAAACTTAACTGGTCCTTGATCTCCTCATCTGAAAATGAGGGGAGTAGAACTAGATCAATGGTGTCAAACTCAGAAACTTCAAGCTATGTACTGACTTAGAAAACCACAAATAAATATCTATGTTGTATTTTTATTTATTTTGTTAAAAATTTCCCAGTTACATTTTACTTTTTAGACCTAGTTTTATGGAGTTTGACAGTCTGAGTTAGATGACACCTAAGTTCCCTTTTTGCTCTAAAACTATAATCCTAAGTATTTTATCCTTCAGCTTAAATAAAAGTGTGTCAGTCTCAGATAATTCCTGTGCTGTTTCCATACTTAAGTGAATGGGACTCTGGTTTAAAGCTGAGTAAAATGCACTGAAGAAAATTAGGGGTGGAAGATTTCATAGCTTTTGGTGAGAAAATGAGAGTTTAGGCAGAGATATAGATGTGTTGTTGCAAAGAGTATCATCTGCAGGCAGTATAGCTTGTGGATCCAGGTAATTGTCATATGCCATTCTCTCTACGCACACACGCACGCACGCACACGCACACACATCATATGCCAGCTGCCAGTGTTATTGTTAATGACCAGTTTTGATGCTACAGGTAGAAAAGTAGCAAAGAAAAATTAACCTGTTTGGACCGCAAATGGGCTTTATAACCTCTAGTTTGAAAAGAAAGAAACTAAAGTTCTTAAGAAATTTGTTGGTATTGGCCTATGGATGCCTTGCCAGTGTAAAGGCTTGGGGCTACTTAAATATGTTTACTACATAACATTTTTTCTAAAGAGGCCTATAGAAATTTGCTGTCCCTTAAGTGTACAGTTCTCCCTCCAAATATGTCTTTTTAAAAAATGTATATCTTCATTTCCCAATATTGTTCTCCATACTCCCCAACTCAGAGTTATCCTTTGTATTAAAGAATAATGGAGGTGGGGGTTTGGGGGAAGCAGTTCAGAGAAACTACCCAACACACCAGTTAAATCTGACTGTGTGTAGTATTCCAAAATCACCTCTTCAAAGAAGGGGGAGGAGGTATATTCTTTTAGCACCTCTTTGGGGCCAAGCTTGGTCATTTTAGTTACGTAGCATTTAATAACATTTTTTCCCCATTTCTTTTCCATGTACATTATAGCCATTGTATAGATTTTGGGTTATGCCTACATCATTTTGCATTACTTACACGTCTTCCCTTAACTACAAATTTTCTAAGAAAGTTTAAAGACACTTTCCCTGGCAAATTCAGACTTAACCTGTAGTCTCTGGGTCAATCATGTAAGCCACTCAGTTAAAAATTATCCATCTTCAAAATATTAATTGAAAAAAAGTCTGTTACCAGTGGACAAATGATGAAATATGCTACCTACCTCCTAAAAGGTAATGGACTCAAGATAGAGAATGAAATATATACTTATGGATATGGGGGGATTTGTTTTGCTCAACTATGCTTATTTGTAACAAGGATTGCTTTTCTATTTTTAATGGGAGGGGGTGAATTTGGTTGGGGGAAGTGGAGAACTATTGATAGTATTACCAAAAAAATAAGTTATTGGAGCCTGAGAAATGCACAAGAAAGAACAGAAGGAAAAAGGTTAAGTGGCTTTAAAAATAATGTTGAATTTATTGTAATTTTAATTAAAAGCAAGCTCTATATAATACAGATTCATGGTTTCACACTTAATCCTCTTTCTGTACCACTTGGTATGTGAAAGGGGTTTTTTTTGGTATTAAGTTCAGAATAAGAAAACAGTTATTTTAAATAGTCTATCAAATATAAATTGGAAACTAGATTTTTGGATACTGTTTTATTGTGTCTTAAATTTCAGTTAACTACTACGATAGCTGCTTCAAAAGGTCTAGGATTGATTGAATTTTTAAAAAGTGATACTAATGAAAGCATTAAGGAAAATTCTAAAAATGTTTACAGAAGCAACTGGTTGCATTTGACAGGGTGTTAGGGTTAATCATTAGGGATGTTTAGTGGGTTGCTACATGCTTAACCATGATACATAGCTATAGCAAGAATGTTTCTATACTCCAGTAGAGCTGCGATCTTATTGACACGGCTCCCAACAATGTAGTCCACAACCCATCCATGCCTTCCCATCTCTTGGGGCTTCATCAATGCCTTGATTGTGATTCCTTCCGTAAGTTTGTTACAGAGAGTTCAGACAACATGTTAGGCCTGCCTTGTGTTGTTCTGACGTGACAGAGAAACCAATGAAGCATGAAAACTGTTCTGTAGTTACTCCTAAATCTCACCACATAAATGACTCATCTTTTTTGATCATCTTTCTTTAATAACCTTCTTTACACTGTTTCTCCTTCAAAACTCCCTGTTTAGAATATGTTGCAATTCTCTCCCCCTCCTCCCTCTCTCTCTCTCTCTCTCTCTCTCTCTCTCTCTTTCTCTCTCTCTCCCTTCCTCCCCCACCCCCACCCCCCACACATTCACTCACTCACTCTCTCTCTGCCCTTAAGTTCTTTAGAAACTTGTGTTCCATGAGTGGAAATGAGACATCACTTGGATGAATATTGTTGTTTAAAAGATAGGCCTTGGTTTCAGGGAGTAACTTGGAGACATTAAAAAGAATTTTGCAATCTACCAAAGGCAATTACAATCTGCTTATTTATTTCATCTTATTCAAATTTGGAACCAGCTCATTGTCCCCCATGGAGATCTAACACCAACTAACTCCTTCATTTGCATCGACAAAATACAAGCCTTATGAGTCATCCATCCATTTACATTCAATTTCATTTTCTAGTTTTGATTATAGCAATTTCAAGATTGATACCCTAAATGCAGGAATTGAGATTTGAGAAGGATATTGGCAACCATTCAGTCTTTTTCTTTTATTAAGAAATTTGTTGGTATTGACCTATGGATGCCTTGCCATGTAAAGGTTTGGGGCGACTTAAGTACTTTTACTACATAACATCATTTTTTCTAAAGAGAAAGACCTACAGAAATTTGCTCTCCAACCCACCAAAAAAGAAAAGAAAGTCCTCAATACATAGCCGTATTGGCAAAATTAATTCTCATATTAACCATATGTGAATACATATATCTCTGCATTTTTAATTTAATCACCTGTCAGGAGTTGAATGGCATATTTCAACTTTATTCTTGACTCATGGTTTATCATTGAGTTGATTAGAGTTTCAAAGTTTTTCAAATTATTTCCCCTTTAATTATGAATTGTTCTAGTTATGCTCACTTTGCCTCAGTTTACAGAAGTCTTCCAGATTTCCTTTGAAATTATTTCGTCATTTCTTATGGGATAATAATATCCTATTATTCTACCACAATTTGTTTAGCTATTTTCCATTAGGAGGAAACCTCCTTAGTTTCCAATTCTTGACTATCTTGAACATAGCTGCTAAAATGTTTTTGTGTGTATAGGTCCTTTTCCTTTTTCTCAGTTTTCTATGGGGTACAGGCCTAGATGGGTCAAAGAACATGTACAGTTTGATAACTCTTTGGCCAGTTTCCAAATTGCATTTCATTATGGCTAGATCAATTCACAGCTACACCAACATTGCCCTAATGTACTTGTTTCCTTGCTATCCCTCCAACATTTATCATTTTGCTCTTTTGTTACTTTTTCCAGTTTTTGATGGATGTGAAGTAGAGCCTCTAATCTAATTAGTACTTAAGAAGAACCTTCATTATAGTATGCTTGACAAATAGTCATCCAGTCCCTGCTTAAAAACTTGCAAGAAGGGAGAGGTTGTTAATCAGTTCCCTCTGCCCACCCTGAAGAGGTCTCCTAGTGAAACTTGGAGTGCTAGCTCCTGCATGCTGACCATCTCCACTCTGGGACAGGCTTTTCACTGTTTTAAACACCAAAAACACAAATGAAATGCTTCATAATAAAGTAATAGAAACTTTCTAAACTTCATGGTCTACTCAGCAAGCACCCTAACCTGCATTGTGAGATCTCCCCAACTGCAGCGAGGAGTCTACTTCCTGTGTCATGACCTCAGGAAACAATTTTCCTTGACTTTATAAAAACCAAAAAAGAAAAAAAATCAATTTTTAGACAGTCTGTAAACGATAACTTGGCTTTGGTACCCTAAATGTATGATCCTTGTTCAGTGACTAACAAATGGACATTCTATTGGAGAAATAATGATCTCTCAACTTTCTGGAGGCTAAAAACAAATGGAATCCCTTCTCCATGACAGTTTTTCAAATAGTATATTTGGAGAGCTATCATATACCGCCATGTCCCCAGTGCAGTCTTGTACAAGAGAAACATCCTAAGTTCCTTCAGCAGATCCTTGTATGACATAAGCTCCAGGTCCTTCACCATGCTGATTGCCTTCCTCTGGACTCTCTTCAACTTACAAATATCATCCTTAAATTGAACCCAATACTCCAGATGTGATCTAATTAAGGCCAAACATTATTGGAAGCTGAACTTCTTGATGTAGCCTGTATTAACTCTTCTGGGCTGCCACATCATATATCTGAGTCAATAATGTTGAGTTTTCAGTCGACTAAAAACCCTAAATTCCTTACAGATGAACTGCTATCCAACCATGACTCCCTTATCCTGTACTTTTGAAATGCAGCCACAAATGGAAGACCAGTGTTAAGATCAGACATTTAGGGTACAGTTAACTTTTTATAGACTATCTAGAACAGTGGTTCTCAACCTTCCTAATACTGTGACCCTTTAATACTCATGTGTGGGCGTATCTGCATGTGGGCGGACCTGCCTGGAGACAGAGGAGCCGTGTCTCAGTTCCTAAGACCATCGGAAATATGTGTTTGAGAACTGCTGATCTAGAAACTCCATAATTTTTAGCACTCTCTGCCCCTTTTCTGCCACCACCACACCACAGCTAAAGTAGAACAGGAAGGGCACAAAGGACCAAGTATTTCATATTTTTCTTTATTTCATGAGTTTCCATGGCCAAAGAAATCACCAAGTAGCCAGCCTGAGGCAGCATAGTGAGGTGGTAAGACCACTGGATTTGGACTTAGAGGCCTTCTGTTCCCATTCTAGCTATACTATGCAAACTTGAACAAGTCATAACCTCTTTGAGCTCCACATCCGTCACTTGTTAAAATAAGAGGTTGAAATACATGACCGCTGAGGTCTTTTCCAGCTCTGAATCTGTGTGTGAACAACTGGTGAAAGAATACTAAGGCTAGAAATTAAAGCATATTAGTGAATTGTCATTTGTGATGCCTATTTTTTTTTCCTGTTTGGAGGGGGGAAGGTAGGGCAGTTGGTGTTAAATGACTTGCCCAAGGTCACACGGCTAGTTTTTGTGTTAAGTGTCTGAGGCCAGATTTGAACTCGGGTCCTCCTGACTCCAGGGCCTTTGCACCACCTAGCCACCCCAAAGCCTAACTATTGACAGGGACCTTAGGTCTAGAAAAAACATCCCTCATTACTGTTAGGAATGGTTACTCAAGGAATGATGTGTTGATGCTATCCAGAACTTAGCAGGTACCTCCATCTCCTATACATGAATCTTAAGGTACACATAGTGATTTATTACAATAAAATAGTACTATTGAGAGAGTTTTAAGTGTTGTGTAATAACTGTTGTGCCTTTGGAAAGCAGAATTTCACTGTAATTGATTTTAGGATACTTTGTACGCTGAGGGTAGCAAATAACTGATTTCCTCTTATTTTTATCAAGTTCTGTGCTTTTTCCTCCTCATGTGTTTTGTTGGCTTATATCATAATAATACTTTATTTCTTTAACTTAAATGAAAAACAAATGCCATTCCTCCATTAATAAAATTTAATTGGAAAATTTTATGTAAATTTCTTTATTCTTTCAAGATAGTCCTTTTGGAATAGATTTTCCTTAACTTTTGATTGCAACTTTAAAGAAGGTTTGTCTAATACGTCACCCTGTATAGTCAATATTTCCCGTCGTGAGAAGTTGAAGTTATACAAAAACTAGGTTTTCTGGCTCCCCCCCAAATTTAAAACAAAAGCTGTCTGCTGTATCTTGCTGTTTATGTGAGAGTATATACAGCCATCTTCTCTCAGTGCTCACAGGCAAAGGAGTTAAAAAAAGGCAAACCTTATTTCCAGTTCATCCATGTGTTATCACTGATGCCACTGAATAATTTTGCCTTTCACAGTAATTCCCTTCAGTGCAGCAAACCTGCTTTCTACTCAATTACACGTCTATTCACAGTCTGTCAAAAGTTTTTTTTGTTGGTAGACAGCTATACTCTTTTAGTATTTAGTATTTGTTTACAAATAGAAGCTAATTTTAAAATCATGTTTTTCAAATACAATGAAATAGAAATTAATAACCATTGTTCCAAGTAATATTTAATTACTTAAAAACTAACTCAAATTGATTTTAAAAGTTAAATGGAAAACAATTAACATGCCTTTTTACTGTAATCCTATAGTAGTTTTAACATTTGACTGAAAAAAGATGTAAACATGTTAATGCCTAATCCCTTTATTTTGAACGACTAAAGCCAAAAGGTTAAAACTAATATGTATCACAGATATTTAGTGTACTCAGCAGTGCACTAGGAGGAATTTTTACAAATACTGTAAGACAGTATATTTTGCTTTATAGCTACCACCTTAACATACAGAATATATGCATTCCTGAAAAAAAAAACACCTGACTATAATGCAGAATTCTGCATATTAGCAGATTTTCCTATCAACCTACAAAGATTCATCCCCAGCTTTGACATATTTGTTTATATGGCAGGATATCATTTCCCTTTTTGCTCACTATTCTATTCCTTAGAAGTACAGTTGTGATACTATACTTGTGGACATAAATAGGGGCAAAAGCTCTTAAGAAAAATCACAGACAGGTTTGGAACTTATTTTTGATAATACCAAACAAGACAACTAAAAATTGTGACCAGAGCTAGCCATCGGAACGCTGAGTAACATCAGTAGAAAAGTCCAGCTTTTGTACTCAGGAAACTATTGCATTTCTACTTGTACAGCCTTGCTCTGCTTACTGAGCATGGGTTTAAAAAAGGTTGAAAGACTGGAAACAGTAGCTTTGGGTCAGTAGACAGGTTAACTCTTTCTCCCTCTGCTTCACTCCATAGTTTATCAAGATGGCAGTTTAGCAATGGAATTATCATCTGACTAAAGGTTGTTGACTGTTTGGCTTTAAGCAAATCAGTATTTCCCGTACTCCTGCTACTTTTTTAAAAAAGCTGTATATTTGTATTTTTTAAATTAAAATGAATTTGAAATTTAATGACACCTTTTGAGTTTAAACTGGTAACCTGGTATCTTATTAAATAAGGGCAGAGAATTATAGCTTTCAGAATCATTTTGTGAATTTCATTTTTCCTAGTGATAGGTGCTCACTATATACCTGTTGGATTGAATTAAGGAATGTTCCTAGGTTACATTTACCTCTCCAGAAATCCCTTCCAGATCTACAGTTCTATGAACAATGATTTTGCTTTAGGAACAAGGTAGAGGAAACTATTCCACCAGGCAAAAGGTTTATGGGGTAGGCAACCTCTATAGCTACTAATGAATCCTAAGAGGATGGAAGGAACGAAAGGCTGCACAGCTCATGAACAACGTAGTTTAAGGACAAGAGGACCAAAAAATAGTAATAAATGCCAATTTGAAATAATATTAAATCAGTTCTATAAGTTACAGCATAGTGAAACTCATCCATTGGGTTAATTTATTGGGGATCACCACACCTTAACACTACCCCAAAATACAAATTTAATAGGAAGTACACTATAGTAATGTGGGTTGGGGTTTGTTGTTGGTTGTTTTGGGGTTTTTTGGTGGAGGAGGCAGGAAAGCTTTGGGGTATGTTTACTCTCCAAAGTAAATTCTTTTGCATCTGGTTTAATAATCATGCTATTTTGTATAAAGAAAGGACAATAAATAATGGATTTCTGAGGTTTGTCCATAGAAAAAGTACATGCTACCCAAATTCATAGAAAAACTAGGAAGTTTAAGCAGATGCATACATCTCTTATGCTCCCAAAGACCAGTAGTTGGAAGGGCAAGGTTAATTAGTGAAGTAAAGAATCTCAGAGCTGGAAGGATCTTGTGGGTAATCCAGTTTAACCAACACCTGAACAGGAAAGTATCCCCCCTTCTATGACATCCCTGACAAGGCTTCACCCAGCTTCTGCTAAAACACCTTCCATAATGGTTAATTTACCTCCTAAAAGTTTTAATGCAAAAACTATACTTCTGAAGTCTTTTTTTATCTTTTCATGACATCAATGAAAAAAGGCCTTAATGCCAGGCTAAATTGGAGAATTGTGGGAAGGGGTCTAATGATTCTGTCATTAGGTCAAATTAGTAAAAATACTTTAAAGTTCTTTGAAGAGAAGAGAATAATTTAAATATGATTTGGACAATGTCAAGTTTGGGGTACAAACAGAAGAGTCTCCATATCTCCATAAAATCCTCAGTATCATAAACTCCAATTCAGAAAGGATTTCAGATATTTTGAGTTTTTGCTCATAGGAACTCTGGAGAACCTCTAAAGTTAAAATATTATTTTTCATTAGTTTGTTTTAAAATGATTCTAAGACTGGCCAAAAACAACTGGTTCACAAACACAGTAATTGTGAACTAGTGTTCATTAGAAACTCTAATCTTAGCAAGCATTTCCAATTCTGCTAATATAACCACTTCCATTAACTATATCACAAATAATTTATTTAAATATACTTATACTATCATAATCCACATGATTACAATGGGTTTTAGACTCTTCCTCTTTTCAGTTATTTTTGGATTACAGTTTTGTAAGGGGGACTGCATGAAAATCAGAAAATTTCATTCCCCTCAAAACCTTCCCTAGGGGTTTTATTTTGTCAGACTTATAAAAATGGCAAGCTTGACAGGTATAGTTCAATTCATCTCAAAGTCACAGATCATTCAGAGATCTTTCATTGTCGAGGCACAGCAGGTGAGTTTGAACATAAATGTGGAACCAGTTGGCTTGAATTCACAAAGGGCTTTTCTTTTGGTTTTTGGTGCACATATTTCATACCTCTCAAATATTAGGCTAACGTTTGAAACTGTTATATATCCCACAGTTTCACAATCTTCTTAGCCTGGCCCACTCAATCCAGGACTAAAAACTTCCCATGAACCTGAACTGCGTTTTGGGTTTGTGATGACACTTGATACTACTCCTCTTGGTTTCAGGTATGAGAACTTCAATAATAAGAATTCAGGGCACAGAACTCACATAATGATCACATTTCAGAAATTAAGTATTGTATGTGTATGTTTGTGTTTAAAGGCAAGTCTTTGTGCACCAGGAAGAACACTTCAATCCCAGCTACTATTGTTTGCAGCAAAATCAGAAAACCTCCAAAGTACTTCAACATCTCAGCGCCAAGGCGCTAACTTTCCTTTTGTATTTTAGTCCTTAGCTTACTGAGTTCCTCTTCTAAACTTTTAATGTGTTCTTTTAGTGTAGCCTTATCTTGCTGTGCTTTCTGATTAGCTTGGCACCGGGCTTCCTCAATCTTCCTCTCATACCACTTTTCCATTTGTGTAGATACAGCCTCAAAAAAATACTGTGTAATTTCTAGGGCTTGGGAGGTGTCTCGAATGGGAGCGCCAACCTGGTGGTCTGCTGGTTGTTGCTGGGTACATGTACTGCCAGGTACATGTGTTGATGCATGCTGCTGGGGCCTATGCCTTGTCTGCCCACTTTTCCCAGACTTCTTCGTTTGAGTGCCTTTGTCCATGCAGTAGCCAGCCTGGTGCTCACATTTAATTGCTTCAGTTGAGGGCAACAAAGCTGTCTGTACCTTAACATGTCTCAGTTTAGAGTTCCCACAGTCTAATGATGCCGGTTCCTGTTGTAGTCTGTTGGAAGCGGTAGAACTAATAAGTGCCTTTTCCTTGGGCCTAACAACCTGAGGAGGAATAGCAGAAGCAGTGGCTGGACTGGTAGTAGTAACCACTGATTGGTCTGCACCTATTGGGAAAAGAAAAGAAAAGCCAGCAAATCCAGTCTATTCACTTGATCACATTACTCTGCATCAACATTCTATTTTGACAACTGTAGGGAATGCTGTCTTGAGTTGCCTTAAGGCCTGAGGCAGACAACCTACATCCCTCTATCAAGCACACAACCTCCATGTTTGTCCTTTTTTTTTTTTTTAACCCTTTTTCCCCTTTGCCATTATTCTTTCTGCCCTGCTTATATTTTAGACTCTTAGGGCACCAAAGTCAAACAAGTTACTTTAATCTAAACCTAGTTTCAAGATTCCATTTCCTGATTGCTCAGAATGCTAAATGTCCCCAGGAAACTAGAAAACTGAATTAAGTACTATTGAAATTGTATAAATACTTTTCACCCATATCTAGCCTTTTCCCACAATTCAGTTCTGCCACATGCCTATCAGCAGTAACCTGCTGGTCTTTAGCTCTAATTTGGAAAGTTCTAATCGGTCCTATTCCTTATTTACAAAGTCCTTTGGAAAAATGGAATTAGCCCTGACATTTAAGGCAGGTGTTCCCAAAGTGATGGGAAGCCAGAGCCTGTGTATATGAGGGATCCCCTCTAACTGGAAAGCAGACAGAAAAGAGGCAGCCTGGTGGGGCTTTGATAAGACAAAAGTCTTGACAAGAGAAAAAGTATGGAGAGGCAACAATACTCTGAATGTTCCCAAAGTTACTATCAAATGTAATATAAAATAAGAATAATCAGTGTCAAGTAAAAGATAAGCCATTCAAAGCATCCCTGGCTATCACTGAGACATTACTGTCTAGCACAATGTAGCAGGTCAGTAAATTAATTGCTATTCATAGAGAACTAATATTTTCATAGAATTTAAACCTAAGTCAGGGAGGAGAATGAGGAAAGGGAGCAGTTTAGAGGGAGAAGGCCCTTCCCCCATTGACATGCAAGGGATAGATATGCTAGTTAACTATACTTAATCTTGAGGTGCTATAGCTGAGCTAAAACACACTAGATGAACATCAAAAATGTTTTTCAAAGACTTGTCACAACTGTCCTATTATGTTAACCATTATTCTTTAAGAAACTCTTTAAAATGATGCCACAGGACCACATGTGAATCCTTTAAAAACTCAGTGGTTTGCAATTTTAAGGAGTCTCTGGGTTCAGGTTACCTGTGAGGGATTCAGAAGTAGATGGGGTTGATTTAGGCCTGGAAGTTCTAGAATCTCCAGAAAGCTTCAGCTCCAGGTTCTGAATCTTTAACATACACCATGTTTTCAATTCATCCACTAGGGACACCTAATGAAGAAGATGCAAAATGCAATCTACAAATGAAATAAAGCAATAACTGGGCTTTATCAAAGATGACAGTTTGTAGTTAAGAGCCTTAAATTTGCCACCCCATCGTCTTCCTTACTACATGAGCTAATCCATAGAGAGAAAATCAATAAATTCACCAGCTTTTTGTGGTATGGTGGAAAACACACGACGCAAGAGTTAGGTAAACCCACAAAATGGGACTAATGACAAGATACTTGCCGCAGAGTAATAATGGGAGGATCAAATTACAGAATACACATAAAGGCTTTGTAATTGTAAAATGCCCTATACAGTTACTGCGCACTCCTGTCTTCTACTTGTTCTCCATTAGTTGTCACTAGAATAGGGTGTGGGCTTATGATTTTGCTGCTGTTGGGAACTCCCAGTTGAGTAAACTCCCTCTGCCAATGGAGGTGAGTAGCATCTATTAAGTTTATAGTCTTAAAAGAGTTGCCTAGAGCACTGAGAGGTTAAGGGACTTGCCCAGGGTCAGAGAGCAGGTCAGAGGTGAGATCTGAAACTTGTGGTTCCTGTCTTCTCTCTATGCCTAGCACCATATAGACTTCTCAGGTTATTAACTGATTTAGTACAAAGGCAGGCATTTATTCATCAGCTATTTACTGAAGGCTAGGCTTTACCTATATAAGGTACTGGCTAAATCTTGTTAGGATAAGGCAAGATGAAATCTCTTACCTTGAGAGTGGGGTGGGGGATGCCTTGAAGTGGGAGAAATACATTCACTTTATTCAATTAATGTGTGATAACAATGCACAATATTTCAAAAATCACAATAAATTCAGCTATACATTTAAGCTCCTGGGTAGCTAGGTGGTATAGTGGATAGAGTGTCAGACTTGGAGTCAAGAAGACTCATCTTCATGAGTTCAAATCCAGTCTCAGAATTTACTAGCTGTGTGACCCTGGACAAGTCACTTAACTCTGCCTCAGTTTCTTCATTTATAAAAGGAACTGGAGAATGGAGCTGGAATGGAGAAGAAAATGGCAAACCACTCCAGTATCTTTGCCAAGACAATCTCAAATACGGTCTTAAAGAGTTGGACACGACCGAACAAATCTTCACAAGGCACATTTCTGTGATGTAGAACACTACAGAAAGATCCAATACAGAACGTGCTGTTAGCAAGGCACAAACAAACACAGTAGGAATTCAGAGAAGGCAGAAATTATATCTCTGTAAAACAAATCTCTCCTCGCCTCCCCAAACCAATTTCCATTCTCAACTTTCTTCTTTCCTTCAGTAACACCACTATTCTCCAGGTAGCCCCAGACTGAAAATTCCATTTTCTTTGACTGTTTGCTTTGTATCCAATCATCACATCTGCTGGAGTCTGGCTGGAGAGGCCAGAAGAGAAAGGACCAAAAAGATTGATTGGTCCAATATGCATACATCAGCATCTGCTTAAGAAACTGGTAGCTATAAGGAGCAGAGAGGTAGGATAAAGGGGGGAGTCAGGTGAGGCAGTGGATAGAATGCTGGGCTTGGAGTTGAGAAGACCTGATAAAATCCAGCCTCAGACACTTGATAGCTAGCTGTATGACCCTGCACAAGTCACCTAACCCCAATTTGCCTCAGTTCATCTGTAAAATGGGGACACACCAGGGAAGGAAATGGCAAACCACTCCATTACCTTTGCCAAGAAAACCCCATGGGTCATGAAGAGTCAGACATGACTGAACAACAACAGGCTAAGAAGGCCAAGGAGAACAAAAACAGACCATCTTGTACCTGTCAACCTGAAAGATAAACTGAAGACAGCTTGAATGTCGCCTTTAACTCTCCTCTCCAGACTAAACACACTGGTTCTTTAGCCAATCTTTATATGCCCTTCCCCATCCTTTTTCCCCCTGGACACTCACTAGCTTTTCAATATTCTTCCTTAAATGTGGTACCCAGAACTGAAGACAATACTGTAGTTGTGGTCTGGCCAGGGCAGAGAATAATGGGACTATAAAGTTCAATGACTCAGCAGTGGACGAGGCAGCAAAAAAGTTAAGATAGTCTTGGGATACATAAAGAGTGGCACAGCTTTCAGGAAGAGGGAGGTGACAGTTCACCTATAAACCTTGGCTAAGCTGGCCAGACCTCATCTGGAACGATCTGTTCCGTTTTAGGCGGTTGTGATTTAAGAAGGGCACTGAGAAGCTAGAAAGTTTCCAGAAGAACGCACACAGGTTAGTGAAGGGTCTTGAGCTCTTTTCAGCAGAGGTATGTTAGAGTGGGGATTCCTTTTGTGTATGGCTTAGACTAGATGGCTGCAGAGGTGCCTTCCGACTCTCAGATTCTGTGGTCCTCTAGTAATGGTCAATTCTACATGCACATAGTTTGGATGTTGTCTTTCCCACTAGAATGGGAGTTTCTTTATGGCAGGAACCATATTTTTGTCTTTCTTTGTATCCTCAGTGTTTAGCCAGTGCCTGGCACATACTAAATACTTAAAAAATAAATCCTTGCTAACTGACCAAAACAAAACTTCTAGCTGCTTTCCATTATGAGCTCCACTTTAGGGTAGAAATAACACCTTCAATGTGTGAGGAAAGTTCAGTACCTTCATTAAGCAAAAAGCAGAAATGATGTTAAATTCACTTCAGGATTGCAGAGAACAAATGCTATGTAATACAACAGTCATTAGCGGTTTCAGGCCCCTAGCCTGATGCACGATAGATGTACAAAAGTGTCAACAGGTATGTCTTTGACTGAGAAAAAGGCTGGCACTCCCAGTGCTTACCTGTCGTTTCTCTCCCTCATGCTTCTCCAGCTCCGTATGTTGCTGTAGACGGTTCAGACAATCCGATCTCTCTGCTGATAGCCGCTCAGCCATCAACTTATCCAGAACTCTTAGCTAGGATTCAATGCAAAAAAAAAAAGAGTCCATCAATAAGGTCACGTGATGTGAAGCAAACATGCAGATAGACACCAGACCACATACCCCACAAAGACTAAAATCAATCAGGGCAGACCTAATAACAATCAGATGGGGGCCTTAAAAAGGAAGTCAGCATACCCTGCCCACTTTGTTTTAGCCTATTTTTGTTTTGTTTTTTATGGTACTCACAAGGCAAGGGAACTCTTGTGTGTGTCCACTGCTGATAGATGCTTGTGTATGTGTGCATGTGTGTGTATATAAATATTATAATGTGACATATTATAATGCTACATATAAAAACTGAACCCTGGTCTCCTAGCTCCAAGTCTAGTGTTCTTCTCCATAGCTCTTTCAGGAACGCCCCACAATTAACTTCAATCTGCCAGTAGGGATACTGACACTCCATAAGCTAAGCTAAGAGGCTCAGTTACTTAATAAACACATTGAATGTTTGAGTGACTGATAAAGAATAAAGTAGATTCTCTTGGATGGAGAATAGACATTACAAGTCTAAGAAGAAGAGATATTTTTTCAAAAAATCATTTTCTAAAATTCCACACAGCACATTATTTTCCTTATGAGTGTTGTCCACAAAGATGAAGTTTCTCCTTGGGTGTGTGCAGAGAAAAAAAAACTGGATCCTTAAGTCTTACCCAAATTTTACTTTTTTATTAGAAATACTTGTCGATATTATTGACTTGATTCATTCCTTACTTGATGTTGGGTCTTATTTTCCATCTGCCCCAGTTTTGTGTTCATCTTATCCTGCACAGTTCCAAATTCTGCCTTTATCTCCTCAACAGTTGCCTCCAGCTGATTCTCCAGTTTATTAATCAATGGTTCACAACGACATCCATTTATTGGTGCCTGGGGAAAAAATAAGTCTTGATTAATCAAGAGTATTAGCAGAAAAAATCATTAACACAGATTCAATTAGCAAAACTTTATTTCTTCTTTGGCAATAATTCAAAATTGTCTGAGCTAATGGGTTCCATTTCAATGGCCCAGACAAGTTGGTAAGGCTAAAATGTAGCTTATTAAGTTCATTAAGGCTTACGTAGGTCCCTTTTACTCTGAGAGCTAAGCATTTGAAATATACATACACAAGTCCCTCTTCTAGGCATGAATGTACATGAAATCACTTTGTGTTTTATTCATACATGTGTATTTTGTTTAAGTAATTAAATTCATCAAAAGTATCTGTAGTATCTTTTACTTTTTTCAATATCAACTTCAAGGTCAGCTAACAAAAAAAAAATCCTTTGCTATAAATGTAGTATTTACTACCTTACAAGGCATGTTAAGTATTTTTGTTGTTACTATTCTCTGTTGTGATACCAAAAACGAACAGTTCTTTAAGGTTTGCAAAGTACCCTACAGTTATAATCTCACTGGATCTTTACAACCACGCTGGGAAGTAGGGCCCATAGTTATCATTGTCCTCATGTTATAAATGAGGAAACTAATGCTCAGGAAATTTAAAAGACTTGCTCATTGTCATCCAGATAGTAAGTCTTAGAGGTAGGATTCAAATCCAAGTCCCTCTTGATTCTAAGCCTGGGGTTCTTCTCATTACACCACGTTGGTTCCATTTCTACTCTCTCTGCTGCAGCTTGGGAGCCTCATCAACTCTAGCAATCAAAAGAACATTCAATAGTGTTTTCTATTCTGTACTAGCCCTGAAGAGCTCATTTGAGCACTACCTGGTGCCGTTATAACCATGATAATGCCATTTCTGTAGCACTTTAAGGTTTGCCAAGTACATTACATACATCTAACTCATTTGATCCTCATAACCACCCTACATTTACCTTGATATAAAACAATTATAAATCAGTGACTTCTGCATACTCGGAGTACTTTGGCCTGACAAACGTAAGACTGACTAACACTATAGTGAAGTCTCCCTCAAGGATATCTTACAATTCCATTATATGACTAAAATAGTTCCTCCTCACCATCCCTCCATCTCCTATCCCCAATTTCATTTTACATAGACAGCTCTGTTGTAATTGTTCTCAATTACTGACTTAAGTCACCTGCATAACTTTTCCATCCTTTCCACGGTACAAGGTATACAACTGGTATGCTCTGAACTCATGAGGAGGGGGTGGAGATGAGCAACGATGCTTATTCCTTTTTTTGGGGTGATTATGTGAGTTCTTCTGCTGTCCAGGAATCGGCTGCTGGTCTGCTGGTGAGGTGGGGTCAGAGAATGCAGATACCTAGAAGAGAGTGAAATGGTACCCCTCTCAATTACCATTATCACTCAAAGGTAGATCAACAATAGTGAAGCCAATATTTATCCAACAAGGGCAATAGACCTCAGGTCTATTATCATTTTAAAACATCTTGATTTTGATAACTGTATTGCAATATAATTGGTTTCTTTTGTAATTTTATGTATTTATGCACTTAAAAACATTATTCAGAGAAGGGGTTCATAGGCTTCACTAGCATCTAAGGGGAGGTTCAAAACACAAAAAAGGTAAAGAAT
Source organism: Pseudochirops cupreus (assembly GCA_028627135.1). Lineage (NCBI taxonomy): Eukaryota > Metazoa > Chordata > Mammalia > Diprotodontia > Pseudocheiridae > Pseudochirops > Pseudochirops cupreus. Next base: position 250,404,708 of record CM053584.1, on the reverse strand, counting down.
CTCTGGGACAGAGGTAGCTAAAGACATGCTTTGTACACTTTTTAGATAAAAGAGCTTTACAACTTTGCTTCAAAGTTGGGTCTTCAAATTTACCCCCCCTCCCAGACTCATAAGTGTGCATTATTCTCCGCAAAACACCTTGTCTCCAAAGAACTATGCTGGCCTGTATGTACAGAGGGCCAGATTTGGTTTCTGTACTCTCACTTGCAAACTGTTGTTGGCAAGGGAGCTGGGCCTTCTATTCAACAAGGAATGATATTCCCAGACATGTGCCTAACCATTTAACTCCCAGCTCCTTCCCTCAGAGGGAACTGCTTTCAAATCTATCATTACCTTTTGTTTCAGCTTTTTCTTTCGGTTATTCTTTGCTGGGGGCTCTGGAGAAGCTGAGTAGAATTCTTCTTTGGCCTCTCCTTTCTTCTGAGTGGCTTGCTCACTACTGGGAGTGTCTGCTGCTGAGACACTTCCCTATAAGAAACAGAGGGAGAAAGAAACATATAAAAGGTCCTTTTAGGGTCCCTGATTTTATAGATGAGAAATGAGGGGAGCCCAGGGAGGTGGAATGATTGGCCCCCGTCATAAAATTAGTAAGTGACTGAGCTGGGATTCAAATCCAGACTTTTTCTTTACACTGGAACACACCGACTCCCTACAGGGTTCAGCTTTGGTATATTTAAAAAAACAAACAACAACTTATCTGCTGTCTGGTTCTGAACCTATTAGAATCCTGGACAACGATGATGTCTCTAGCAGCAGCTGGGGTTTTTATGAGTGTTCATAAACTTGATTTTTTAAAAAATATTTTGAAAATTGTATTTCAATATAATTTGTCTTCTTTATAACACTATATGTTTTATTTTGTACACACAAAAATATGATTCTGAGGAGTCCATAGGCTTCTCTAGACTGACAAAGGGGATTCATAACAAGAAAAAAAATGGTTGAGAATCTATGGCTTATAGAATACCTGGAAGGGAGCACAACTTTAGAAAAGGCCTTGTGCAGACTGGATCTTTGCTCCTTGGGTTTGGTCTGATTTTAACAGAACAAACCAATACTCCGAATGCTTTTTAATTTGGGGGTATTAAGAAAAGTGATATTATTAGTTTTGTTTCCCCCCCCCCCCCCGGCTGTTTCTTAAGTTTTACTGATGTGTTTTGTTTTTATATTACATATATTTACATATTATTCATACTTCATGAATGGTCTCTTGTAACAAAGTAAAATGGTTAAGTGACACTAATAATGCAACAGTGACTTCATTTGACAGTGTATGCAACATTCCACATCTATACAGTGTTCTCCAATATCTCTCTATTAAAAATAAATAGAAATCTATTTTCTCTCACTCCTACCTCCCAAACTATTGGGAAAAAAATCAAATCAAATTTCTCATAAGAAATATATACGTACATATATATGTGTGTGTGTCTATATACATACATACATACATACATACATATGCTTTTCTAAAACTGTGGCAATCTAAGACATTTCAAACAATGTTTTTACATATGAGCAGTGTAGTGGGATAGGGACTTTTCCATTTCAACCATCACCCAACCAATTACACTCAGGCTTTTATTCAGACAGCCCACAGTTGAATGATGGAAGCCAAGAGCCTTAACAGCAAACATAGACAAGGTCCTCAGTCTATGTAGGACCATCTAGAAATTATTTAGAGACATTAATCATGCCCCTTTTCTTTTTCTCCATAAACAACATTAACAGCTATCTAGCAAAAGGTGGTATCTCAAATGAACATAATAGGTCCAGGATTTTTAAGTAGACCCTCTGAATACAAGTACTTTACTGAAAATAGCCAAAGTGACATCCTCTGTCTAATTCTGGACTTATCAAATTTATAGGGTATCTCTAAATCCTGGCACCACAGCTATATGGCTTCAAAATTTTTAAATAAAATAAAACATGAATCACTTACAAATAAAATATGAAATTTTAAAAACTTGCTTATAAATGAATCTTCTACAACTTTAATATTGGTAATCAAGGGAGGTTTTAAAAAGGACAGAAGCAAGTGGTTATTGATATGATTATGTGTTAAAAGGCATATTCCTGGCCATTATATCCCAGTCTCCCTTGGATAACTGGGAAGCTATGGGTAGTCATCTTGCCTATATCAAGGGAAGGAGAAAAAACATCTCTTCGTTTTCCTGTAAAAACACTTGTGATTGTGAAAGGAACTAAACAAGAGGCTGCAATATTCAAAGGGCTGGGGTCCACAATTTGAAACTTTGGTGCAGAAAGAAAATGAAGCCAAAAGAAAGGAGGAAGACTCCGGCTCTCATCTGAACAAGAGGTGAGCAAAAGGGAAGGGCTGCCAGAGGCCCATCTTGGCAGCCAACCAGGACCTATGTGCATCCTCCATCTGTCACACACCTTGCTCTGGGCCACCTCATCTCGTGGCACAGACTGAGCTCTCCTCTCCTCCTTGAGCCTCTCTCTCTTTTTTCGTAGGCTTCTCCCACGACTGAAGCGCAAGACCTGAGGTGAGGCAAACATATCACTATCAGAACTAATGGCTCCTGACTGGGGGGCAGGGCAGGGGAAGAGGGGATGGCAGCAGGTGCTCTCAGGCTGAAAAATGTGAGCAGGACCCTGTTGTTTCTTCACCTAATGTGTTTACAATTGAATGAGACAGCTATAATATTTAGTATTAAAAAGAGCTAACATTTATACAATGCTTTAAATTCTGCAGAGCATTTTACATGTTATCTCACATTTGATCCCCACGATAGCCTTGTGAGCTAGGGGCTATTATTATCCCCATTCTATGGATAAGGAAACTGAGGTTCGGTGAGGTTAAGCAATTTGCGCAGGGTCACCCAGCTAGTTAGCATCTGAGACAGAATTTGAATTCAGATCTTCCTGATTCCATGTCCAGCACACTCAGTCACTATGTCATCTACCTGCCTAACAAAGACAGATGGGGTAAGTGCATATAACTAATACGATGTATGATAGTGCTAGAGGTGACAGATGGTTAACATCTATGTGATAATTAGGGAATGCTGACCAGAGAAAGCTGGGCCCCAAGACAGGAAACAACTACATTCAATCCACATCTACCCCCCAATCAAAATCCTCGTAGCTGTCATCTATAGACCTCCAGGTCACTCCCCTTCCTCCCTTACTGAGTTTGGTATCTGGCTCACATTTTTTCTCACCTCCTCAACTTTTGCCCTTTTCTAGGGGACTTCAACATACATCTTGACTATCCCTCAAAAACCCTAACCACTCATTTCCTCAACTGTACTCACTTCCCATGATCTAAGTACTCCACTCGACCTCAACTACACACAAAGATGGTCACACCTTTGATCTTGTCATCATCCACAAATATAACACACTTCCATATTCAAGAATTCCTCATTCCTTTTATCTGACCATATTCTCACCTCTCCCTCTTACCAAATTCACCTCTTCATCCTCATTGTGACCTCCCGTCTCATGACCCATCAGTTCTCTTCTGGGCCATCTCCCTTGCATTAACCACTCTCTCTTCTTTCTCCACCTTGACTTGTTGGTTAACCAATTCAACTCTCTTTTCTTTTTTTTTTTTTTATTAAATTCTTTATTAAATTTTTTTGAGTTACATCTTTTCTCCCCGTCTTTCCCCCGCCCACCACCCCAAAACAGCCATCCCAGTATTTCCCCCCTCCCACAGTC
>CM053584.1:250370357-250400518 GCA_028627135.1 Pseudochirops cupreus | reverse complement strand
CCCCCTCAACTCTCTTTTCTTGCTTGCCACTGTGATAAGCATTTATTAAATATCTATTTATGTGCAAACTCTTTCTATAGTAGAATGTATTTCTAGAGTAGAATGTAGTTTGGATGGGAAGGCTAGTTTATAGTAAGGAAACAACTTGTTTTCTTAGCTCACATGTGATGGAGTGACTTCAATCAGATCATGAGTCAAGAGTTCTCTTGAAGTGTACCTTCTAATATGTTTTTCTGTATCATGTCAATAAAAATTGACAAATGACTTTTAGGCAAGTAAATAAAGGTCCTCCAAGACAAAAATAATCATCAGAAAGATTAACTCTTTGTCACATGTGTCTAGACAGTGGAAATAACTTTGTATGAGCTTCAGATTCTCTCTGAATGGTAATGACTACTAAATGGAATCTCATCAATCTTTTCTAGTCTCTAAGAATCAGGGAATAGTGAACATGGTAGTTAAAAAAGAAGCATCCTTATGTTGATGGTTTACAGGTTCAACAAATGCTGGAGACCTGAGAGATCACCCAGTCCAACACTCATCAATTTACAGATGAATTTGAGAGACCTTAGGTCACATGCACAAGGTTAGAGAACCTGGACTAGGCCCTTGATCTCCCGACTCCATGAATTCAAGACCTTCTTCACTGCCCCTCAATTCATTACACCTTCATTATAGCTAGAACTAATTTTCAACATGTGACAGAACAGATGAAGGCCTTCTGGATAATGCAGACAACAAAAGCATTGTCTCCAAGCTTAAATCACTAGGGGAGCGTGTTAAAAGTTCTCAAAACTCCTTCATTTAGAAATAAAGGCAACGCTTAGAAATTATGATCTTCAAATATGAACTGTTCTTTACTATTATGCATTATCTCATATATTGCTAACTAAGGGCGTAGGATCCTTGGCTTGGGCTATTTTTCATGAAGTAGCAGAGGGAGAATGTATGGAAAAAAGGGTTTGTGCTAAACTTTACTCAACAGTTTCTATTCCCCAATGAATTCCCTAAGGTCTTGAGGACTGACTGTAAAAATATGGCCACGCTTGGGCTATTGCAGAAAAATGAAGGTCTCGGGGCAACATGGGCCTGGGGATTCTATATGGAAAATGGAGGTGGGTGCAAGACAAGGCACTGTCATTAAGTGGATGCGAAGAGTTATTCACTGAAATATCAGATCACATAACCATGATCTCATAGCATTTTATACTCTTCTTGCTTCCTTCTCATATTCTCATTTGTTTTGTGTCTGGGTACATGCTTACATGCTTCTATTGGGCGGTAAATGAGGCCATAGAGTAGGGCAGCTAAGTAGTATAGTGGAAATAGCATTAAGAGTTAGGAAGACCTGAATCCAAATCCTGCCCCAGACACTTTCTAGCTGTGTGACCCTGGGCAAACTATTTAACTTTTCTCTTAACCTTAATAGTTTCCTCATCCATAAAATGGGGATAATAACATCTCCTATCTTACAGGGTTGTTGTGAGGCTCAAATGAATTAACATGTGGAAAGTGTATCACAAACTTTAAAATGTTACATAAATACTATTATTATTATTATTATTATTACTATTATCATTATTATGGGTATAATAATTTTTAACCTCAGAGGTGCACCACACAGTAGGTTCTTAATCTGTGTTTGCTGAAGGTATAAATGAACAAATAAATGAATAAATATATCACATTTGTTGAGGCTTTTTTACTTTTCAAAGTTCTTTCACATCTATTTCCAATTTCCTACAACAAGGCTTAGAAAGGTACGTTTCTATTAACAGTTCCCTTACAGGGTGATTAAAAGGTGGCAGCCTGGCAGCTCTTGCATCTCTGGAGGCCCTCTCCTACTTCTTAACCCTAGGGCTGCTACAAGTAAGAACTATCTCATTCCTGTGATTAAAATTTCTAAATGAAAACCATGAAAATCGTTGTGACTTACTAGAGTCGCTAGTTACTGATGAGCATCAGGCATATTTCTGTGAAATGAAAATTAATAACTGAGATCACAGGCAACATTTCTATATTTACCGTGGCGCAGGATTCTGATGAAAACAAATGTGGTATTTTTTTTAAAACTTTCTTCAGTTCCATTATACACCTCTCTCTCTCTCTCTCTCTCTCTCATGCTTGGAACAGGGTAGCATGGTCTTTCAACATGAATCACAATACTATACGGAAATGCTTTTGATTTGCATAGGTCTTTTTTTATCTTGCTACTTTCCTGAAGCTATTGTCTCAATTAGAAAACCCCAGAATCAGCAAAGAAATGAAGTACACTAGAACATCACCAGCAAACAGGGATCATTTTGGCCTCTTTTGTCTGTGTTATGACTTAAATTTCTTTCTCTTGTCCTTTTGCTATTGCTGGCAATTCTGGAGCTATGTTTACAAAATTGTAGAAAGGAGGCATACTTATTTTATTTTTGTATTTATTGAGAAAGCTTTGAGTATGTCTTTATTAGCTAATATGCTAGAGTGTGGTTTTTAAATATGACATTTGCATCATGTTGGGAAAAGGCCCTTTAATGCCTGAGCTTTGTAGGATTTTTAGTATAAAATAAGAGGTATACTTTGTCAAAGTCTTTTTCTGCATCCAGTCATTAGCCAGAATAAAATAGGCAACCTGAGCACTGCCAGACAGAATTAGTATAACAGGGGCCAATAAAAACTAGTTACTAATAAAAAATGGATTAAAACCTACTTGTGGTGCTTTGGTGAGGAGAAGAGCAACTTCAGGATTATTGTGGTGCCGGGCTGTCTCTAGTGGAGTCTGACCAGCCTGAGAGAAGGAATCACACAGAGAGGTTAGGGTATATGGAACCAATTATGTAAAAATACAATAGTTTATCCAGAAATTGGCATAATGGATAATGAACATGTAGTAGATTTTCGGGGGTAGACATCCATTTACCACATTTTCAACAACTCTAGCTTCAGGGTCATGATAGAAATATAAAAAAAAATCTTATAGATTCAATAAAATTCGGTGGGGTTTTTTGATGTCTATGAGAAGTCATATTTAACCATGGTGAATTCTTTTTAAAGCAATCTAAATTATTTTGCTGTAGGAGACCATATAATTCATTTCCCTCCTTTCTATTCCATACTGCCACCACCCAGGTCAGGCTCCTATTACTTTTTGCCTAGACTATTGCAACACTTGCTGCCTAGTCTTCCTGTCTCCAGTCTCTCCAGCCTCTAACATTCCAGATATACTTTTTGATCATGACCCTTACCACCTACCAAATAAAGTTCAAGCTCTTCAGCCTGGCAATCAATGCTTTTTATGATTCAGCCCCCTTTATGCCTCTTCAGTTGTAATTCACACTGTTCAACTTTGTATACCCTGTACTCCACCCAGAGAGGATGACTCTTAGATCCCTGAAAATACTTTTAGTGTTATTATTAGCTTTAAATTATTTATTATTTAAATAAGTTATTAGTTTTATTGCTTCTTCATCTTTTTTTATGCTATTTCTTGGCTCCCTCTATTAGAATGTGATCTCTTTTGAGAGCACAGACTGTCTAGTTTTTCTACTTTTATTTCAAGTGCTTAGCATAATACTGGGCACATAGTAAATACTTCATAAATGTCTTTGCATTCATTCATTCATTCATTCATTCTCTCTCCCTAGGATGTCTGTTCCCATTTTAAGAAGACAAGGCAGTATGTGGTAAGTACTAAATTGCTGGTACAAACAATAAGTATAATGGGAAACATACATCATGGTAGACTGAAATGGTCCAAAAAGACTTTATTAAGGAGGTAGGGCTTGAGCTAGGTCTTTAAAGAGGGGTAGTATTTGCTTAAGAGGAGGCCCTTTTTGGTATAGTAAACAAAGATGGGCTGAAAATAGCAAGAGTGTGTTTGTGGATTGCTGGGTTCTTTTTGGGAGGAGAAGGAAAAGGACAGGAGGAGGGCCAGAAGCAATGGTGAGGCAGCCAGCCTAGCCAGAGCTGAGGGTTTCTGGTAGACAGTAACAAAAGATCAATATGTCAGCTCAAGAGTTTGGACTTGAAAGCAGTGGAGAGCCAGTGAATATTTCTGACACAGTAAAAGTAGTATGTTGGGAAGATTAATATGCCAGGGGGTCATAAAATTAATTGGAGAAGAGAAAGACTAAAAGTAGAGAGACCAATGGAGAGACTAGTACAATATTCGAAGCATAAAGGAATGGGGGGGGTCTAAACTGTGATGGGATTAGAAAAGAAAAGAATGATGGATGAAACAAAAGGAAAAATTACCCTGATTGCTCAAGACTGAACTAGAGACAGGAGAAAATCTACCTCTATTTTTCTTTAGTTAAATGGGGTACACCATGTGATTTTTAGTATAGGCTTAGTTCCAGAGTGCTGCAGGCATAGCTAGAAGCCAGAGCAAGCCATGCAACCTCATTTCTTTGCCCTCCCACCACCCCCAGACTCCCTGCTATTCTTTCGTTCTTCTAACCCAACTGAATTCAACCCCATTCCAATTTAGACACTGAGATGGAACTGAGTGAGGAAGAATAGATGGTAGGAAAAAAGAGATAGCCAAGGCTAGAAAGGATAGGAATATAAACACTGGAGAAGGAAGGCAAGGGGTTTTAAGGTTCATCCTAGTTTCGAGAATTAATTATCAAGCCATTTACCCCAGTAACAAACAAGCATAAGAGACCTAGACTCAGATTTCCTTCCTTCCCAGTCCTACTGAGGACTCCAATTCTCTGTTCATATAGTAGAGCAGATTCCCATTTACTGAACCCAAAGGGTATGGGCTTATATTTCCATCTTCCTGTGCTACTAAGCACAAGAAACCCTTCTACTCTTCTTCTCAAGGACCCAGGGGCTATAGTTCTGTGGAGCCATGCTCATTGAGATGCTGGGAAGGAGAAGGACTTGGACTGATTTCCTCAAAGCATGTATAGTTTTCATAAAAGTTGTTTTTTTCATGTTCTTTTCAGAAGAGTGATAGAGAATTATAGAAATGGTCATGGCCTCACTTACATTGTTGACAATTGTCCCATCAGCACCTGCTTCCAGTAAAATTTTAGCCACTTTTTTGTGATTTAGTGCAGCAGCAATGTGAAGAGCCGTGTCCCCAGCCTGAAATTAAACAGAAAAAAAGACCACCACAGAAACTTCTAGTACCTTTCTTACATGTCCTTCCCATCCTGAATTGAGCTGTTGAGGTCTGCTAAAGAGAGACTTTTCTGAAAAAAAAGTCATTTATTTCTTTGGCAGAAGACAGCTGTTCTTAATGATGGGTTGAGTGAGATCCCAAACTTTTTTATTCATAGGAAACTTTTGGGACTTGTATCTTCTTGATAGAGCTTATCAAGTTTGCTTGGGGATAATCAACTCTCTCTGGAATAAAATAGGGTTAGGGAAATTTTGAAGAAAAAATAAATAGAAAAATTTAAGTTTATGTTCATGCTAATTTAAAAAAATCTCTGCTTGTAAGTATTTTTGATACAAACATAATTTCATAATAGAAATTTCTAATAGAATATAAGCTCCTTGAGGACTTACTTCTGTATTTGTATCTTCAGTAACTAATATAATGACTGACGTATAGTAGGAACTTAATAAATGTCTGACTGACTGTTAATTCATATTTTAGAGTGGAAAATACAGACATAAATTTTTTTTTACAGCACCCCTATTTATATCATGGGGAATGTCATTTGGAATATGCTAATGAGAGGTGGGAAACCTGCAGCCTTGAGGCCACAGAGACCCTCTAGGCCTTCAAGTGAGGCCCTTTGATTGAATCTAAACTTCACAGAACAAATCTCCTTAATAAAATAATTTGTTCTATAAAACTTGGATTCAGTCAAAAGGCCTTACCTAAGGACTTAGAATAGCAGTTCTCAACCTGTGGGTCGTGACCCCTTTGGGGGTTGAACGACCCTTTCACAGGGGTCACAGGGGTCGCCTAAGACCATTGGAAAACACATTATTTCCGATGGTCTTAGGAACCAAGACACCGCTCCTCTATCCGCCTCCAGGCGGGTCCGCCCACATATGAGTATTAAAGGGTCAGGGCATTAGGAAGGTTGAAAACCACTGACTTAGAAGGTCACATGTGGCCTCGAGGTGGCAGGTTCCCCATCCCTGCAAACTAAGAGACTATTAACAGTCTTTAAGCTGAATCCCAATGACATCTTTCCCCTGCAGAAATACTAGGAATTGAGGCCAGAACCTACTTCAGGAAACATGAGAAAGTTAGCCTGGGTTTACCTAATAAAAAGAGATCTCCACAGCTTATTTACTGTGCTGAGGAAAAGTCAGTGTTGGGACAGATCAATGGTCAAGTAGAAAACAAGGTGAAGCTATTGAGGGTCTGAAGCAGTTCCTTCTCTGGTCCAGAGACAGGAGGACATAGAGCCCATTTGAGCCTCTAGATTTGGGATTAAGTCAGTAATGCTGACAAACAGGCTGCCTAAGGTGGTGGTAATGGAGGGGTGAGGGCCCCAGTTGTATTAAACAAACCATTCACCCCAGCACAAGTTGTTTTTATATACCTATAGTAAGGCAGTCTTACTCTTAGGTACTTCCTTAATTGGACAGAGGACAATGAGAGCCAATGTGCTCTTTTAAGAAACTACTAACAATTCCCTACTTCCAACATAACCTTTTATCCAGGGAAATCTAAAGTATAATGTATTTGTCCTTTGGAGAATTATGTTTCCATATAAATTCCATCACTACTACTGAAGGAAAGCTATTTTGTTAGTTAGACAATGCTGATTTAGTCATTCCCAATTCAGGTATTCTCTCAAATATGCAAATACCCTCCCCCCCCCCAAAAAAAAACAGCAGCAGAAATCAAAGAGATCTATTCTTTCCTCATAACTGGTGATATTCTCATAGAGCCCACTTTCATCAACAATAAAATAAGTTAACTTTATATACATAAAACCAATCTTGCCTATACAGCTACAATTCTGACTAGTGCAAATAATGAATCTCTTGAGGTGGTCGCATGTATTGCATTGTACTCTTCCGAGTTATAATTATGTAAACTACGGTTGTTGGTTCCAGCCCAGCAGAAATATGAAGGGTGAATTAGAATAAGGCAACCTCTTCAAGGAAATTCACTGCTTAAACGAATCAGGATCCAGATATAATCTCTTTCCTTCAATAAATGTTAAAAAGAAACATGGGTTTCATTTCCATTCCTAGGTGTACCATCCAAGAAAATAATAAATAAGTAAAGTTTAGGTTTCTTTTATTTGAAGAGGGGAGAACTGAAGAGGTACTGAAGATTATTCACCAAGATAATCTACTGTTCCAGGATCACCTGTTTGTGTTTTGGAATAGGGACAGCACAAAGCTATTTTCTTTGAAGTGTAGTAAATCCCAAACATTTCCAGACATTTTTCATTTTCAAACTTCACATTTCTGTATCCCAACTAAAAAATGCAAACCCATGGCTCCTTAAAGGTCTCAACTGATCAATAAATTTACAGGTAGTTATATATGCCAACCAGAATCATTAATACCTCCTTGGCACACCCTAGGGACCTCACATGGGTCAACACACTGAAGTCTGACAGCTACCACAAGGACAAATAATTAAGCATTACCTTTATAGGGCCTGAGCAGTGATAGGACCTATAAAGCCAGTGGTAGAGCCCAGTAGGTCACAAGAATCCCATTCCTTTGCTCCATGAAACCACAATCCTTTGTCAGTGGGATTTTTACTTGAGTGTGTTTGTTTAAAAAAAACATCAAAACCAACAGAAACCACTGCAGTATATACAGAAAGTGTTCATTATGCAAATGTGGTGATATGCACTGAAATGATAAGAAACCACAGGCACACCCTCTCTATAAGGCTATTTAGGCAATCCAGTGCTATGGTACTAGGCTGGAACCCATGTTCCCAGGGGGCCATTTGCAGTAAACTTCCAAAAGTTTTAGAGGAGGCCTCTAGCCTAACATAAGTCTATGTTATGTCAACAAACCTTGTACAAAGGGTGCACTGCTGTAGTATAAGATACATGCACTGACCTGGTTCTTTTCATGGACAGAACAGAAAGCACTGAGGAGAACCCTAATGATGGACAAGTGATTATAGCGAGCGGCAACGTGCAAACAGGTATCTCCTGCCTGCAAACAGAAATAAAACTCTGAGCATGTTTTGGTCAGTAAATGGAACAGAACAAAATAAAAACAAATAAGGAGAAAGCTTGCAGCCATCATTTACCCTTCAAGAGCTTTCCACCTGAGTTATTAAGCTGATTTCTAACTGAAGATGCAAAAGCAAAGAAAGGCTAGGAAAGATCTTGGCAGAATGGCCTTTCTTGACTAATAAAACAAAAACAAAAACCAACCACAGAAAGCAAAACTGCAAACGACATCTTTCATTGATGCTGTGCTCCCAGTCTCACCGTGCTTTGCTACTGTTTGCACTCATTGTACAGAGCAGCCCACGAAGACAACTGGAATAAATGCTTTCATTTTTCATACAGTGGGTGGCTGCTCCCCACAGAGACTTTAGGAAGACCTAAGGCAGACTCTGCTTACTTAACATTTCAGTAGGAGGCTAGGTTCCAACTGCATCCAACCTTTCTTGTCTCTCCAGTGCTATGAGATGAGCCAAAGAAATGACAAAACATTGCCTTGCAGATTCCCCATGGCCAGTTCACATTCATCAGGGGAAGACAGAGGGAGGCCAGTGCAATGGTCAATCCAGATTTTAAAAGCATGGGTATCTATCTAATGAAATCCAAGGGTATAACAGTGCCATGACATAGCAATAATTCAAAGTGGGGATGGTGATGACCCACAGAGAACAATGTAGTCCCAGGACCACATCAAAGCCCATGGTCTTGTAAGTCATTTGTAAAAGAGCAGTGCATTCAGACAGAGAACAGTGAAGACTGCTGCTCCTAAGTGAGATTACAGATACTAAGCTTGACCCAAAACATGCAAGGTAAAAATGGTGACAGATTAAATTACAGGTGTAGCTTAAATCACCAACACTTCCAGATACTTCCCCTCTGAGTTAATGTTAAAAGCTCTGTTAGAGGCTGAGGAGCACAGAAGCACGATACTGCTGCTCCAGAATCCAGAAAGGACTGGGCAGAAAGCTCTAGATCAGAGGGGAATTTTCTGTGGACCAACCAGGAGAGCTCTTCAGCAAGATCTCCCTTTTAGGAAAACAAGGAGGCCACCAACCCACCTAAGAAGGATTTCCTCTGGAGTGATTTGTAATAAAACCATTAGTCAAAACAATCCTCTTAATCTGGGACCTTTCCAAAAGGGAAAGATGCACAGAGAAGAGAGGAAGTATAGAAAGAAATTGCCCAAAGTATGTTTCAGCTGCTTTAAGCATGATGAACTATTTTGCCCACAGCAATGATAGATTAAGACTTGATGCAGTTGGGAATCTGCCCCTACCTTTAGATTCTCTTAAGTTTTTAACCTTTTTTTGTGCGTTATGGGCACTCACTGGTACTCTGGTGAAGCCTATGGACCCATTCTCAAAATAATTTTTAATGAATAAAATAAAACATAATATTGCAAAAGAAACTAATTATATTGAAATAGCTACATATTAAAAAAATAAACTGAAGGACTCCCAAGTTACGAGCCCCTGGTTTAGACAATTAAAAAAAACTTCCCAGCATGTGATTTTTAATAAAGGTACATTAAAAAATGGTTACTGATTTCTGGACTTGATTTCATAACTAAATAGAAAAAGGTGGAAGAAGGGAAGATGGAAGTTACACCTGAAATCCCTTCCTACACCCACATCTGTAAATAACAACCTTGGAAATAAGGTTAACAAACCATGTTCTAGAGTAATTGTGAGAAACTATTTAGCTCTTCTTTCCAGATTTTTTTCTCCCAAGGTTTGCTTTCTACATCTCTATTTCCCAAGGTGAGAAAGAGAATCACAAGTTGCATTTTTTTTACCCACATTATTTTTGAGGTCAGGTCGAGATCCTCCCAGCAAAAGAACCCGGGTGCTCTGGGAATGACTGTTCTGACAAGCCAAGTGCAGAGCGGTGTTCCCTGCCTTCGGGAGAGACCGAGAAGAATTAAGGACAACATTAGGAAACACAATTCTAAAGAATTAGCAACTGCCAGGAACTGCTTGTTGTAGGATTTTAAGTTTACTTTGGTAAGAAGCTAAACAAAAAGGTTGCATCCTCTACCAGCTAATGAGAGGTCTCATTTTAGATCCTGGAGGACAACTGGTCATAATTCAAATGGCTTCTCTGTTTACAGCTACTATCAAGACAAACAATAACAGTAAGGAAGCTAAAACACATTCCCTATTATATTAAACCAAATTTTTCTTTTTTTATTAAAGTACCTCAGGATGGTACCCCAAAAGGATGATGAATGGACCTAAACAAGGATGGGTGTTGTCCTTTCAAATCCTCCTCAAACTTTCCATTTATTTCCATTATTTGGAAATGCCAAACTTCATTTTAAGTGCAATACTGAAAATATTCCAAGGGAGATCAGCTCTAAATGGCATGTACCCTCTCATACTCATGTGTGTGCATGTGCGCATGTATATTTGTGTATATAAAACACACATATGTAACATATAACAAAGATATTCATACACGAGTGTATAAACGTGTGCATGTGATTTGTCACTAAATAGTGGAAACTTCTTATTTAGACTTTTTAAAGTTTTCTTTATGTTATTCAATGATAAATTAAAAGATAAAACCATTTCCACCCTCCTTCCTTAAAGGATCACAGATTTAGAGCTTAGAGGCCACTGAATCTAACCTCTTCGTTTTACAGATGAGGAAACTGAGTCAAAGGGACATTAAGTGATTTCTCTAGGGTCTGACTGCAACTGTCTGAGGCAAGTTTTGAACCTACGTTTTTCTGACTACAAATCCAATGTTCTAACTGCAATTCACAATTATATAGCACTTTCGGGAGATGGCAAATATATTATGATTCCCTTATGACTAACCAGGAACTGGAGGCCCAGAGTTTAAGTGACTTGCCCAGCTAATAAATGGCAGAGTCAGCCTTCTGATTCCAAGTTTTTTTGGAAATTGTTATGGAAGACACAGTGGCCAGTTTGATAACCTTTGGTAGAAAAACAGGGGGCAGGTGAAGTAGTGGTCTAGGTTTTGGCATGTTTGTTTATACTTCAGGTGACTATATTTAGGTGATCACTGTCTTTCTGGTTGAGATTAGAAGTTGGGCCAACTGAGATCCTCAGAGCTATTAAGGAATCTATGGGTTGCTTCTCCCTCACTGAGTTGCACTCCCCTTGGGATGCGACTACCTGCAGATGATCTTAAACTCCAGAGTCCTTATGTTTTGATAGGGAAGGAATGTTTCATCTGAGCTACCAATTCAGAAATCTCTCCTCACTTCTCATTTCTGCTTAAATTCAGAATGTATTATAAAAGCCCTTTCTAAAGACTGGTACTCCACTCCACTGGTACCATACCTGGTACCACACCTTTGAAAACAAAGGAATTTCCCCTATGGGTTTTTTTTTCTTTTAATCTTTGGGTTTCTTTCTCAATGTTAATTACCAGCAAGTGCCTCAAGAGGTGCTGCAAGATAAAGAAAGGTGTTAGCTAGCTGAGGCACTGAACCCTAATCTAGGGGCAGACTATACATGTTTTTACACATGACACTCACTAGTGGTAGGAGAATAGGTATCTCTTGGCTTGGTTAATTGAGTTCTCACTCCTGGTTAAAAGTGGAAAGAGGCAAGGTGGTTGACTGATTAGATTGTTCTTTTTGTAATTAAAATGTTCAGCTCTGCAAGATTCCCTTTGTATGCTATTTCAAACAGAATTATGCTAACAGATGTTAATACAGCCAGATGAGGAACACAGTGGCCAAGAACTAAAAAGAGCCTTGACTCTAATCTAGCATTTTTTTTTACTGTACTAATCAATTAGTCAACAAGCATTGATTAAACTCTTTCCACGTGCCAGACAGCGCTAGGTATTGATGGTTCAAAATAAAAAATGAAACAATCTTTGCTCCAAGCAATATGCCCACTGATCTCCAAGTGGGAGTAAATTCTAGGGTTGCAGACACAAAAAGAGGGTTATCTGAAACTGACTGTGGCAGGCTGGAAAAACCACACTTTTGGTAGGGGTTGTTTTTTAGTCAGTTAGTCACATTTGACTCTTCATGATACCATCTGGGATTTTCTTGGCAAAGATACTGAAGTAATTTGCCATTTCCTTCTCCAGTTCATTTTATGAATGAGGAAACTGAAGGAAACGGGTTAAGTGTCTTGCCTAGAAGGGTCACACAGCTAGTAAGTGTCTGAGGCCAAATTTCAACTTGGGTCTTCCTGACTCCAAGGTCAGCTCTCTACAGCTACACTTTGGTTGAGGATAGACAAAAGCTTATCAGAGCTAAATCCCCTCAAGGCTTTCAGTCCCAGCCTGGAAGAGGTGGCATTGTGGTCTCCTGGAAAGAACCTGGACATTAGTCTGCCTCTTTCACCAATTAACAGTGTGGCTTTAAACAAGCCTCTCAAATATTTGGAGGCTGTTTTCTCACATGTCAAGTGGGGAAAATATCTGGCTTACTCTCCTACCTCATAGGATTGAATGAAATCATTTATGTGAAACCACAATTGACCCACCTCCCCTTGACACCACATGCCTTCTCTCTCCTCTGACTGGAGGACTAGAGTGTGGAGTACCAAACACCTCCCAATGCTTTCCTCTGTAAGAGCACAGAAACTGGACTTTCCCCCGCCTCATTCCATGTCGTTTTGTGTGCTCTCTCCCTCAGGCTTTCCTATCTCCCCATTCAATGATAAGCTCCTTGAAGGAAGGGCTGTCTTTCTTTTTTGTAACTGTATCCCTGGCACTAAGCACAATGCCTGAAACATAGGAGCTTAATAAAGGTTGATTGGATTGGATTGATTTGTTGTTGTCCTTCAGTCGTCTGACTCTTCTTACTCTATTTGGGATTTTCTTGGCAAAGATATAGGAATTGTTTACCATGTCCTTCTCCAGCTCATTTTACAGATGAGGAAACTGAGGTTAAGTGACTTGCTCAGGGTCACATAGCCAGTTTCAGAGGTCATATTTGAATCCAGGGAGATGAGTCTTCCTGACTCTAGACTCAGAACTCTATCCAATGCACCATTTAGCGGCCCCAGATTTGAAACTTGAATTGCTCCATGAATACAAGACATCATTACTATTTTTTTTTCTTTTTTCTTTGGAGGGGGAAAGGCAGGGCAATTGGGGTTAAGTGACTTGCCCAAGGTCACATGGCTAGTAAGTGTTAAGTGTCTGAGGCCAGACCTGAACTCAGGTCCTCCTGACTCCAGGGCTGGTACTCTATTCACTGCGCCACCTAGTTGCCTCTATTACTGTTATTGCATTGTTATCGCTATGGATGCTAATAGATAGCTAGGAAAGAGATAATATGTAGCTAACAGTATATAGCTAAGAAATGAACTTCTTTTCTCATACACTGTTTAGCAGACGCTGGGAAGTCCTAGTATTTCCTCAAGAGTCAAAGGAAGTTAAGAGTTCTTAGCACTGAAGCCACAAGGAAGGTTTTTAGATCTTGTACTTGTGCTTACTCCTTCATAAAGAGAAAATCCCTCTTTATGAGGAAGGAATTGTCTCCCTATGAGCAGCTCAGTTTTGGTCTTAAAAATCATTAGAGTTTCATAGGTTTGGTGTGATCAGTAATCAAATATGTGTTGAGTACCTACTATGTACAATATACTCTCGTTACATGCTGATAAGCTGCCAAACTCCTTTTTTCTTTTTCTTTTCTTTTCTTTTTTTTTTTTTGCTTTTTGGAGGGGGGAGAGCAGGGCAATTGGGGTTAAGTGACTTGCCCAAGGTCACAGGACTAGTAAGTGTTAAGTATCTGAGGTGGGATTTGAACTCAGGTCCTCCTGACTCCAGGGCCAGTACTCTATTCACTGTGTCACCTAGCCACCCCACAAACTCCTTTTTTCAAAGAGCTTACAATATAGTTGAGGAGATGAGGCACAGATACATGAAGTAGCAGTATAATGCAGCATGATGTGAACAGTAAGTATAACAGGAATTCAGAGGGAGAGTCAGCTGTGGCTGACTAAGGTTTCCAGTGACAGCTTCAAAGAAGGGGTGAGAGGTGAGCTGGACCTTGAAGGATTTTGCTAAGTACAAAGGAAGCAAGAGAGGAATCCAGAAAGAGGGGGAAGTTCAGTTACAGAAGTATCACAGACAAAGGCAACTGAGGCAAGGAAGAACATGGTGGAGAACAGTAATTAGATAAGCCTAGGGCTCATCCTTTCTATCAAGTTCCAGCTCAGGTGATGTTTCCTTTATGGAACTTTTCCTGGTGCCCCAGGCGAATGCGATCTCTCCCTTCTCAAATTTCTCATAGCAGTCAGCCTGATTTCAATTCTTGGAACTTGCCTTTACTTCCTCACTGAACAGTAAGCCCCTTTGAGAGCACCTTTGAATTCCCAGAAAGTACACAGTATGCAGCTGAAAATATTTTTTGAGTGAGTGAATGAATAGACAGATGCAGGGTACTGTGAGAATTGCGACTGGAAAGGTAGATTGGGGTCATAATATAGAGGGTTTCCATTTCCAGTCTCTCCTTCCCTCCCTCCTTCCTTACCTCCCTTTCTTCCTCCCTCTAGAAATTCCAAAAGGGATCACGTACAATGTAAGTTTCTTGCCCTGTTTTATGACTGTTTTCTGTCCTCCTGAGTGTCTAGCACAATTCTGGGTCAATAGCTGACCTTTGATAATTTCTCCTGGTTGAGCATATCTTTACTATCTACAAGATCTTTTAATCTCTAATGAAGATAAGCATCCAGGGCTCAGTAAAGTGGCTTATTATGGAGTTCGCTACTGACCAAAGTGTTTACCATGGACACATATGTATGTGTTACACGTGATGCCACTGCCAACTTCCACCGCCACATAAAGCTCTAATCTTGAATGTTTTTTTATTCTACTGTTAGCATTATATTCTAATAGATTCTGCTGACTGTAACTGGCAGCAGGAATGCCAGCTTCTCCAGTGCATTAGAGGCATTAGGTATTAGGTATTATGGTAATTTGGTATTAGGACAAAATGATGTTAGGAAGCCTTAGCTCAAGTCTCACCTTTGACAGGAGCTTTCTGATCCTGGGCAAGTAACTAAACCTCTCTCAGTCTCAGGATCTTCAACTATAAAATGGGGATAATCATGCCTGTTGTATTGTTACTTTGAATACTCATACTTTGTACAGTTATCAAAAGGATCTATTGAGACAATGTTATATCAAACACATTGTAATTTTTAAAGTGCTACATAAATGTCATTTATTACTATTCTGTGAAATTGTTGGGACCCAAAAAGATATTATAAACAGGACCTGCAACAGGACAAAAGAGTGAGCAGCTAGGTGGCATGGTGAATAGAGCACTGACCCTGGAGTCAGGAAGCCCTGAGTTCAAATGTGACCTCAGACACTTGACGCACTTCTTAGCCATGTGACCTTGGGCAAGTCACTTAACCCCCTTGCCTTGCCTCCCCCCCCCCCAAAAAAAGAGGACAAAAGCAGGCAAGGCCAAGTTCTCTTTTTGGCTTCTTTCTGTTGCCTAGTTGCTCAAGAGCACCACTAATATTTTATTCATGCCAACCATGAAGTGTGGCATTCTCATCCTGAGGAATGCACATAAGAACAGTGGGTTTTAGAGGGCTTCATTGGAACAGAGAGGCATGCAACATCATGCCAGACATAAACATGAGCATCTGTCATCACCTTCTGGTTAAGCTGATTTTGAACTGCAACAGAAAGATGCTGACATTAACTGGATATAAACTTCCAGAGGAATTGGGGGAAGGGGAGAGAGACTTCAGCAATAATTAATGCAATTCTCAGTGGAGCTGCTGTCCTAAGCCAGATGTCAGCCTGCTCCTGGCCTCACCTCTACAGCTGGAATTTCCTGGCAGGATTCACTCCTGTCCAAGGCTCTGAGTGCCAAGGCATGATTCAGTCATTATCCGTGGACAAGTGTCATTACCAGGTCTCAGCCTGAAAGGAAATACACAGCCCTCTCTACTTCATGAATGGGAAGTTCCTGTCACCTGCTGGCATCTCACCTTGTTCTTGGCAAGCACGTTGGCTCCTGCTTTAACAAGAAGCTTGGCAGACTGGCTGAAGCCATGCCAGGATGCTTCATGAAGAGCGGTATTCCCATCCTACAGAAAACATACATACACATACACATACACACACACACACACACACACACACACAGAGCAGGTTTAGATTTCTGAGTCGGAACAAGGAAATATACAATAAAAGCACATAAAATTTAAAGGACCCGGCCATACCCTCTACAAAGCTTGGTGAAGCGTACACTTTTGGACTCCTGAACAACTTATTCTTCAGTGAGACCTCTGGGCTATATGAGGGATGCTCCAGAGTCCCAGGCTAGGAGAACAGAATCCCACAAACATTGTCCTGTCCCTTCATGCAACTTCATATCTATACCCAACTGCAATTTCTTTGAGGGTCTGTTTTTTGACTTTCATTGTATCCCCAGTGCTTATTAGAACAGTGCTTGGAATACAGCAAGCACTTAATAAATGCTTGCTGACCTAGTTATCCCAAGGCCTAATTTACTCTTCATATCAGCTGTAGAGGGAAATATTGAAAAGTTTCAATAACAAAGCCCGAGTCCCATTACACTGTCTGGCTTGGTAACCGCTCGCAAAGCGACAGCATTCTATTGGGTGGTAGGGTTTGTATCCTCTTTTTTAAAAGCGTGAATCAATGAAGTGACACTCAAACCCAAGAACAGAAACAGGCACTGAGGGAAAGGTAGTTTGTTAATAAATAGATAAGGGAACTAGCGGGTGGAATGCTAACTCCTTGAGGTATGGGACTTCTGGCATTTTTGTCTTCAAATCTCCAGTATGTACCACAAAGTAGGTAGTTTTGTCTTTCAATCCTCAGTGAAAGGGGTACTTATATTTGTGGTAGTGACAACCAGGGGGCGGCTAGGTGGCGCAGTGAACAGAGCACCAGCCCTGGAGTCAGGAGGACCTGAGTTCAAATCCCACCTCAGACACTTAACACTTACTAGCTGTGTGACTTTTGGGCAAGTCACTTAACCCCAACTGCCCTGCCCTTCCCCCCTCCAAAAAAAGAAATGACAACCAAACAACTCCTTCTCCCCTTCTCTTGCTCCCTTACTACTTAACTTTTTTTTTCTTCTTGGAAATAATGATAACAACAGCTTACATTTACATATACATATATATATATATATATATATATATATATATATATATATATAAGATTTATATATTATATCATTTGAACCATAAGAATTGTGACTGAAGTCTCACAGGAGAGAGAGTGTCAGAGGACAGAGGGTGGCAGGACTGGAGAGGAAGCAATTATATTTTCTCCCAAGTCTTCAGGATGGTCCTATATACTAGGCACAGCCAGATGGGGGAAGAGACAGGTGCTCTGCTGGTGAGCGTGGGCTCTGCCTATGACCACATATATACTTTATCTGCATGCTGTCTCCCTCACTGGATTGTGAGCTCCCTTTTGCCTTTCTTTGTAGCCCTTCCCTTAGAACAGGGGTTCTCAACCTGTGGGTCACAACCCCTTTGGGGGTAAAACGACCCTTTCACAGGGGTCGCCTAAGACCATCGGAAAACAAGTATTCCCAGTGGTCTTAGGAACCAAGACACCCCTCCTCTATCCATCTCCAAGCGGGTCTGCCCACATACAAGTATTAAAGGGTGGCAGCATTAGGAAGGTTGAGAGCCACTGCCTTAGAATAACATCTAGCATATAACAGGCACTTGCTGATTTGACCTGGCTATGACTGCCATTCAGACTTCAGCCAGCCTTCCTAATGGTGGCAGTAAGCTAAAAAAAATTGTCAGAAGTCAGCTCCAACACTTCTGATACCTGGCAAGATTATACTTGGTAACCCTGGGTATGGTGGTCTCCATTTTCAGAGTAGCTTTGCCACAAAGTCTATTTTTGGGGTTTTAAATACTGAAAACACTGCTATGGGAGGGTAGCTAAGCTAGGAGCCACAGGGACTCATAGTCAGTGAGAATAATGATGCAGGAGATACAAACGGAAGAGCATATAAGGGCATGCCAATGAGAGGGAATATGAAAAGCAAAAAAAGGGGGGGCTAGGATGGACTAATATTCTGTGAGTAAAACCTATCACCCGACATGCTAGATCCCCTACCTCTCCTTTTTTGGTGACAGTACCTGTGATTTCACTGATATAGCATGCTATGGTATACTCTCTCCACCAATGTAGATTGGAATGTGCTCTGCATCTTACAGATGAGGGCCCTGAGAAATCAGATGATTCACCCAGGGTCACAAAGCCAATATGTATCAGAAACAGGATTTGACTCAGGACTTTCAGAGTCCTAGGTGAGCTCTCTAGTCAGTATGCTTCTGGAACAATATAAGCCATTTTAAAAAATAGGTTTATCCAGGTGCAGTCTACAGTCACCAAGTAGGCAAAGAAGCAGGAAGATCAAACTGTCTAAAAGACTGGATTCTCCTATAAGGGAAATTCAAGTAAGATATAGTCAATCATCAAGTCTTAAGTACTAGTCCATTCATTTCACTTGGAGTTAGCTAGCTCCCATCCTGAAAAATATTTAGGATGTGTGCCTTATAGACCATCTACAAACCATACGTGATCTCGCACAGAACTTGGGGGAGCAGATCAGCGTCTAAGATTTCTCTTTTTACCTTGTCTTGTCTGTCCAAAGCACACCCCTCTTGAATGAGAGCAGCTATGACTTCGGTGTTGCCTACAACAGTGGCTCGGTGCAGTGCAGTCTGGTCCCCCTGAAAAGTGAGGCATTACCAATCAGTTAATTCTCTGTACCTGTATCCTTGTGCCCATTACTCCAACCTGACAGGCAGACTCATACAGAACATAAACAGGAACCCTGTTATTGTGAATGAGAGGGGCTCTGTGGTTCTCAGGAAGAAGAGTGGGTGCTGGGTAGAGAAAACTGGCTTCCACTTGCCACATGACCACTGACCCAGCAGAATCTCAATCCCATCACCCAAATAACTGTACGCCACATAGTTCCAGCTGCAAAGTAGGGGTCATGCACCTCAACAAATGCCCTAAGAAGCAGAAAGGATTAGTGAATTTAAATATTTTAAAGATTCAGTTAGAGAATGTTGTCTAGATAGTATACTTATCACCTGGCATGAGGAATGGGTCTAGGACCTGTGCTGGCAATCTTGGATCAGTTTATCTTTAGGGGCAGAAACTGGAATGCAATGAGCATAGATAAGCCCTCTCTCCATTACAGGAGGCATCATCATCTCACTCTCTTTAGTTGATGACTCTCACAATACAGGCTAGCTAGCAATTTGTCAACTGTCCCATAACAATCACGTTCAAGGACAATTCAAAGCGGTTGATTCTTCATTGATTTCTTGTGAGGAACTCTTGGGGAGCTGTTAGGACCAATGCACTTTATATTCATAAAGCCTTTCTGTTGAGCTTATTTCTAAGTCTCATCTGAGATTTCATGGTACTATTCTCACTAATTTATGCTGTCTTTGATCCCTCTCTGGGGTTTAGATTCTTGAAGTTGTCTAATATTTTTCTCTCAAGGGGACAAATGGAATCTGACTCTCTCACTCAACTTGAAATAAAAATAACTGGGCATAGTGGCATAGCCTGTAATTCTTTCTTCTGGGGGAAGCTAAGGCTGGCGGATCACTTGAGCTCTAAAATTCTTCAGGTGCTCTCGCTAAGTCCAGCATCAACAGAGAGCCTCTGAGACTGGTGGGTGGTGGTGGGAAATCAGGCTGCCTAAGGATGGGTGATCCAACCCAAATCAGAAACAGAGTAGATCAAAGCTTCTGGGCCAGTCAGTCTTGGGACCAGACTTAGGAGTAGCCACTACACTTTCATCCTGGATGAGAGAGGGAAAGAGAAAAGGGACAGGACAGGAGAGGAAAAGGAAAGGGAAAAGAAAAAAGAAGAAAAACGAAGGAAAGACACTCTTAAATGTGGAAAGATCAGTACAATAGCAGAGAAAGCTTCTTCTATGGAATCTAAAAGCAAATCTCTATGAAACAATTAGGAAAATGAAGCAAAGAAAAAGATACTTCTTAATACCTCATAGACTTTTAGATCTGGGGCGGAACTTGGAGGTTAGAACCTACTCCCCTTCATTTTGCAGACAAGAAAACTAAGGCCCAGGGACCTGCCCCAAGTCTGCTTCTATATTGTCACTCAGATGAATATAAGATCACCGACAAATATGAATGATTTTTCTGGGGTAGTAGAAAGACCAATGAAAAATGACTGAGAGCCAGGAGCTCTGAATGCTTAGTCCTGGTCTGAAGTGTGTAGCCTTCTGCAAACTAACCCTCTGACCTCAGTTTGCTCATCCTTAAAATGATGGTCCTGGACTGCATTATTTTTACAGTTTCTTCCTGCTCTAACATTCTCTGGTTCTACTGCCAGGAGTTCTATACACATGCAATTATTCCATAGAGGAAGAGACTTATAAATTCATAAAACACAAGTGCTATAGAAGAGGCCTCTTCAGAGCTAACCTGAATGAATTATGATCTGTTTACATAATGATTTTATTCATTTGTAATTATCTGGGATGCAAATTAGAAGTGGTTTAATCTCAGTTATTTAATTTACTTTTCCTTCCTGATATTAAGGAGGTTAATTTAAAAAAAAATTTTTAGAAAGGGTAAGAAATTTTAGAACCCTGGCTAGAGAGGCAGTGTTATACAGGGTGTCCCTGAAGTCTGGACACATAGGAAATCTCATTAACTGTGCATATTTTTAATAAATGAAATGAATGAAATTTTCAACAACATTTTATTTAATTAGCATAAATTTTAGCCATGACAATTTCATATGGAATAAAGGCTTTCATTATCTATTGGGGACTATTTTCCATATTAACGAGCTTAATTTAATTAATGAATGAAATTTCCTATGTGTGTCCTATGAAACCTCATTTATGCTAATTAAATAAAATGTTGAAAATTTCATTCATTTCATTTCTTGAAAATATGCATAGTTAATGAAATTTCCTATGTGTCCAGACTTTAGGGACACATGTGTACAGTGGAAAGACTGGATTTGAAGTCAGAAGATCTCTGTCTGAGGATGGGCACTGTCATTTATTAGCTGTGTGACCTTGGCCAACTCACGTAACCTCTCTGAGACAGTTTCCTGATACTGATGACAATGATGCTTGCCTTATCTACCTCTGTAAAATTCAAAGATCAGAAAAAATACTTCTGAAGATTAGCCCTCACCATTTAATAGCATTTGCAATGTCTGTTTCCGTTTCATATTTCAAGCACAGCACACTGGACAGTGTCCTGGACTTGAAGGCAAGAAGACCTGTGTTCAAATCTTATCTCTCTTACTTACTACCTGTGTAACATTGGCTAAATTAATGTAATTTCTCTGGGTATCAGTTTTCTCATTTGTATAATGAGGAGAATGGAAGAAAGAAAGGAAATTAGCCTTTATTACATGCCTACTACGTGCCAGGCCCTGTGCTAAGCACTTCATGAATATTATCTCTCTACGACCCCTTCTAGTTCTACATTTATGATCCTATGAATTCATTCTCTTAACAAATTTTAATGGTACTATCATTTCCCCATCCCTTGGAAAATCTCAAAAGCGCTTTCTTCAAAATGACTCACAAGTTAAAAATGAAGGCCATAAACATATGGCATGAAAGTGTCATACATATACCATATGAATCTGTAATGGATTTTTTCAGGACAAAAGGCCCCAATTCACTACTGACCCTACCAGATTTCAATTCTGGATGACCTATTTGATGTTGCCTTAACTTTCATCAAGAGCTTTCCAAAGGTCTAGTAGAAAACCCCTTTGCTTGTAGTCAATGTGACTTATCTATGACATCAGCCATGCTGTTATAGGACCTGTTTCATTCTTTTCAAATGACACGGGCATCTATTGTTATGGTTTTCTATCTCACCATCATCCCCGGGCCACACTTTAGTACAGGTTTAGATGTTCAGGAATAAGGAGGTGATAGTCCTTTTATATTCTGTCCTTCTCAGGTCTCACATGCAATACTCTGTTCAGTTTTGGGTGCCATAGTTTAAGGACACTGTTAAAATGGAGAGCTTCAGAGGAGGGCAACCAGGATGGTTAAGGGGCTAAAGTATCACTTGAGAGAAGTGGACATATTTTGATCGGTGGAATGAAGATTCCAAGGGGACATGACAGCTGTGGTCATGTATTTGTAGGACTGTCATATAGAGTAGGGATCACACTTATTCCATGTGGCCCCAAAGGGCAGAATTAGGAGTAGTGGGAGGAAATATCAAAAAAGCCAGTTTAGACTTAATGTCAGAAAAAGTATCCTAATGAGTTAAGCTGTTCCAAAGTATACTGGCATACCCTTAGAAGTGATGAGTTCTCCCTCTTTGAAGGCTGGGTCTTCAAGCAAAAGCCAAATGACCACTTTTTTGGGGTATGTTATAGTGGGGCTACCTTTCTGGCATGGAATCTACAAAAAATGGCCACTGAAGTCCCTTCCAAGTCTAAGACTCTGTGATGCTGTAAGTTTTCCTATAACTCATTATGGTAACAAATCTCCTTTTCCAAGGAAAATTGCTCTTTAATCCAGTGCAAGAAGCTAAATGCATCTATTCAGTTCTGATAGCCAGTATTTTCACTCTTTTTATCAGAATCACACAAAGATCAAATGACTTTTATCATGAGATAGCAGCAGTTGGAGATTCATCTACATCACACAAAAAGGAACCCGTGTCTTTTTCTCATATTATACAGCCCTAGGTCAACATTTTAAAAAATAGCTATATATGGTAGACAACCTACCCATTTTACTGTTGATGAGAAATTGAGTCCCAGGGAGGTTAAGTGGTTTTTTTCAAGGTCACACAGGTGATAAGCCTCAGGGGTGAGTTTTGAACCTAGGTCATTCTGCAACTAGATAATGAGATCTGTTTAGAATAGGGTGAAGGGTCTTTGTGGGCACAGCCTATAAGAGAATGATTCCAGAAACAAATGACACCAATTTGATCTTGGCAATCCCCTGTAAAGGCTCAGTACCTCTCAGGAAAGGGGAGAGAGAAGAGTAAGAAGGGGTAACAACTCATTGTCTACGTGCTGCTCCCAAAGAGGTAAACAATTTCATATCTTAAGGCCCAATATCTCCCTCAAATGTAACAAACAGACAAAGCCAGTTCAGCTTTCAATCTTTCCTTCCCATAAAGGCAAAAGCTTGATGCTGAAACATTCTTGAAGCCTACAGCTGTAGCAACCAAACATTCCCTTAATGTTTCTATACTTCATTCAGTCATCATTAAAAAAGTCCCCAAAGCACTTACAAGATGCACTGGGAATCATATACTGTAGCTTAAACATGTTCCCTGATTTCTTTATGACTTAACAAAGCCCTCCAGGAAGGCCTGAAATATTGAAAAGAAATGACGGGGTGAGTACAGTCGTCTTAACAGCAACCATTCAAGAAAGTATTTCTTGACTGAATACTGCTTGCAAGGCATGTCGGAGGGATATCTTAGGTAGAGGCAATTTGTTAAGCTTCTACTATGAGCCAGGCACTGTGCTAAGCAGAAGATGCCCACGATTAAATTTTAAGGAAATAGCATTTCACCAATAGGGACATACTGCTTTATTCCTCTACCCTATTCTAGACGTTAAAGATAGGGAAAGCCTCTTCTTGTGAGGGATGGCCCTGTCCATTTTAGTTCCTCGCAGGATAAGATTTGCAATAATTCTTTGAATCTGTGATGTGTCTGCTCTTTATGCAAGACACCTGGGTCAAGTGCTGAAGAAATCACCACAAAGTGATTTTGAGCATGTTTGTGGTTTAAAGCTGGAAAGAGAAAATACTTGGGATCTAGTCCGGAGTACTGAAGACAAGAGACATCCCTCCACACTTAGGGTACCAAACTGGAGTCTTGCACAAAGACTGTGACTGCTCAGAGCCCAGAAGTGCTTCGGGACACCAGAGTCTCCTATACATTAGCAATCAGCTAGGCAGCTAGGTGGCACGATGGACAGAGTGCCGGGCCTGGAGTCAGGAAGACCCGAGTTTAAATACAGCTTCAGATACTTTTGCTGTCTGACCTTGGGCAAGTCACTTAACCTCTTATGGCCTCAGTTTCCTCATGTGTAAAATGGGAACAATAATAGTAATAGCCACTTGCCAGGTTGTAGTGAGGATCAAATGAAATAATAATTGTAAAGTGCTTAGCACAGAGCAGGCGCTACGTAAACGCTAGCTATCGTTAATCAATCTGAACCAAACTTGAAGTTATTTTTCCCTTACTGAATAAGTCAAAAATACAGATATGGGCATCAGAGAGCAACTTGACTATCTAGTCCAGCGGTTCTCAACCTGTGGGTTATGTTCAATTTGTAACAATGAAAATACATCCTGCATATCTGATATTTATATCACGGTTCATAACAGTAGCCAAATTACAGTTATGAAGTAGCAACAAAAATAATTTTATGGTTGGGGGTCACCACGACATGAGGAACTGTATTAAAGGGTCGCAGCATTAGGAAGGTTGAGAACCACTGATCTAGTCTGATCCCTTCATTTTACCGATAAAAAAACTGAGGACTACAGAAATGAAGCCATTTGCCTAAGGTGTTACAGAGAGTTATAGGCAGAGTCGGAACTAGCCCTCAGTTCTCCTGATTCTCCAATTCAGAGCTCTTTCTGAACTGTCTCCTTATTTATGAGGGAAGTCAAACATAGGCTATTCTTGTAAAGAGAGAGATGAAGTGGTGGTATTTGGGCTATCTCTCCTAGAAATTATCAAAATCAAACTCCACCGGCTCACCTCTAAGATGAAATACAAATTTCTCTATGTGACATTAAAAGGAGTGGGGGGAAAGGCAGCAGACTTGTGACTTTAGTGACATAAGGAACTCCCAAAGGAGGACACTCCTTGTACCAAAGCAGATCGTCATCTCTGCAACCTACAGTCTTAGAGAATAGCCTAGAACACTGAGCTTGATTTATATACTGTTTTAGGGTCTGCAAAGTATTTGACAAAAATGATCTCATTTTATCCTTGCAACAGCCCTGGGAGCTAGGTGTTACTATTATCCCCATTCTACAGGTGAGAAAACTGAGATGGATAAAAGTTAATTGAGTTGTCTAGGGTTACACATCCAGTATGTGTCAGAGACAGGAACTGAACCCAGGTCTCCTTGGCTCCAAGAACAGCACTCTGGACATCATGCCACATTACCTCTCATTGGCCTTTAAAGTCCTTCACACCCCAGCTCCAGCTCTACCTTTCTAGTTGCATTCCACAGGATTCCCCTTAAAGTCCTCAGCATTCCAAATTGGCCCCTCTGCTGTTTCTTGTACTCAACATTCTGTCTCCTGACTCTGTCTTTGTCCATTAGAATGGAAGCTCCTTAGCTGTGGGCTTGGCACACATAGGCACTTAATAAAGCCTTGCTGGTTTTATGACCAATCTACCCAAATCATCTACCTCATCCCTGGGACGTGCCCTGTGCCTCACTTTTACCTCTCAGAGTCCTTAGCTACCTTTGTAATTCAGCTCAGATGTCCCTTTCTGAACACAAGGCTTTTTTCTGATCCATTTGCTAGCCCATCCCCAGTGGTATTTTCTATAATCTATTTATTCATATGTGGGTATGTTGATTCCCCAATAGAATGTAAGCTCCCAAATAGCAGGGACTAATTTTCTTTTGTCTCTGTATCCCTGTCTATCACAGCATCTGGCCACATAGTAGGTGTTTAATAAATTCTTGTCAGATGAATGAATGGTTTGGATTTGGAAAAAAAAAACAACTAAATACTGTAGAGATATTCTGAATCATCACCAAAATAGGGGAGGGGTGATTGTATTAAATGGTAATCTGAAGAACAAGGGATTCTTCACCCAGCAGTTCTGATTAGGGAGACACTGAGCTATGTACTAGGTTTCATGAACTGATAACATCCTGACAGTCGAATCCTTTTTGTCTGTCTGTCTGTCTATCTGTCTGTCTGTCTGTCTCTGTTTGTCTAAAATTTGGGGCTTTTAGGAATTTGAAACCTCTGCAATCAATATCTTTAGATTTAAATCTATTTGGCTTTCCTCCAAGTTGTCAGAAAACTAAGAGTGGTGAGAAATAGTGGGCAGAAATTTTTAAGCTAAGCAACAGGACTAACCCTGAGCCATGCAAGCAGGAAGTGTGCATCTTTTCAGGAGCAATCATGCCAGGGCAGGGCACACATGCAAGCCTGCTGAAGAGAAGCATGAGGCCTGAGAGATGTGCAAAGGAAATTGCTGACCTCCTTCTCTCTCTCTGATCTTCTAGGTTCCTTCCTAGCCTTTCTCCTCTGGTCTTTCTTATTTTTCTCTTCCTTGATGCCTTTCACCGTGGCCGCTCTGTCCTGGACTATTTCTGGAGTGTGTGCCGTGTGAATGCTCATGGACCAATCGGAGACCTCGTTAGAGCTCCAATATGATTTGGCAGGATTGGCAGGAAGCAAGAGAGAATTAGCTCCTGGTGTTCCATACTCTAAAGAACTGGTTTCCACAGGTTGAAATTCATAATAATCCCACTCCAGGCCACTGAAGGTCATTCTTCCACTAATTCCCAGTCTTTAAAAATGACTTTAAAGAACAGTATCTGCAGAATATGAAGTTAGGGTTTTTAATTCTTCACAACAGTTATGTTTTCTATCAGTACACACCGTCCAGGATAGGTAGATAATTTCATCGATTAATTTTCCCAGTTTTGTTAAAGAACAAAAACATGGAGTTTCCTTCTACTGACACTTGCAAGCTTCCTCAAAGACTTCGCATAGGGTCCGAGATGTAGAAGGGACCTCAGAAGTCATCTAGTCTAACCCATTCTTTTTACAGATAAGGAAACTGGGACTCAAGGAGGTGAAGACACTTGCCTAAGGTCACCCAAGTTGTAAGTATTGGAGGGGAGATTTGAACCCAGGTCTTCTGATTCTAACACCAGGGTTCTTTCTACTGCACCAAATGGCTTCCTGACTCAATACCATGACTGCTCTGGAGACAGAGACACTGGCATCCGTGATCAGTGGTTGCTCATACATTTAAAAATTCATCCTTTCATTACAAACAGAGGCCAGGGCTTGGACATGTCATTCATTCCCAATTTTTAATGACAGAAATACAAGTTTTTGTGGTTGTTTTAAAAATGAAGCATGCAATAGAGGAAATATAAGTATTTCTGAGTAGGACAAGGTAAAGACACAAGGACATTAAAAATTCCATGTGGGTGAGCAGGGAGGGAGGGCAGGGTGCTTTGTCTGAAATAGATAAGACTTTCCTTATGCTGATGTTTGCCATCTTATGATTATCACCTTTGCCTACTCTCTCTCCATCCTCCCAGCCCCCACCTTGGCCACTGTCAAACAATACATGCTTTCTGAATCCATTGAAATCCAGCTGCATGGTGATTCCTGTGGGAACTGCCACTGGTGTGGTTGCCACAGTTGTCCATGTTTAGTACCAGATTTCTGTCAATGTGTAAATGAGGATGTGATCACATCACCAGAATATGAGATGTGCTGTCTCACACATCCTTAGGAACTCAATCCAACTCCTTTCTTCTATTCCAAATCACTTACTTCAAAAACAAAAACCACACACACTGAGGTAATCTTGTCACTGGAGGAATGTTCTAATTGTGTGTGTGTGTGCGTGTGTGTGTGTGTCCCCAAAAGCACATACTGGAGGTCAGTAAATTTAGTTAGACCTATCTTCTTAGAAAACTTTGCTTCTGCTGAGATGCACAGCCTTTTCATGAAAGGAATGGGAAAGGCCAGGCATGGTGGCACACATTCATAATCCCTGCCCTAGAAGAGGTTGAGATGGGTGGACCTATAGATCTCTTAAGTGTGGGAGTTCTGAGCTGCAGTAGGGTATAAGCTGACTAAGTGTCTGCACTAAGTCTGGAACTAATATGTTGAATGCCCCATGGGATCAGAAGGCCATTAGATTGTCCTAAAAGAGACAAATCAGCCTAGGTTGGAAAAAAAGAGTAGGTTTAAGCTTCCATATTGGTGATAATTGGTATCAGGCCAGTGAGTGGCTCTATACTTCCACACCCTGATGAGATACAGAGATATAGCCTCAAAAAAAAAAAAGTAATCGGAAAGCCTCTCATACCATGCATAGTTACACACAGAAATGTACAATCAACTCCATGTTCTGATATTTCTTTAGTTATGTCATCATTGTTATATTTCTACAAATACCTGGCATTAGGGTTTTGCAAAATGACCTCTGGAAACATTAGAAGAAGTTGGTGAATCTCATTGTAGCCATACCAGGTGTGCCTACAGGTGTAAATCTGCTCGATTTCAGGAATGATTAAAGTGAATTTGGAGGAGGTTACAATACTGAGGGATTTTCAAGAGGACTTAAGTGACTGGCACTCTTCTCACCCACAGCCATGTTTATCAGAGAACACTACTATATAATACATAGGTGGAACTGACCTAGTTGCCAACCTCCTATACAAGGAATATAGTGAATTTGAAACTGAAAATAAAATAATTTTTTAAAAAGAGGGATGCAGTGACTTCCAGGGGTATGATTATATACAGAAACAGTGATTGCCTTTTCTAATAGAACTGCCACTCTGCTGATATCTAAGGCTGACCCTCAACAAATCAGATATCATTCTCTAGCAGCCACTGAAGTTGCTTCCTGCAGGTTAATGCTATATTCTAGTAGGATATAGAAGAGGATTAACACTATTAATAAAGGTGAGAAAAAAGAAAAAGAAAAAAAAATGATCTTCTTCTTTCATTTTATCTCCTATAGCTTTAAGAAACTTCAACCATAAATACATTTAATAGAAGAGTTCTTAACTTTTTTTTGTGACATGGCACCCTTGAGCCTTGATGAAACTTATAGACACTTTTCCCAAAATATCATTTTTAAATAACTGAAAGAAATGCTCAATTTTAGAGGTTATTGCAAATAAAGGTGTAATTTTTTTCCTCACTCAGGTTCACAAACTCTCTAAACCCTATCTATTGACTCCTTATAGGTCCAATTACACCAGATTTGATCTACATGCAAACCAGTGTCAAAAGGGAGTCCCAGTGAGGCTCTCCTTGTACTTAAAAGTCAAACAGTGGCAAACTATACCCTTAAGTGCTAGCCCTATTAGACGGAGAATCAAAGGTGACTAGAGAAATGAAACATCATGACTCTAATTAGAATTTGCTACTGAGTATGTAATTCAAGGCATCCTTTTAGGCTGATCTTCAGAATTATTTTCCCTTGTATGTGACTGACCTACATGAGGGAATCACAGAGGTTAGTCTGGCCTGGACTAGCCTATCTCTCCACTATCACTTTTAATTGTACCATAAACTTCTCAAGACAGATTTTTATTCTTGACACAAGAACTCCCAATTCCTTTACTTACATCATCCTGGACATCCAGGTCACAGCCTGCCTTCAATAAGATCTGAACAACAGAAAGATGGCCTTTATTGGCAGCAAGATGGAGTGGTGTCCGGCCATGCTGTAAAAGCAAAAAAAATTCTGATTTCAGGTGAATGAACAATTCAGAAGCATCATCTCTCCTGTCTTCCTCTTCCCCACCTGCTAAAGAAATATTGCTTCACAGTGACTTTTAGTGAGATCTTTTCTCCATGTTTACATACAAATTCTCATTAATTTAGCTAGAACAAAAGATGGATTTCCATTCAGCAGAGTAATGTAGGCCAGTATTGGGATGAATAACTGAAATCTGTTAAAAAAAATAGAACTTCATTTTAGTGAATGACATTAGCACTCTCACTAGTTTCTTATAAAAAGGTCAATCTGTAAATTGAGTGGTTTAACTTTATCTTCTACCATTTTCTTCCTGGTATCAGTGTTAAAAGAAGAGGGAAAATAGCTAATTCAGGGGTGGAAAACCTGCTGCCTTGAGGCCACTTGTGGCCTTCTAGGTCCTTGGGTATGGCCTTTTGACTGAGTCCTAGTTTTATAGAACAAATCCTTTTATTAAGGGGATTGGTTCTGGGAAGTTTGGAATCAAAGGGCCACATGTGGTCTTGAGGTCGCAGGTTCCCCACTTCTGGTAGATAACCAGAAAAACCACAAGTTAACTATCATCTATCCAGGCAAAAATGACACC
>CM053584.1:250312561-250369857 GCA_028627135.1 Pseudochirops cupreus | reverse complement strand
CCATCTGGGTTGCTTATATTTCTGTGGCTAATAATCTATTTCCTTTAAATTCTCTATTTTGTTAGACTAAAGCTGCTAGTAATACTTCCTATTTTGAACTAGATTTATGATTTTGCTGGCATAGGGAAATCTTGGTAAGAAAATATCTTCTGGGGTGGCTAGGTGGCACAGTGAACAATCAGGAGGATCTGAGTTCAAATCTGTTCTCAGACACTTAACACTAGCTGTGTGACCTTGGGCAAGCCACTTAACCCCAACTGCCCTGCCTTCCCCCCTCCAAAAAGCCCAAAAAAAAAAAGAAAGAAAAAAAAAAGAAAATATCTTCTACAAAGGCAGACTTGCTCCTACTCCCACAGTCTTAAGAGAATTGCCTGAAGTATTGAGAGGTCAAGTAATTTGCCCCTAATCAAAGGGCCAGTACCTATTAGAGATGGGACTTGAATCCAGGTTTTCATGCCTCTTGAGGCCAAACTCTTTAGCTACTAAACCATATTGCTTCTTCCCTAATGATATCCCTAATTTCTTGTGTTATGATCACTCCTTTTTTTTTTTGCAATTTTTATGATTTGCAGGCTGTTTCTCTTTTAAAAAAATTACATTTGCTAATGGTTTATTCATTCTCTTGGTGTTCTAAAAAAAAAAAATAGCCACCTCCTGGTTTTACTTATCAACTCAACTGTTCTTGCATTTCCTATCCATTTATTCCTGCTGTTAACTTTGTAATTGTTTCCTTTTCCACTTTCCTTTGTACTACTGCTTTGTTACTTTTCTATTGCCTTTAGGTACAGGCTTAATTCATTTATTTTCTCACTTTATCTCATTAGCATATACATTCAGTTACATAATTTTGCCTCTAAGAAATGACTTTGGTTGTATGTCATTGATTTTGATATGTAGGATTGTCATTACCACTTAAATATTGTTATTCTTCTCACTTCTTCTTTAACTCAGTCATTGTTTAATATGCTGTTTTATAGTTTCTGTGCCTTTTTTTTAGCTTTTTGCTCATGTTATTTTTCATTAGTAAATTTTTAAAAAACTGAATTATAGTCTGAAAATAAGGTAAATTTCTACCTTCCTGAGAATATTATCACCTTCCCTAGGGAGAAACATAATATTACTGGGAGGATAGTGAAAACGAATGGATGGAGTACTTTGGGAGATAGGATTTAACGAGGAGGGGGGAATGGGGGAGCAACTCTCCAGTGAATTTATGTGTTTTCCCTTGGGGAAGGGAGGAGTCTACCTAAGTCAGAAGGACTATATATGGGATCACCAAAGAAGGAGGTTTGCTTGACCTTTCTAGCAATCCAAAAATTTCCCTCTTGCAGAGAAACCTCAAATTTAGGTTTGTTCCTATAAGACAATGTAACCAAGTATCCCATGAAATGCCAGTTACTATTCCCTTTGGTCATACCATAAAGCCACTTCTACCAACTTCTTTGTTCTCTCTCCAAGGAAAGTATATAGGACCTTTTAGATCCCTGTAAAAGGTACTGTTCATCTAAGGAATGTATAAATTAAACATTCATGGGCATGGCAGGTATGAGCAAAGAAAAACAGGAATAGAACAGGTCATATCATGGATCAGATGGTAGGAAAAGGAGATGGGATGGTCACACGATAAGATGAGGGATAAAAACACAGAAATGCTTCACTGGTCCACCATCTTGAAATCCTGAGTAAACAAGGAAGATCTCAAGTACTTGCATTGGGTCTTCTGTGGCAAACATATAGGAGGACATGGACAAGAATCATTTATGATGGGAAAGTATTAGTGCATTATAATCTATATCACTGGGACTTCCAAGTCAATGAAGACACCCATCTATTAATTATTTCGAATGAATCAATGAAAAAATTTATTAATGCACTAAACACTGTAAAGATTAGGAAATAAAAATAAAAAGCACAACAGTCTCTATCCTTAAGATGAGATTCTAGGAGGGACAACATATATAGGTTCGTGGGGTCCAGAGAAAGGGGTCACTGTCTGGGTAGCCACAAACATGGCAAGCGGAACAACAGGGCAATCCAATTACATGCCCTTTCAAGAGGCAATGATAATATTCATTTGATGTCAGTTGTCAGTCTAAGAGGTGGAAGGTGGTTATCGAGGCAGCAGAGGGGAAAATGGCCGAGGTAAAGATAAAGATGTATAGTCCCAGAAAGTGCAGAACTGAGTGGCTTTGCTCTTCCTATTCATGGTCTTGGCTAATTAGTCAGTCAAGCACTTACCCTGTGCCAGTTACTGTGCTAAGCACTGGGGATACAAAGAAAAGAAAAAATAGGCCCTGCATTTAAGTAACAACATTTTAATGGGGGGGACATGTAAATGAGTAGGTACAAACAAAAATGTAGAGAGTAACAACCAGAGAGATTCACTTTGACAACACAAAATTAGGATTTAACTGTGGAAGGAGGATGTCCAATCCTTTAGAACCACAGTACTTTCCTCTTTTTCCAGGGAACTCAATTCTAGAGTAGTACTACATATTTAAAGGAGTGTATAAATCCCTGCTCATGGGGAAAACTCACTGAAGAAGAAAAGAGAGGTGTCTTCCCCTCTTCATAGGCTTGGATGTGTCCTTTCTATTTTGTGTTTCTGTTGGGTTAAAGAAGGCCTGGTGTATAGGTGCAGTATTGTTAACCTAAGAGCTTGCAAGGAAACTGTGGGCCTTTTCTCTTTTCTGTTGAAATCTAAATGAGAGCTACAACCTGATGTTCTCCAGGTATGGTCCTGAGACAAAGAGATGTTTTTGAGAAAATGAATTCTGAATGCAGTCCATGCAACCCCAGAATTGTGGTTCTAAGAAAAAAAGAGAACAAGCATTTACTAAATGTTTACTATGTGCTAGGCACTATACCAAGAGGTTTATAAATATTATCTCACTTGATCCTCAAAACAACCCTGGGAGGTTGGAGCTATTATTAGCCACATTTTCCAGTGTAGGATGAGGCAGGCAGAGTTTAAGTGATTCACCTAGCCAGTAAAT
Organism: Pseudochirops cupreus; assembly: GCA_028627135.1. Taxonomy (NCBI): domain Eukaryota; kingdom Metazoa; phylum Chordata; class Mammalia; order Diprotodontia; family Pseudocheiridae; genus Pseudochirops; species Pseudochirops cupreus. The sequence goes on along the minus strand of CM053584.1, from coordinate 250,366,861 downwards.
ATCTGAGGTTGGAGTTAAACTCAGATTTTGCAAATGTGGTCTCAGCTCTATATGTACTATACAACCTGGCTTCTTATACATTACATTTATTCTCATGATATGCATTTCAAGACAAGGTCAAAAAGTGTCACAACGAATGCCATATCTTGCTCCCTTTGGGCATACCATAAAACCAACTTCTTTGTTAGCTTCTTCAAGGATAGTCTAGGAGCTATCCCTTTAAATGCACCCTTAAAAAAATCTCTAGTATTATTTGTTATGAGAATTATAACATTGACATGGTTCAATAATATGTTGATTTTTTTTTAACAGTATGTCATTTTGCTGGTAATTAGAGAACTTCATTCACTTGGCAAATACTTATGAAGCATCTACTATATGCCAGGCACCATACTAGGTACTAGAGATACAAAGATGAAAAGAAATAAAAATTTCAATTAAAAACAAGTAGAAGGCTTGGCTTTGGTGAAAAAAAAATCATGCCTTCATGAAAGATTGGAGAAAAGGCAGGTAAGAATGAGGGATAATCTTAGGACTTATTTCCATTGAAGAATAAGAATGAAGAGGGAGTTCATGTTTAGTGTACCTAGAGCTAACATTAATGGATGGTCTAAAAATTATTTGATTCTTAGCATCCTACCCTGTTTTCTGACATTCTATCATAGTCATTAAGAAAATTAAAGGTGATTCCATGGAACTGAGGGCTATTCTGTATTTTTCTTTATGTCACTGGTTGCCAAGACCAAAGAATTCATCACCTAGTGGCCAGTCTATAAAGACACCAAGAAGTCTGTTGCTAGGACCATACTTGAAAGCTTTCCAACAGGGAGAACCTGTAGTATGCTCATATGGCCTTTGAGAACCCAGGGTCACCTCCACACCACAAGGTGGCACTAAGGAGGACATTTCTGGCACATCAACCCTACCAAACAGAAACTCCAAATCTCTAGATTCTCTAAAATGAATCAGGCAGCCAAGTCTCTCTAGCACTTCTGACCATAAGTGTGAAATTCTGAATTCAATCCAAGAACCTACTAGGTACAGAGCACTGTGCTAGATACTAGATGGAGATGCAAAACTAAAAACAAGCACAAAAACAAATTTAAAAAGTACATCGTTCCTTCCTTTCTTAGAGGCAGCTAGGTGGTACAGTGGGTAAATACTGGACATGAAGTCAGAAAGACTTTAGTTCTAAGTGGGTCTCAGCAACTTACTAATTTTGTAACTCTGGACAAGTAACTTAACTTCTGCTTGCCTCAGCTTCCTCATCTGCAAAATGGGGATAATAACAGCACCTACCTGGAAGGGTTGCTGTGAGGAGACTCAAATGAGATAATAATTGTAAAACTCTTAGCACAGTGCCTGGCACAATGACTATACTATACAAATGCGTATTCCTTTTTCTTTCTTGAGCTTATCTTATAGAAAGATAGAAGATAGACAGATGCAAATAGATCAAGATAAGTATATATACTTAACTAAAAGTACAAAGTTTCAAGATGGTCCAAGGAAGAAAATATGATACAGCTCCAAGTCTGGAAAACCTGAGTTCAAATCCAGTCTCAGAAATTTACTAGCTATGTGACACTGGGCAAGTCACTGCTGTCTGCTTTAGTTTACTCATCTGTAAAGAAGCATAATAGCACCTGCTTCCCAAGGTTGTTATGAGGATCAAATGACTATGCTATAGTGCCTGGCCTATAGAGCAAACTCCACATAAATGATAACTATTGGCTGTTATGACTTCTGATGCTCTGAGATGGTTCTGTTGAAGGTTTTCAAGCTAGTGGAAAGTTAAGGGTGGTCCTTGCCTGAGGACTACAACATCTAAGCCATAATAAGCACATGATCAGAACACAAGAGGATGACTCTCCTTATACTTTGCAACAAAGAGGAGAGTTGGGTATAACTTTCCAGTATTTTTGTCTTCTTGAGCTCCAGGGTATAAGAAAATGGTTCTAAAAACACGATGCAACAAGTTTTCAACCTGTCTTTCCAGCAGTTAGTAAATTTAAGGGAAGTATGAGGATCAGTACCAAATTGGATAATAGAAGTAGAGTAAGGGAGAGAGTATAAGCAATGAGAAACCTATCTTGAACAGAGAAGTATGAGTACAGAAGGTGATTAGAATGTTGCTTTTTAAAAAATCCTCCCCAGAGGCATAATAGTTCCTCCTTACAATTACCACCAAGTTTCATAGCCCTGCCATGTCTATGGTTTGTAATATAACTTGTGCTGAATGTGGCTATAGGTTGTCTACTTAACAAAAAATTAGAACATACATTAACTAGGCAGACACCACAGTGACTTTATATTTCATGCAAAGAAGAATAGCCTTGAAGCTTTCTTATTGAAGAGTGCAATTATAATCCTGCTCAAGCCTTAGAGAAAAACAGACATTCCTTCCCTCCCCCAACTCCCTAAGAATTGCCACACTTGAGCAAACCTCGGACTCACCTAGCTGAGTAGTGAGGTGATAAATTTTGTAAAGCTTACCATCCTCTAAATATAGGAATACATTCTTCTATTTCCAAAATTAACTCTTTTAAGTTTCAGGGGATGCCCTTTTCTTCTGCTATCAGAGGATTTAATGAATAAAGACATGATCACCTAATCTATGTGCACCTCAGTTTCATAAAATTTCATCAATTCACCTCTTAGCCTTTACATACTCAACAAACATTTGTTAAGCATTTAGGGAGACCATAAAAACTCATTCAAGAATAACTTCTTGTTTACAGTCTGCTCATTGGCCAAGAAAGGAAAGAAAATCTATTCACTGACTCAAAAAGCATTTACCTGCCCTATGCAGGTTATTGTGGTAGATACCTGTGGAGGTACAACATTTAGAAAATATACAGTCTTGACTTTAATGGAGCTCAAAGTCTAGTAGAGGGATAAGACCCAAATACATATAATATAAAATGTAATATTATACAATCTGTGCAGTAATATGAAAAGACTAGAATAATAAGGCAAGACAAAATTGTGGAGGGCCTTGAATGCCAAGCAAAGAAGTTTTAACTTTATTTAGTCTACAAAGGACTGACTGAACAAATGACAGTACATGAATATAATGGAATACTATTGCACTATAAGAAAATTGTGAAAGGGAATGTTTCAGAGAAACCTGGGAAGACTTCCATGAAATGAGGCAAAATGAAATGAACAGAAATAGAAAAATTATTTATACAAGAACTTTACTCAATGACTTAGAGACAATAGTCACCGCGGACTTCTGAGCAGAGGAATAGACATAACCAAATCTTATATAAAAAAGACTATTCTAGGGGCAGCTAGGTGACACAGTGAATAGAGCACCAGCCCTAGAGTAAGGGGGATCTGGGTTCAAATGCGGCCTCAGACACTTGACACATTTACTATCCATGTGACCTTGGGCAAGTTACTTAATCCCAATCGCCTTGCCTTTCCCCCTCCAGGGGGGAAAAAAAAAAATATATATATATATATATACACACACACATACATACATATATATATATATATATACACATACATAATTCTGCCAGTGGTAGGAAGGATTGATTAGAATGAAAAAAGAGGAAGAATTGAAAGATGTTTGGGAAAGTATTGCTATAGCCCACTTAGGTCCTGGAAATTATTTGGGACTTGTTTAGAAAATTATTACTCTATACTCTAGACACATATGAGGACTATTTCTAGAGTGATGGTGATAGGCATTGATAGGAAGGAATGGATGGGGCGGGGGGAACGTTGTGGGGATGGAATCTACAGAACTGATAAATAATTAAATATGTGAAATAAGAGAGTGGAAGGTCAAAGATCTCCCCAGGGCTTCAAATACAGGATAGACTAGGTTTTGACATTGGAAGAAACAGGGAAGGAGAACAGGTTATTTGGGGAGAAGACAACCTGAGTTTGAAGTGGCAGTGGGATATTCAGTTAGGGAGGTCATATAGGCAACTATAGATGTGGGTTTCTAGGTCAGAAGAAAAGCAAGAGTTGGAGATAGAGATTTTGGAGTCATCTTCAAAAAGATTAACAGCTAAAGCCACAGAAGAAAATTAGACTGTCGATGAAGAGAGTCTATGTAGAAAAACGGATCCCAGACAAAACCTGGGTAAGTAGTAGACTATAATTACAATTCTCTGCAGTAGATTACAATTACCTTAAGAAACCAGGGACAAAAGAGAGCAAAAAAGGGATAGTCAGAGAGGTAGAAGGGCAGCCAGAAGAAACTGAAACTAACTGACTTTAAATAAAGCCGTCATGTCTCTCAAATGAAGCATGCTGATTTTTTTCTTTTGTCTACTCCCCTATGTAAGCAGACTTCTCTTCTCTTAAATTCATTTATTTTCTAATCAGACTTCTCAGGGCCTTCTTCAGCTTCACATCTTTTTAAAAAGACAAAACAAATAGTGTTGGCACACAGTACTCCAGGTGGAAAGAAGAGCGGGTTCTATAAATAGTTGAGCCCATGAGCAGTATGAAAAATTTAATCAACAACTTTTTAAAAAAGGAGTTTGAAGTTAATAAGCATCCCATCCTCCCAGTTATTCTGTATGGGAGGGAGGGCTTTGTGCAACTAACCTTATTTTATAAATAGAAACCCAAGGGAAAGGAGACATTGCAAGGGAATTGCTTGAGGAATCCTAATATAGCTATAAGGAGTCCTGGTTCCCTTGTTCCATCTATTAGGACCAGATATTAGAATGTGGTGAGAACAACACTGAAGAGGAAGCCAGAAGACCTAGTTTTAGTTATGGATCCACAATCATTTTGAATAAATGAAAGAAAGGGCATTAATTAAGTTCTTGCTACATACTAGACACTGTGCTAAGTGCTAAGGAAACAAATATGAAAAGTGAGGACGTTCTTTGCCCTCAAAGAGCTCCCTTCTAATGAGGAAGGCATGGTATATAAAGAGTGGTGGTTTTGAGAGCTACTTAATCTCTGTAGGTCTCAGTTTTATTCTCTGTAAAACGTGAACAATTTAGGGAATGACAGCTCTTAAAGAAAATAGAACCAGGGCAGCTAAGCACCAGCCCTGGAGTCTGGAGGACCTGAGTTCCAATTCAGCCTCAGACACTTGACATACTTACTAGCTATGTGACCTTGGGCAAGTCACTTAACCCCAATTGCCTTGCCTTCTCCCTCAAAAAAAAAAAAGAACATAGAACCAATGGAATACAGAGGGAAGCAAACTTTTTAAATGTTCTTTATTTTTCTTGGTTTTTTTGGGGGGGGACACTATGGTTTCTTTTACAACACAAACTAATATGAAAATATGTTTCACATGACTCCACATATAACCTATATTAAATTGCTTGCCTTCTCAATGAGGGGGGTAGAATTTGGAACTCAAAATTTTAAAAATTAATGTTAAAAATAGTTTTTACATGTAATTGGGAAAAAAATAAAATACTAAATTTTAAAAAAACTTTCAAAAGGAAAATAAGAACAGATCAAGTACATACCAAGGAAATTCATAGCTATTATGCAACACATTCTTGAAAGTATTGAGGTATATTTATAAGCTTTCTCAGGCAAGGGAAAAATAACAACTAAAAAATTGTACCCAGATAACATTAACAAAAATTGTACAAAGAAAATATTAACATCTCCCAACAACCCATATGCCTATTTTCTCAGAATGATCTATATGCAAATCAAGGAATATGTAAACAGGGAAAAAACAGGCCTTCCCAAATAATTCTCTGCACTAGACCAAATTTTTTTACAGACACACCTATGTCGGAAAGATGCAAAGAATACCAAATCCCACTGTGACTGCAGCGTGTTGATTACAAAACAGCATTTGACTAACTAGTGAAAAAGCCTTAAAGGTTCTCCTCCAACAAGGAGCTTCTCATGTAAATGTTAAGATCAGACAAGATTGCTTGATTAATGCAAACATACCGACTCTGTTCCATGACCCTCTTATTATTCACAAGCTATTCACAAAACAGAGAGATAAACACTTGCCAGAAGTATTTGCCACCGACAGGGAGGATGTCTTGTGTAAGGTCCAACCAGATGGTAGGGTTCCCCAGATGCTCCTGTTGGCCGATAACACTGGGCCAACTGCATCAAGCCTCAGATCACAATAGGGCTTCCTCAACTAGACAATTATTTAAGGGAGAGCAACTTCACAATCCCTACAGGAAAACCTACACGGATGAAAAAATGCTTATAGTCCAGGATGTGGTGTAGAGTTCGATGACAAGTCAGTATCTTTGGGGGCAGGTACTGCAGATAGACAGTGAGCTAGGCCCAGAATTGAAACAGGAAGAGACTGTGCTGCATGTGGGAAATCACACAGTGCTTTGAATTATTTCAAGCTACTCTGTAAGGCAAAGAACCCACTTTAAAAAAATACAAAATGCTCTCAATGTGATGCTTTGGAATATAAAAATCTCTTAATTATTAAAATTGTGGTAACTCAAAGGGCAACAGAGAAAGCAGCATGCTAGGCATGGGCAAGTCATAGTGCATTTGCAGTAAGACAAATGCATGAGAAGTGGTTTGTTTAAGGCATAAGAAAATAGAAGAAAGTTCAGAAGGTGACAGAAAAGTAGTACCCTGTGATCACTGTTGTGTTAAATTTAATATATACTTTTTTTTTGGAGGGGGGAAGACAGGGCAATTGAGGTTAAGTGACTTGTCCAAGGTCACACAGCTAATAAGTGGCAAGTGTCTGAGGCTGAATTTGAACTCAGGTCCTCCTGACTCCAGGACCGGTGCTCTATTCACTGCGCCACCTAGTAACTCCCTAATATATACTTTTTAAAAAAGCAGTAAATCATGAAATTCAAGGTTCCATACATACTCTTTTTTCTGTTCTTTGTATACAGAGATATTTACTGATGTTTGTTAGCTCATAAATAATTTTTTTCTTAGAAAAAGTAGTATAAGAAATTTTATCAAAGGAATGTAACAACAGAAACAGAGGTGAAGTAAAGGGATGAGTGAGATATCTGTGTTTCGCTTGTGGCTGTGAAAAATAAAAAGACCCAAAGGAAGCCCTGCCCAGCATGTTAGGTGCATCCTCCGTTGTTGTCTGTCCTTCATTTTCTGAGAGGACTGATGACATCAGACAGTAATGTCTTAACTCGTGTGTGAACAGGATTTAAGGGAGGCACAGTTGTAAAAGTTATCAGCCCCACTCTCTCTTCCAGAGTCAATGAAATCCAGTGGCATGACAAAAGTCAGGATGACTGGCAATGGCCCAGGATGCAGTGGATGACCTTGGCATCTCTGATGTCTGACCAAGCTCTAAATGCTTCACAGTATCTGCCTCAGCCACTTTCATGGCCGTTGGAACAAACTGTTCTTATCCACCCATTCTGCCAGGGGAAATCTTCACATTCTTGGGCCACTACGCATGTGACTTCTTGGAGCCACAGGTGAGAACTGTGTTGCAGGTGGACACCAAAGGTGGACGAGCAGCCCTGAAAAGGGCTTGAGAGGCTCTTACATTAGATATGCTAGTCCTCCATACACCCTTGTATCCTCTGTAGCGATCTATGGAAGAACATGGACGAGACTTGCACAGGATGAAAAGAAACGGATGGTGTTGTGATGCGTACCAATGGGAAAGGACCCAGACAATAAGATCATAGATCTAAGGTCCTGTGATATGATAGGTAGTACGGCATAGAAGAGAGAGCTCTGGCCTTGGAGTCTGTAAGACATTTCTTCAAATCCCAGGTCTGACACTTACTAGCTGTGTAACTGACCATGGATAAATTGCCTAACCTCTCTGGGCTTTGGAAAATGAAAGACAAACCACAATGACAACAGAGGATACACCTAACATGCTGTGCAAGGCCTTCCTTTTGGTCTTTTTATTTTTCACAGACACTAGTCAAACCTGTAAAATGGAGGGGGGGAGGTGTACTAAATGTCCACCCCAGCTCTAAAACTGATTCTAAGATCCTACCGAATATAAGGGCTATGACTAAATATATTCTCTTTGGCCTAAATTTTATTTAATGGTAACTCTGGTAGGCAAACCACAAAAGTATGTTAAATGTTAAATCTTCCCAGATAACTTGTAGTAATGGGAAAATACACAGGCTAATATATTCCCAGTTAGCATTTGCTTTTCTCAGAATTCCAAAAGGAAGGGCTTTCTTATTTATCAAAAAGTACATCCCCTAGGAGTTCAAGGACACCTTCACTGTCCGTCTCTGTAAAGGTAAAGGAAATAGATTATCCTGTGAGAATCACTGGGGAGTGGTGGTGGTGGTGTGGTCCTCTCTCTTAGTCATTGCTGGTGAGATTCTTGCCAGAATTCTTAATAGGCTGATTCTTCACCTGAAAGATATCACCTACCTGAGAGCCAGTGTGGCTTCAGAAAGGGCTGAGGAACAGTCAATATGGTGTTTGCTACCTGACAGCTCCAGGAGAAATACCAGGAGCAGAACAGAGGTCTGTACACAACATTTGTAGATAGGACCAAGGGCTTTGATACTCTTGGTCAAGAGGGATTATGGAAAATTTGACTGCCCAGAGTTCATTAGAATTGTATATCAATTTCATGACAGCATCTTTGCCGGGTTCTGGATAATGGACAATGTTCTCATGTTTTCCCATTCACCAACGGAATCAAACAAGGCTGTGTACTTGTTCCCATGACTTTTAGCATGATGTTTTCAGTCATGTTGTCATGTCCCTGGTAAGGAAGAACAAGGCATCAAGGTCAGCTACCATTCTGATGGTAAATTCTTTAACTTGAAAAGGCTACAAGCCAAGACTAAAGTGGAAGGAGTGTTGGTGCATGATTTTCTGTTTGCAGATGATTGTGCTCTCAATGCAGCCTCTGAAATTGCGATGCAACAAAGTGTGGACTGATTCTCTACTGTTGTTAACACCACACCATTTCTACATGAAAACACTGGTTACAGTAAATGGAGAAGTTTTGAATGCTGTGGATAAGCTTGCTTACTTTGGCAGTATACTTTCTACAGATGTACACGTTGATAATGAGGTTGATGCACACACTGCCAGAGCTATCTCAATATTTGGGAGGCTCCAAAGGAAAGTTCAGGAGAGAAGAGGTATTAGATTGACTACCAGACTGAAGGTCTACAACAACGCTCTTGTGCTGACCTCATTGTTGTATGCTTGTGAAACCTGGACAGTCTACTAGTGCCATGGCAAGAAACTGAATCATTTCCATTTGAATTGCCTTAAGAAGATTCTGAAGATCACCTGATAGATAAGACAGCAGACACTGATGTCCTTTTTTAAACTAAATTGCCAGGCATTCAAACTCTACTGCATAGAGTACAACTCCAATGGGATAACCACACTGTTCAAATGCCAAACATACACTTGCCAAAAAGACTGTTTTATGGAGAACTCACAGAGGGAAAATGCTCACATGGTGGTCAGAAAAAGAGATACAAGAACCCTCTAAAGATCTCTCTTAAGAACTTTGGAATTGATTGTGTGACACAGGAGACTCTGGCAAAGGACTGCCCAGCATGGAGCACCCTCATCAGAGAAGGTACTATGCTATTTGAGCAAAGCAGAATTGAAGTAGTTGAAAAGAAATGAGAAATGCACAAATTTAGAGGATCCACCCCCAAATGTTCACACGGACTATTTGTATCTGACCAATGGTAGAACATTCCTAGTTCATACTGGTCTGATCAGTCAGTCAGATGCATTCTTTTTTTTTCCCCCGGGCAGGCAGGGCAATTGGGGTTAAGTGACTTGCCCAAGGTCACACAGCTAGTAAGTGTTTAGTGTCTGAGGTGAAATTTGAACTCAGGTTCTCCTGACTCCAGGGTCGGTGCTCTATTCACTGAGCCACCTAGTTGCTGCTAGTCAGATGCATTCTAACTTGATTTTGGTCCTCTTCAAGAATAAAGAACAACCATCAACGATTATACACTTGGCAGGAATGATATATTTCAAAGAAGAAATATTTGTTTTACTTCTATGTGTGTGAACACATCAATCTTCAAAAATAAAAAGTCATCCATCTAGTTGACTGACTCCTTACTCCTTTGGCCTGTACTTGCAGATAGGGAAGTTTTTGGGCATTAGAACATTGTTAGCAATTAAATGTCACAGTTCTCCTTGGGAGGTAACCATTATTTCTCAGGGTGGGTGGGGCATTTCAATGGTGGGATATTGAGGTTTTAAGCCCTCTTCTACCATCTCCTTATAGTCAGGCAAGGCATTGTTTCCCATGTTTTCTCATAATCACAGTCCACCATTCCCAGAGAACATGATCCCAACACACTTTGATTTAAGCATGGTGGAATCCTTACGTGGGATGGGGAGGTAGAAAGAAGGGAGAAGATGAACAACGATCCTTGGAAAGGAGTAAGTCATTTACAATGTAGAAAGAAGTTGCACAGAGGGAACATGTCTCATCTATTTTCTCCCCTTAAGTAAATTCAGTTTAGCCTATCTGGAAGTAATTATTTTTAAATTAGCCAGAAAGGAAGAGAGTCATTTCTAAAGTGTCAAGAAAGGAATTTCAATCCCCTCACATTAGAAGGATTCCCACAAATCCAGGACACCTTTCTCTGCATAGGTAATGGTTTGCTTGGAATAGTTAAATGACAAGCTGCCAAAATTTTGCTTTAAACAAAAGGAGGAAGCATGATGTGATGGAGTGATGGACTTGGAGTGAGAAAATCTAGATTCAAGATCTGACTCTGCCACTTTCTACTAGTGTGACCTTGGGAAAACACTTCATTTCTCAGTTGTAAAGGAGGAAATTGAAATTAGGTGATTTCTATGACTCCTCCTTGTAGATAAAATATTTTGTGATACTGAAAGTAAGAAGAAATCCTCCATAGGCTGGTATATATCTGGAAGATATAAGTGTTTTGAATATTTGGTGAAATAGTCAACCTTTGTTTCTCTCTTTGATATCCTTGGTCAATTTTTCCAGCTTACAGATGCGGAAAAATGAGGCCTGGAGAGTTTAAGTGACTTACCTATATATGATTGTACAGATAGCAAAAGTAACCAAGCTAGGATCTGAACACCCACATCAGTACTCTTTCATTTTCTTCCAATGCCACCAAGTATTTTAAGGACTTTGCCATCATGACTCAGCCGCCCTCTCACCCTGGAATACACCTCAGCATCTTTTCACGCTGTAATAAATATCTTTTTGTCACTCCAGTCCACTTCTCCCATTTGTGATCTTCCATTTTGGGGAGAGGCCCAGATCTGCCATGCTTCATTCCCCAGCTGGTTATCCTTCTTATTCTAAGGGTTTTGCTATCATGTCCCTGCCTTGGTCTCCCTTATCTTCCCCTTTCCCCTTTTTACATATTATCTTCTCTCATGAGAATATAAAGAAAGGACCATCTTTCTGTTTTGTTTCTATTTGTATCACCAGCATTTGGTATAAAGTCTCATCTTTAGCAAGCACCTTAATAAATGCTTATTTCCTATCTACTTATTTGCAATGGTGAAAGCTTTTTTTTTTTTGGAGGGGTGAAGGGCAAATGGGGTTAAGTGACTTGTCCAAAGTCATGCGGCTAGTAAGTGTTAAGTGTCTGAGGCCACGTTTGAACTCAGGTCCTCCTGACTCCAGGGCCAGGGCTCTATTCACTGTGCCACCTAGCCACCCACTGAAAGCTTTTTAATAAAAATCAAATGAGGTCTTGTACTTCCTTAAAAATTTTTTTAACCCTAATTGATTTGCTCAGACATTTTTGAACCTGCAACATATTTATTTCTTAGTAAGAAAAATCCAGGCAACCCCATCCTTAAAATGCCAGGTGGCTGTCACTTGTAGTCTCTTTCAGAGTAATAGGCAGAGCTCCCTGGATTGATTTTTAATCTTAGCCACTCTGGCAATTTTTTCTGAAAGACTTTTGAGAAACTCTCTTGAATATTCTTCATTTTGGGTTAGCCACCGTCAAAGAGAAAATGAGGGTTAAAAAACATGGCCTATATTAGACATAAGACAAACTAAAGTGATCGCCAAGTACAGAGCCAAATGCCACAGAAATGTACCACGATAATAATTAATTAAATGAGACAATCCTCTTCTAGGATCTCCTCTTTAATAAAGCAACCCAAGATGGAAGGATGCCATGTCCTACTGGAGTTTGCTTATCCTGAAATATAATCTTCCTTCTATAATCTCCTTCTGACCTCCCAAGTAGGGAAGTTTTCCACTCTTTAAACTGTGTTTTTGTATAAATTAAATCAGCTAAATACCACCCAATATGTAAAACAGACTAAAATTAAAAGGAAATCTACAGCAAATTTGAAGTGGGCCATTAGCCAAAAGTTCTAGAAAAATGCATGCTAAGTAATTTCCACCTGTATTCATATTAAGATCTCCAGCTAAAAGTATTATAATCATGTTATTACAATATGGGAATGCATCTGTGCATTAGAAATAATAAAAATACTTTCTTTCTTCTATGCTAGTAATAATAGCTGACATTTATATAGTGAGTTAAAGTTTTCAAAGTACTTTACAAATATTATTTAATTTATCCTCACAACAATTCTAGTGGTTTGGAGGTAGGTGACAGTATTATCCCTATTCTACAGATGAGGAAACTGAGAAAGACAGAGGCACAGTATCTTGGGCCAGGATCACACAGCTAGTTAGTATATGAGGCTGGATTTAAATCCAGGTCTTCCAAACTCCAAGTCCAGCCCTCTTGACTATTGGGTCACCTAACAATTTCTTTTGGATGATTCTGTCAAATCCCATCTGAATATTTTTTTTCACCTAACTCCCTATATCCAATATCTTACCTATGTCCTATATCCCAGGGCTTCTTAAACTTTTTCTGCTGAACACCCCTTTTTGAGTTCTGGCAGTGGTTGTTGGTGCTGTATGGCCTGAGGGCATGCATGCCCAGTGCAAAGTGCTGCATGCTTTGTGTTCAGAACCAAGGCTGCAGTAAATTGCATGATGCAACATGGGCAAGGGCTGCCAGAAACATCTCAGATTCATTACATGTTTGATTTTTAATTAATTTTTGGTTGTTGTGTGTTCAGAAACCTTTTACTGTTGCAGCTTAGGAAGTGCTGCACATCCTACCTATATCCAATACCAGAATCCTTCATTCTTTTCCAATTGATGACATACTTATGAATTTATAGAATTGCCATGGAACACTGAAGAGGTTACATCCTCTGGTATGGTCGTCTGCCCCACTTATTTCCCAAATCAGCTAATAATCACCATTTGCTTCTTGTAGGAAGGAGGGAGGAAGAAATAGTCACTAGCAACACAGTAGAAAAAGTATAGAATTTAGAGTGAAAGGTCTTGGGTTCAAATCTGGGCTCTGTCATTTAAAATCTCTGTGATATTGACCAACCCACTAAAAAAAACAAACAACTCTCTACGCCTCAGTTTCCCCACCTGTAAAATAAGGGGATTGTACTATATGACCTTTAAAGTTCTTCCAGTTCTATTTTCCAGTTATCCCCAACCATCTCTAGCCCTTCAACTGCAAAGATACTCACTTGGAAGAAAAGTTGTCTTTCTCTGTGCCAGGATATTTTGGGTTTTTTTTGTTTTTGTTTTGGATTGCTTCTTAGGTCTATACCTCTGGTTTTATTGGTGGGAGCTCCCTCCATCAAGGCAGTTCAGCACCTGCTCTGTAACTGTCAAAAAAAAGTTGTCTAGGCAATGAAGAGGTTTAAAGACTTGCCTAGGTCATACAAATAGTATATGTCAGAGGCATTCCATTCACTGGAGCAAAACACAGCCCTTCTCAAAACAGAAGTGTCCATGCATATTGTAAGATTGTATAAGAAACTATGATAGGCAATATCAAAGAGACAGCTTTGACAACTATCAGTATGAGATAGAGATTGGAACTATGGTTTCATTGATACAAATAGCTCCTGATTAGGACCCCACCCCCCACCCCCACAATGTAGTTGCCACATTTTCTTCAAATTATATTCTTAGAGAGTTACCCAGAACACTGAGAGGTTAAGTTATTGGAACAGGGTGACACAGCCCATATGTGTAAAAGGTAGGACTATGAACTTAGGTCCTCCTGGTTCTGAGGTCAGCTCTCTACCCACTATGCCATGCTGTCTGTCAACATAAATAAGGAATGAAAATGAGGAGACAGAGGCACTCCAAAGGTGCTTGCTAGCGTCACCATGTTCTACCAAGTATAAATAGGAAAGGAAGTGCTTATGGATGGTAGGTATTACAGATGCTCCTGTTTCTGAAGGGCATTGTCTTGACCCTAGTCCCAGAACATTACAAGATTTCTCCATCACAAGGTAGAATATTGCCTATCCACATTTCTCATCTAGTATTCTTATTCATGTCTTTTTAATAAATTCTCTGGATTTAGTAAATGCATCTGGTTCTCTTAATATTTTGTGGAAACCAATATCTCAAGATGTGCATTTGTTATCACTTCTTCTTGTGACATGCCTGGCCCTGCCACTTTCCTGATCATGTACATCCTCAATGGTGTTTTTTACTTACTTAATTCCATCATGCACTTTTATCTTTCATCTGGATTTTTGTGTTCAGAAGAGCATTGTCTTTATAAAAAGACATGTATACCAGATATATATATATATACACACACACACATATATCCATGCGTAATTGTAGCCTTCTGGAGATAGGGAGAAAGGGGGGAAAAACAAAATAAAGAGTGCACAGCAGAGAACAAAAGAAAACTTACAATGAAGCAAAGATGGACAGCCCTCAGCACAATGCATAGTATTTATTATATAGGGTTTTTAATGAAAATTTATACCTATATATTTTAAATTCTCTCTTATGTTTTGCTGTGCAAATGACATGCTTTTTAAATTTTGTATTTGTTTCAATATTTAAGTTTATAATGTTTCTTTTCTCTATTGTGTATTTAATTTTTAGTATTTAAGTCTAAAATTTTATTTGTTGTGGGTTTTTTTGTCTTTTTGGAGGGGGGAAAGCAGGGCAGTTGGGGTTAAGTGACTTGCCCAAGGTCACACAGCTAGTAAGTGTTAAATGTCTGAGGCCGGATTTGAACTCAGGTCCTCCTGACTCCAGCGCCAGTGTTCTATTCACTGTACCATCTAGCTGTCCAGTCTAAAATTTTAAAAATGAAAAAAATTTAAAAATAAAAATGAACCTCAATTTGAACCCTCAATCTTAACTCTCAGACATAGAAAAATCTAACCACAAAAAAACAAGAAAGAAGTAAAGGAGATGAATACAATTTTAGAAAAGTGAGAGAGAATATTGAATGGGAATAGAAAAGAATATGCTTACTTCTTAGCTTTCATGGCATCTTCACAAAAATTGGTGATGTATCAAGGCATAAAAACCTCACAAATGAATGCAGAAAAGCAGAAATAATAAATTCATTCCTCTTCTAACCATAATGCAATAAAAATACATTCAATAAAGTGTTTTTGAAGCATAGATTAAAAATTAATCATAAAAAATAACCAAATCCTAATGAATGAGTGGGTCAAAGGAAAAGAAATCATAGAAACAATCAATAGTTTCATTAAAGATAATGACATCAGTGAGACAACAATCCAAAATTTGTGGGATGCAGCCAAGACAGTACTTAAGGGAAAATTTATATCTCTAAATGCTCCCATAAATAAAAGAAAGAATACATTGATGAATTGGGCAAGCAACTAAAAAGAAAAATATCAAATTTAAAAACCCCTAATTAGGTACCAAAATAGACATCCTGAAAATCAAAGGAGATTTACGAAATTGAAAATAAAAAATTGAACAAAGAAATACCACTAGCAACTGTTTTAAAAAAACAATAAAATAGGTGTCATCAGCTAATTTGATTTAAAAAAGAAAACCAAATTATCAGTATCAAAATTGAAATAAGTGAATTCATAGCCAATAAAGAGGAGATAAAAGCATTAGGTGCTTTTTTGCCAAAACTTATGCCTATAAAACTAATAATCTGAATGAAACAGAAGTACATATAGATATAGATATAGATATATACACATACACACACACGTGTGTGTGTGTGTGTGTGTGTGTGTGTGTGTGTGTGTGTGTGTGTGTATAAATTGCCCAGATTAACAGAACAGGAAAGAGAATACTTAAGTTAACTTATCTTAGAAAAAAGAAATGAAACAAATTATAAATGAGCTCCCTAAGGGGGAAAAAAAACCAAGGACCAGATGGATTTCTATGCAAATGATACCAGACATTTAAAAAACAATTAATTCCAATACTACAAAAACTCTTTGCAAAAATAGATAAAGAAGGTGCTCTGCCAAATTCCTTCTATGACATAAATATGGTTTTAATAACTAAACCAGAGAAATTCAAAACAGAAAACAGCAAAGTATAGCACAATTTTCCCTAATGAATCTTGATGCAAATCCAACAAAATACTAGCAAGGAGATTACAGCAATTTTTTACAAAGATCATACACTATGCCTAGGTTGACTTTATATCAGGAATATAGGGCTGGTTCAATATTGGGAAAACTATAAGCATAATTGACCATAACAATAAAAAACAAAAAATTATTATTATTCCAATAGAAAAATTCCAACAGAAAAAAACTTTTAACAAACTACAACACCTATTTCTGTTAAAAATGGTGGAAAGCACAGAAACAATTGGAACTTTTTTAAAAACGGTAAGTAGCATATCCCTAAAACCAAAAGTAAGTACCATTAGTAATGGGGATAAGCTAGAAGTCTTTCCCATAAGATCAGGGTGAAGTAAGGATTTCCATGATCACTATTACTATTCAATACCATAAGCATTTATATAGTACTTACTATGCACCAAGAACTGTGCTAAATGCTTTACAATTATGTAATTTGATTCTCACAACAACCCTAGGAGGGAGGTACTATTACTCTCCCTATTTTACAGGTAAGGAAACTGAGGCAGGCAGAGGTTAAGTGATTTGCCTAGAGTCACATACACAGTAAGTGTGTTGAGATCTAATGTGAACTCAGGTCTTACTAACTATAGGCCCAGCATTCTATCTACTATACTTTCTAGATGCTATACTGCTAGCTATAACGAAAATATAAGGAAAAAAAATGTAAGGAATAAGCATAGGCAACGAGCAACCAAAAGTATCATTCTTTGCAGATGATATGACGGTTTACCTAAAGAACCCTAGAAAGTCAATTAAAACACTAAGTGAAACAATGAACAACTTGAGCAAAGTTGCAGGATATAAAATAAACTCACACAAATCATCAGCATTTCTTTATATTACCAACAAAATCCAGCAGAAAGAGATGGAGAAATTCCAACTGAAATAACTACAGACAGTATATAATACTTGGAAGTCTACCCACCAAGATACATGAAGGAACTAACTACAAGAAAACAGTTACAAAACACCCTTCGCACAAATAAAGACAGATCTACATAACTGAAGAAATATTAACTGTCCATATGAATGCTCAGCCAATATAATAAAATGACAATATTACCTAAATTAATTTACTTATTCAGTGCATACCAAGCTACCAAAGATTTACTTTACAGAGCTAGAAAAAAATATGATAAAATGCATCTGGAGGAACAAAAGGTCAAGAATATGCTGGGGAGCAATGAAAAATAAATGTGATGGAATGGGTCTAGTACAACCAGATCCCAAACTACCTATATTATAAAAGCTATAGTCATCAAATCAATTTGGTATTGGATAAGAAATAGAGAGATTAATTTGTGGAAAAATTAGGTACAGAATATACAAAGCAAATGAATATAGTAACCTAGTGAGTGACAAACTCAACAAAGCTAGGTATTGGAGCAAGAAATCACTATTTGACAAAAACTGGCAGAAATTAGAAGCAAATTAAGCAAAGATCAGCCTCTCACTCAGTATACCAACATAAATGCAAAAAGGGTACATGATTTAGACACATAGGGTGACATCATAATCAAATTAGTGGAACAGGGAAGAAATTACCTGACAGGTCTATGGATAGAGGAAAGTTCATGACTAAGAAAGAAAGGTTCATAAGAGGTCAAATGGATAATTTCGAATACATAAAATTAAAGATATTTTGCACAGAAAAAAACCAATGCAGCTAAAATTAGAAGAAAAATAAGAAACTGGGGAAATATCTTTGCAGTAAGTTTCTCTGATGAAGGTCTCATTTCTAAACTATATAGGGAACTGAGTCAATTTTATAAAACTAAGAGCCATTCCCCAAATGAGAAATGGGCAAAACGTATGAACAAATATTTTTAGAGGAAGAAGTCAAAGCTATCAATAGTCATATGAAAATAGACTCTAAATAACTAATAATTAGAGGAATGCAAATTAAAACAACTCTGAGTTTCTACCGCATATTCATTAGATTGGCTAAGATTGCAAAAAATGAAAATGATAAAGCTGGAAGGATTGTGGGAAAGTGGGTATACCAAGGCCCTGTCGGTAGAGCTGTTTACTAGTCTAATCATTCTGGAAAGCAACTTGGAACTGAAATGATATTAAGCTATAAAATGATCCATACCCTCTGACCTAGCAATACCCGTACTAGGGCTATACCCCAAAGAGAATGAAAAGCACCTATATGTACAAAAATAGGTATAGCAGCTCATTTTGTGGAAGCAAGATTTTGCCAAGTAAGAGGACGTCCATCATCCAGGGAATGGTTGAACAAGTTATGATATATGAATGTCATGAAATATTATTGTACTATAAGAAATTATAAAGGGGATAGCTTCAGAAAAATCTGAAAAACTCATATGAACTGATACAAAGTGAAATGAGCAGAACCAGGATAACAAGCTACATAGTAACAGTAATATTATAATCAATTTAGAAAGATTTAATAACTTTGATCAATATAATGACCTACAACTTACAAAGCACTCATCATGAAACATACAGATAGAGAATTGATGGACTCCAAGTGCAGACTAAAGCATATTCAATTCAAAGAACCTCTTTTTTCTTGCTTTCCCCCCCTTTTCCCCTGCCTTTTTTTTTTTGGAAGGGGGCCATGGCTACTGTGAAAATCTATTTTGTATAACTATACATATTTATAATAGGTTTTCTTTTTCTTGCCTTCTCATTGGGTGAGAGAAGGAGTAGGGGAGGCTGAGAGTTTGGAACTGAAAAAAAAAGAATAAAATGGTATCTATGCTATAAACAACAAATGAACGAATGAAATACATTATCAGTTACTCCTTCTTAACATTTGGATATATAGGCAACATTTTTGGTCAATGAAAGATCTCACTGTACCCTTATTTCCAACACAAACTAAAACATTACAGAAACATGAAAGGTTCAAAGAGAAACTTATTTTATATAAAGGTATATCTGAGTGTGTCTGTTACCTTTGTAAGTCAAATGCTCATTTTATTTCAGTAAACGTAGAGGGGGGAAATGGTTTTTATATTTATGGTATTATTAGGTTCAAGGCTCTAATTCCAAAGGTTGTAGAGGCAATCAGTCTCTCCTGCCCATTCCTTAATTTTAGCAGCAAAATTCTCTAAATGTAGAGTTGTGTAATAAACATTAGTTTAATGTTACTAAACATGAAAATAAAATCTGATGCATAACTCATGAATATTCCACCATGGCTTACTAAAGGATTTATGCATTAGTAGTAGCTAAGCTATGCCTACCCCAACGCATTCCATAGTGTCTGTCTTATAATCCTACCCATAATAATTTAAATGTACATATATAAAGATATATACACACAGACACACATTTCAATGGATATATCTGTTATTTAGGACTTTCAAACTTATAAATGCTATCTCCTTCCTTTTCATAGTAAATTGATGTTACTTATTAGAAAAGCATCATGGAAAAGTTCTAACTCCTTATTAGAAAAATCTCTGCATTCTTTCAATAAAAAAACACGCCTCAAGGCCATTTCCCTGACAGTGACAGTGATCAGGTTATTTGAAGATTAAAAGAACTTTGTTAGAAGTTCAGCCTCTACTGAGGTTGATGGCTCATTCTACCTAAGCCATACAATCTGTTGCCAGTCCCTATTCTGTCTTAACACCCCTAAACTGTTGTAGGGCTTTGAGTAATTTTTCATTGCCTTTTGGGTTACCTGAAATTTTGATTCTATAAGAATATACAGAAGATCTTTTGTTTCCAAAATTACAGTGTTCGTTGCAGTTCCCTTAAAGTAGGTTTTGTTTGTTTTGTTTTGTTTTTCCAGTAGCAACAGATTTCTGCATCCTGAGAGCATTCTGGTCCTATCCTCACTATCCATAATTTAGCCAGCCACTTGCCCTAGATTTCCTGAGAACTAGAAAACTGAAACATCTTTGCCATACTTCAAAGATAGGACGTTTCTGTAAATGACAGAAAAACTGCTAAGTTATCTTTGATGCTGTCACCCCATCTCTGATGTTGCAACTCCCAATAGCCATCTGGGGAGTTACCACTCTTCCCCCTAACTAGCTCATCTAAGACCATAGCTCTTTTTTTTTTAGGTTCAGGGAGCTGGCAGAAACTCAGGTTCAGACACAGACCTGAGGAACATCCTGTCTCACTTCCAGTCCTCTTAAGACCTCTGATGGTTTTAAATAATATCCTTCAATAAGCCTTATTAAGAATACATAATTTCTGACTGAAAGGTCTTTTACTTTACTCTCTGGGTAGGCAAGTTTATCACAAAATCATACATTTCAGAGGGCAATTAATAGTAATAATAGTATTTATTAATGTTAATAATAGCATTTATATGGGGCTTTAAGGCTTGCAGAGCACCTCAAATACTTTATCTCGATAGTTACTATTATTATCACCCCATTTTACAGACGAATAAAATGAGGGTGAAAAAGATTAAGCATCATGCCCAGGGTCACACAACTCATAAGGTAAAAAGGAGAAAATCGTCCAATTTTCCTATTTATTTTAATTCCCAAATCTAGAAGGAGTTTAATTCATATTTTAGGATTTGAATTCAAGTTTTCCTGACTCCAGGAACAGCACCATATCTGCTATAGCACTTAGTTGCCAATTATCTCTAAATGTAGGATGTAAGACGGATAAGAGAATCTGATCAATTCTCCCTTTTCAGTTATTACCAACAGACCTCTTAAAATAACCTTAATTCATTTGATGAGAGTAGTATGGCAATAAAACAACAAATTATAGCTGGCTTGTCAGATGAATGATCAGTGAAAGGAACATGAAATTTGACAGAATGCCCTGAGGTGCTGATCCCTGGGGCACAATTCATTGGGCTTGTAGAGTTCCTGGTTCTTCCATAGCCACTGACATGCCAATGAGAAGCACCAGCATTCATATCATGGTTGCAAGACAAATCTTTGGCAACAATGGATTATGAAACTAGATTGCTTTTGTTTACATGGAGTAAAACTTCTTCTGAAGTTTATCACTAAAAGTGTCATGTCATTATGGACCATAGAGATTTATTAAACAAGGTATATGTGGTAAAGCTCATTGACAATCTTTTCTTTAATTCATGATAGGTGTTTTGAGCAATTCAGTCTTGGAATATATTCAAAACATTCAGCAGTCTTGAAAACAGGAGTCTTTAATCTGGTGGGAGAGGCCAATAATTGGTTAGTTTCTCATAGTTAGTTTAAGAATGACACATTTTAAGTGACCTTGGGAAGTAGCAATCATCTGAAGGTGGGAAGCATGCCCAGTTTAGGTCTGAATGATGACCCTGAGAACGACCTTGTAAAGAAGCTGAAGGAACTACCACCATTATCTAATGGGGAGAAGTCCTTTTGGCTTCTTGAAAAAGTTAGTAAGGGGGAAAAAATGCCTGGAACTTTTAGCATGCAAATTATGTGGTTACCAGTGGAGAGACTTCAAAGAAATCTATTAAATTAACATGAAATTTAAAAGTGGATTACGATTAACTGTAATACACATGTTTCTTCAACTTAGGAAATGCATCTCCTAAATAGGGGAGTTGCCCTGACAGGAAGCGATAAATGCAAAAGCTTGGTCAGTGTGGTTATAAGCTCTTGGAGAAGGAATTTTGTTTTGTTTTGGTTTTTTTGGTGGGTTTTATTTTATTCTTTTTTGGTTTGTCTGATTTTTTTGCCTTTTTTTTGCATCCCCAGAATTTAGCGCAATGCCTGGAACACAACAGGTAATAAATGACTTTAACTTGTCTGACTGACAATAGTTAGCCTCACTTCTACAGGTGCTATCTCACTAGGTCCAGGTCATAGCAGTCAAAATAAAGCACTGGATAATAAAATGATCACCCAGGACAAATACGCACCTGACTTTCAGCTTCATTTAATCAATCAGCAAGCATTTATAAAGTGTCTATCATACACCAACCACTTTGGTGGATGCTGCAATGAAGAGACATTTATTCTAAGGACTTAAAAAACAAACAAACCACACTTAGCTGCTTCCCCTGCATCTTTCCAGCCCACTATTTTTGATTTCTAATTTGAACATGCAAAATAACTGAATAAAAAGGCAATCCAGAATCAGATAGACTTAGTCAATCTGCTCTTCCCTATGAATCTCATACTCTTAAATTCAAGTCAAATCAATCAGGAGCCAGACCTCTTACTCATTTCTCATCTTCTTGGCAATGCTCTTGACTTCTTGCCTTGAAAAGAGTCCAAAGTAGTTAATTCTACCTCATATTGGTCAATAAGACATCAGAATACAGACCAGTAGATGCAAAATAAAAATCTCTGGTCAAAAAAGGGTAAATGTCCCTTACAACAGGCTTCCGGAGCAGTGATTAAACACCTGACTTAGCTTCTGATTCTTGGGACTTCACTATTCCTAGCCCCCCCTGACCCACCACACTCCTACTTCCTGATCACCATCATGACATTACACATCCCAGTGCACACAGCATTTCCAACAGCACTTTGCACCTCTACCTCTAGAAGCGGTAGTGGGAAGTGACACACTGAATCAATTGATCCATTCACTATGACTTCCCTGAGCCCTATTAAAATATAAGTTCTTTGAGGTCTGGAATTACATTGCTTTTTGGCATTGGTATCCTTTGTAGACTCTGGAGTGATAGAAACCAGAGTATACATTTGACCTCAGACATTTACTAGCCATGTAACCAGGCAAACGAGTTGCCCTCTCTCACTCTCTGTTTCTTTATCAGTAATATGGGGATAATAATAGTGCCTACCTTTCAGGGTTCTTGTGAGGATCAAATGAGATAATATATATAAAGCACTTTGTAAACTTTAAAGTACTGTGTAAATTCCAGCTGTCATTATTACTGTTGTTGTTGAGTTAGAAGTTAGTAAAATATTTACAGGATATCTAGTATTATAAGGAAGAATATTGTATCCCTATTCTCCATAAATTTGTGATTCAATTGGAAAGACAAAGCATATATATGTATATACATATATATATATGTATATATATATATATATACATATATATATATATCAAAGAGTTAAATAATAATGTGAGGGAATGTGCTTTGAGTAACAGTATGAGTGGCAGGAAAAAATAGAAGGGGAGGCTGGGCTATCAGGGAAAGTCTCATGGAATACTAGAGCTAGGTCCTGAAAAACTTTGACGGACTGGGAATATGTGAAAGGGCATTCTAGACAGAAAGTACAATATGGCAAAAGTTTAGAGTTGGATTGAGCATGGACTGTTTGGTGGACAATGAAAAGACTAATCAGTCTAAATGGTACAAAAAGCTCATTGGACAATAATAAGAAATAAAGGTGAATAAATAGATTTTTTTTCTTTGCATTTTGGAGGAGGGAAGGTAGGGTAGTTGCGGTTAAGTGACTTGCCCAAGGTCACATGGCTAGTTTTTTTTTGTGTGCTGAGTGTCTGAGGCTGGATTTGAATTCAGGTCCTCCTGACTCCAGGGTCAGTGCTCTATTCGCTGCACCACCTAGCAACCCCAAATAAAGAGAATTTTTGCTAGACTCTGAAGTCCCCTTGAATGCTGGCCAGAATAAGAGGGTAGGATATCATCCAGTAGAGTAATGGTGTCAAATTCAAATAGAAAGCGATGTCTACAAGAATCACATTAACTTAGAAAATCACAAATTAACATTAGCTATGTTGCATTATATTTTTGTTTATTTTGTTAAGCAGTTCCCAATGATATTTTCATCTGGTGAGGCATGCAAAACTTGGGAGATTTGCAGCAGCGTATGAGTTTGACACCTCTGCTGCAGAGTACAGGGAACTCCTGGAAGTCTCTGAGCAAACTGTTCTAAGATGAATCTAGATGACCCCCCAGAATTACTGGAATGGAAGCCTGGACTAAAAGTCAAGACTATCAGAGGAGCCGTTTCAGTATTCTAAGAATAAAATGTTGACAATATGCTGGCAGAGAACAGGAATATATAGAGAGAGGTAGGGAAAGGTGCAAGAGAAATTTTGAAAGAAGAAAAAAAAAACCTAGTGATTGACCAGACCCTGCTTAAGGCCAACTCAGAGGCTGTAGCTGTTATCATCCCATTTGTGTTGTCTCTCTCTATTAGAACAGGAGTTCCTTGAGGACAGAAACTATCTTTATTTTCTGTTTGTATCCCCAGGGCTTAGCACAGTGCTTTACAAACAGTAAACACTAAATAAATGCTTCAATTCAGTGAAGTAATCAAATAGGAGCCAGAAGTGGTGGGCCTAAGTGATGGAAAGAAAAGTGGTAACATTAATAGACAGAGCAAACTGAAAAGGGGAGCTGAGTTTGACTTTGAAAATACTAAATCTAAGTTGATGGTAGGATATCTATACAGAGAAGTTCTGTAAGCAGCACCAGTGAAGGTCTCTTGAGAGGCTTTCATATGTAGTTAGCTAGTTAGATCAACAGATAGCTTTCATATGTAGCTACATAGGCATCTAACACAAGTAAATATCTATACACACACACACACACTATACACATGTAGAGTATGTGTGTAGTTAAGTAGATAGATAGACAGAGATATATATGGGTGTAAAGGGTATATGCAATCAGGCCTACAGTGGATGCTGTAGACCAAGAGTAAAAGAACCTCAGAAAAGGGAATGATCAAGACTCATCTTTTTGAAAATTACAAAGTTTCCCCCTATCCTCTCTCTCTCTTTTTTTTTTCCTTTGCTTTTTAGAGAGGGGAAGGCAGGGCATCTGGGGTTAAGTGACTTGCCCAAGGTCACATGGCTAGTAAGTGTCAAGTGTCTAAGGCCATATTTGAACTCAGGTCTTCCTGATTCCAGTGCCGGCGCTCTATTCTCTGTACCACCTAGCCTCCCCTACCCCTACCCTCTCTCGAAGTCCTAACAGTTCAGCCAGGAGATAGTTGTCTAAATATTTAAACAGCCTCTTAACTTTATTACATAATTTCCCCTGTATTGCTTTTTAACAAATTATCCTTTAGCTATAGGGGTTCTTAACCTGGCATTTGTGAACTTTAAAAAAATATATATTTTAATGACTGTATTTCAATACATAAAAATTTCAATTTTCTTTTATGCATTTAAAAACATGACTCTGAGAAGGAGTTCACAAGCTTCAAAACACTGGCAAAGGGGTCCATCCACACAAACACAGACACACAGATACACACACACACTTAATTTAGAATGAACTTTAATAAAATCAGATCACAGCAAACCTCCCATGACTACTATTTTATCCATTGGTAGGGGATAAGCAAAGCCCCTAAAAGCTGATAAACATTTTAAAGTTGGTTATCGCATGAGTTTTACACTATATACTTTTATGCTCAATTTTCTCTTGGCAGATAACTGTTGTCTGATAACAGAGGGGGAAATCCATACTGATTTTTAAAATCCATGTGATTTTTAATGCCTGCCAAATGTTAATTACAAGTTACTTAATATGAAAAGACAGAAAATAAAAGCACTTTAAATCCCTTTTTTTCCTCCTTTCCCCCACCAAAAAAAAAAAGAAAGAAGAAGCTTTTTTAAAGCTGTGAACCAAAAAGAACAGTCTTGCAGACAATGGTAAGAGGTAGGCTAGTTCCCAGGGAATTTCTAAAGAGTTTTTCCTCTTGTTACCTTGGTAACGGCTACCTTGGCACCCTTGTTGATAAGCTGCACCACATTATCCGCTTGGCCTTTGTACGCAGCTATGAGAAGGCGTTCTGAAAGCACAGCGACCACATCCTGCTGGCTCATGAATTAGGAGAGAAAGGTTTTCGGGCAATTGGTGGACAAGTTCCCGTCAGTTCCAAACAAAGCCTGCGACCCAGGCTGCCCCCACAGACAGAAGTGTCTCCGACCTCACTGGAAGGTGAGTTTTATGACTATGCCATCTTCAGGACCTGTAGGTTACAAAACAAAATGGCCCTCAGTGTCATTCACCCTGTAGCCTGGTTCCTAGCACTTCATTTCTTAGGAGAGGATCCTTCCCCACTGCCATTTGGTGAGGGCTGTGAGTTATTAGGAAAGTAATAAAAGATTAGGGCAGACCATGCAAACTAGGTGGCTATGGACATGATGGAATTTCCAGGATGGGTGTCCTGAAAATGAACAATCTCCTTTCTTTTCTTTCCTCTTTCAGAAACATTTTCCAACGGCATACATCATTCACTATATGGTATAAAAGGCATTGCATGTAGGATCAGAGGACAACTTTGGATTCAATCCCAGTTTTCCTATTCACTCCCTGTGCAATCCTGGGTAGGTCACTTATCCATTCTGGGCCTGAATTTCATCATCTGTAAAATAAGAGGATTGGTTCAGACGACTTCTGAGGTTGCTTCCAGTTTTAAGTCTCTGATGCTACAATCCAGGTTCTCATCAGCTCTCATCTGGACAATTTCAATAGCCTCATATCATTGGTCTTCCTGTATTTAGTCTTTTCCCTTTTCAATCTGTCCTCCATATAGCTGCCAAATCAATGTTCCTAAATCCAGGATCTAACAATGTCACTCCTCTGCTCAAAAAGCTTCAGTGGCTCCTCAGTACTTTTGTGTTAAATTATAAACTCCTCTGGCATTTAAAGCCCTCTAAAATCTGGCTATAGTTTATCTTTTCAGGCTGATTCCACACTATTCTCTGGCATTCACTATAATGTTATTATTGTTCAGTCCTTTCAGTCTTGTATGACTCTTCATGACCCCATTTGGGGTTTTCTTGGCAAAGATACTGGAGTGATTTGTCATTTCCTTTTCTAGCTTATTTTACAGATGAGGAAACTGAGGCAAATAGGGTTAAGTGACTTGCTCAGGGTCACACAGCTAACACGTGTGTGAGACCACATTTGAACTCAGGACAATGAGTTTTCCTGACTTCAGGCCTGGCACTGCATCCACTGTGCCACCTAGCTGCCATTCATTCACTTACATATATGAGCCTAACTAGAGTGCTTGCTCTTCTCTATATGTAGCATTCTATTTTCCTGTTTCCCTGCCTTTTAAGAGAATGACTCCCCATGCCTGGAATGCTCTTTCCTCACCTTTGTCTCTTGGAACCCTATTTAACTTAAAGGTTCATTTCAAATGTCACCTCTTTCACAAAGTTCATTCCTGATTTTCCTAGTTGTTAGTGTCTGCCTTACCCTGCCCATACATTTTGAGGATATATATCTTGTATTTACTTCTCTGTGAACATCTGGTATTCTTAGTAGAACGTAAGCTCTTTGAGGGCAGGCACTGTCTCACTTTTGGATTTCAATTCTTAGTACTTAGCATAGTGCCTAGCACATAGCATGTATGGAAATGCTTGGCTGATTGGCTGAGCCTGTGACTATAGGATGTACCTGACATTCCTACTTTTGACTGCCCAGAGCCCAGACATGGATCCATGATGCTGCCTGGCCTAGATGCCATCTTTCTTTTGCCAGAAACATCTTCCAGCTTATTATACATGGCAGAATTGTCAGTGTTTTGCTGATGTATTACCACCAAGCTCATTACACTCTCTCTTCTGTATGTCATATGCTTATCAGACTCTAAACCACATTAACCTAAAAACACCATGAGTTACAGATTCTCTCTTGGGGTTTTCTCTGAGGGGAATAATCATTTTTATCTTTTCACCTTTATTTTCCATCACTGTGTAAAGTGCAAATAGAATACTGCACAGTTAGCTCTTACAACAATGTGCCAGAAAGAAGCCCAGAGCTAGAATGTTTTCTTTAATAAGTTTTATAACAAGTTCATACTGAAAAGAATTTGAAAACCACCTTACTGCCACAATGGAATTTCTATTTAGGCAAATGAAATGTGCATGGAAATGTGACTTTACCAGTTAACAAGGGGGAGGAAAAAAATCTTACTATAAACTATCTGCTGGGTACTGAGAAAGACAGCCTATCTCTCGGCAACTAGAATCAGCAAGACTTAGCTCCTCTTTCCACGAGCCTGCCAAAATAAACAGGATTTTGCCACTAAGAACCAAACCAGTTTTGTTTTGTTTTTGTATTTTAACTCATCTCTCTCAAGACCAGTACTATAACCAGTAAAGCAAACTCATAGGCTCATGTTTAGATGCCTCATTTCCCACATCGCTAACCTTGCACATCTCATAGGATGCTAGATGGGAATTGATGCAAATTGCAGAGTCCAATCTAACATTTGCTACCCTGTGGTCTAAAAGCAGCCCTGAGCCATAATTATAATAAAGCATCTAAAAATTAATTGTTTCATCAGATCGCTTAAGTGGATTAATTTTCTCCTTTAGGAAAGGAGTGGCAGTTTAGGGGAAAAGAATCCCCAGTGGACCAATCCATCGTTGCTAGGATTGTAGAGCAGTTAAGAGTTTCTTTGTCTTTCAAAACAAACTTAAGAAACAGATAAGTGAAAGAGTAGCTCAAAGGAAAAATGGCGTGTCTCAAAACACATAATCCTTCATCACTGAGGCAGTCAGCAAATGCTTACTCTGTACCAAGTACTGCACTAAGCACTGGAGATACCAAGAAAGACCAAAAAAACCCAACCAAACAAAAAAAACCCCCCATACCCAAACAAACAAAAAACCCCAATCTCTGCTCTCAAGCACATTCCAATAGGCGAGTCTTGACCGCACATTTTCATTTAGAGAAATGCCTGCACATCTTTTGCTATTTGGTTATTGTCAGTTTAACAACCATGCAATTCAATCACTATGTAGTCAATTCCAAAGTATAACTGAGTCTTCAGTTGTTAAATGATCCAGTCCTCTTATTCATCTGCAGCCCAAAATATAGCTAGAGGTTATCAAGCAAAGAGAGAAACGGGGGAATCTAAATAAATCCATCTGACTAAAACAAGGTTTTGAGAGTCTGTGTAGGTGACAGTTACCTATTCCCATTTTGGGCAGTAGGAGGGCAAACTAACTAGAGAGGGTCTAATGAATGACTTGGGTTTTTTCCTACCCCATTTTTCTACAATCCCAAGAATGAAGCTCTCTTAAAATCAGGCTGAAATGCAAAGTGCATAAGAACAATTCATTTGGAAATTATATCTAGAAATCTCTTTCCCTTAGTTTTTCTTAAGGGATTGTTGAACCATTTGAAAATATTTTTCCTTTTCCAAATATATGATGCAACCCCTCTTACATTCCATCAATTTGAAGCACATCCAGACTAAATACCTTGCACCTCCCTTTAAGCTATATGATTACATCAGGGATTAAGAAAACCTATACTGGGCTCTAATGGCTAAAAATAATTTAGGGGTGGATAGCCACAGTACCATAGGTGAGCCTTACACTCCCCAAATCTTTATCTTTCATTTGCATACTTGGTATCCATGTCTACTTACTAAGGCCTGGATGCATAAAGAGCTAGAATTAGAGTAAGGAAGACCTGAGTTCAAATGCTGTCTTAGGCATTAACTGTATAACTTACTTAAAACTTAATCTTTACCTGCCTCAGTTTCCACATCTGAAAAACAGGGATAATAATAGTACATAACTAGCACGGTTATTGTGATGAGATATTATCTCAAATGAGATGTGAATTGTTCTGTACACCTTAAAGCACTAAATAAATGCTAGCTATTATTACTGAGATAAATATACATAGCTCTCATTAATCTCTTTTTTGAAATGCACACTTGTTACATAAATATCATGAACCAGTTTGTACAAACACTGTGACCAGAGCTGAGAAACCAATGCGGCCTATTTAGTTCCTAGGAAGAACAATATTCACCCGGTTTCTGGGGTCTCACTAACATGTTCGCTTTGGTTTTGAGAGTCCATCCAAGCAGTTAAGCAACCACACCTAGCAACAGAGTGGTACTCAGCCATCATCTGCAATAGATGGAATGGTTGAACAAAGGAAAAGAGAGACACTGGATTCAGCCCAGCAGAAGCTAAAGAGTTCTGCCAGGCACTATGATTAAGACGTAACTACACTTACAGGCATGACCCCCAAACTACCCATATAGTCTCACTTTTTTCCTAACAGAGAAGCTTTCCATATAAAAAGATGAATAACCACTCAACTCCATCCCTTGCTGGAACAAGTCACATCACTATTATTTTTGTAAGTGACAGGAAGAACAATTGCCAGACATGTTAAAAGCAAAAATGTTAGTACTATTTATTGTCTTGTGCTTTAAAACCACTTTAAAACTCCCTAATTGCCAAGCCATCTTACTGAGTCAAAGACCATGCGACCCGGGTAACAGGCTGAGTCACAGTGCCAATAGAATTCTGCACCCTTTCCAGAGCTGGTGGCAAATTCAGGATTTGAATTCTAGAAGCCTGGATCCTCATTCAGTCCCATTGGCAAGAGCCCGGGTTTGCAAGAGCCAAGGTCTGAATCCTGGCTTAGCTATTTAACACCTGTGTGACCTTGAGTCAGAGGCAACAGTGGCATGGCCGATAGACAGCCGGCCTCAGGCAGGAAGAATGACTTTTAGTTCTCCATAAGGCTTGGACTGACTGGGTAACTCCAGCCAAGTTCCTAGGTAACTCTTCAAAACTTTTAATTTGTAAGGCAGATGCTGATCTTTTTTCTAGCCTAAGCTCCTTAGGAGGTGCTTCCTATACAATTGAAATCATAAGTCCATTAAAAAATTCAAACTTCATAGCACTGTGTCTCAAGTATCTTTATTTACAAAACAAGGGGAAATGACCTCAGCGAGAGGTGTCAAACCCAAGGCACACAACAAACTTCCCAATAGTGGGCCAGAAGCAGATGAAAATGGAATTGGCAAATGTTTAACAAAATAAATAAAAATACAATGCAACATAGATAATCTTAATTTGTGGTTTTCTAAGTCAATATGTAGCCTGTAAAGATCTTTTTAAAAAAAAATTTTTTTTGGAGGGGAGAGGGCAGGGCAGTTGGGGTTAAGTGACTTGCCTAAGGTCACACGGCTAGTAAATGTGTCAAGTGTCTGAGGTCAAATTTGAACTCAGGTCCTCCTGACTCCAATGCCAGCGCTCTATTCACTGCACCACCAAAAGATCTATTTCTTTTTGAGTTTGATACCATTTTCCTAAATAATATATGGCTACTCGCCTCTCCCAATGCCTGGAAAGTTCTCCTTGGCCTCCCATCTTCTTTCAAGACTGTGTTCAAATCCCACATTCTGCAAGAAGCCTTTTCCAGTATCTCCTCTTCCCCACTCCACTGCCAGGGCATTCCCTGTGGGATTACTTCCCATTTACTCTGCATATATCTTATATATACATAGTTCTTTTCATATCCTCTCCCACATCAAAATGTAGCTTGGCAAGATCTATGTTTTTACCTTTCTTTAGACTCCCCCAGGGATTAACATAGTGCTCAGTACTGAGAGTACTAATAAATTATGATAATAAATGTGATCATCATAAATTATGATTATCAAACCCCTACTACCTTGATGTTAAGAGATCTAAGGACTGCATATGTTCAGATTCAATCACTTCATTCTAAGGACAACCATAATTCATCAAATGAGCTTATAAGTAGGTAGATAGAAAGGAAGGAAAAGCCCTTTTAAATTATATTACATTTGACCTGATTTCTATGCCCACAGTCTCATGCAGGACTGAAACACTGAGTTAGTGCTACGAGTTTCTGTCTTCAGGAATTCTAGAATATTTCCCTGCCTGCCCTGCAAAACAGCAGTCCTCAACTTTTTATCATAATATTCTTGGCTCCTAACTTCAAGCTTCCAAATTAGGAAGGAATGGGGCAAAAGGGTAAGAAGTATTATAACAATTTGTGAACTCAGGTAAGGGAGAATCGGCCTCAATGCCCAGACCTTCCCACACATCACTGGCAATGTTAGGGGCAAAGGATGAAGAAAATATCGTATAGCTGGAAGCTGCTGCCACCACAACTTTCCCCCAAACTCTTCCCCCTTTTGATATAATAGTGAATAAAGCAGGGAGAAGAAGAAATAGAAAAGGAAGAGGAAATAGGAAGGGAGGGAGTGGCAGTGTGAAAAACTGGACGGAATTTAGCTATTTCTCCCTGATATTGGGGCATTCCCTTCTCTCCTCTTCCGTTCTACTCTAGCTAATTCCTTCTTAAAATTTTAGGTATTTATCAGTTGCCTATTATATACACAGCATGCCTTTGTGAAAGTAGAATTATCAGTAAAGATTTTTTTTAAAAAATCAATCCCTGCTTGCCAGTAATTTCTTTTGCCAAAGTCACTTTTCAACATGTTGCTCATTTCACAGGGTCTGGGAGTGAAACCTTAAATGTGAACATGCTCTCAGCTCATTAGGCAATAACATGCGTACATGTGCATCAGTTCCCAAGGGTGTATCGGAGCCAAGGGAAATCAGTCAGGAGACTTGGAAGATTTTTGCTTCCTTCTTCCATTATAATATATTGTCCTCTCTTCCTCCCCCCTCCCTCACTTCCCATTAACATTGCTGCTCAATCTGTGCCCACTCTTGTGTCCCCCTCCCTAGTTCCGTTACTTATATGCGCAAAGGAGAGTCACCTAGTTCTAAGCAGCAGCTGTCTGATCTGTTTTCTCTTTAAATGAACAGCCATAGAGGTCTGTGGAGATTGTCTTTGTCTCCTTCTGAGAGTTTTACAGCCTAGTCTCTTAGGACCCAATATCCAGAAGCAGCTATATGTAATCTCCTGAAAAATGTTTCAGAAGACACATGCAAACAAAGAAAGAAATCCTTCTCAGGCATTATGCATGCTACAGTCACAACCATTCATTTATTATCCAGCAAAAGGTGGCTACATACCACCACCAGTTAATGAAAACTACGACTTTCCACCTGCTGCTGCAAGCTCTGTGTAAGGATGGATTATACTTACTTTCTGGGGGTCCTTGTCCCCCTCTCTACATCTTGCTCTCTCTTCCCTGATTACTGCAGGAAATTCTTTCCTGGAGAGATCATTATCTTCCTCAGACCGTTATGCTCGGTGGGTCCACAGTGATTTATTTTGGAGCGCTTGCTGCTTGTTCCCCACCCCACATTTAGCCTCTTTTGCTAGTTGATTAACATACATCTAAAGGCACAGTAAGATCTCCATTAGCCTTGAGATGTTTTGTGGCTTCCTAGTGCACTCTCCACATCTTCTGAAGTCGGGGATCTCTTGACATTTGTTGAGCCGCATCCGCTCTCCGGCACTGGCCGCACAAGACCTGTAACATTTTTTTCACTGGCTGGATTAATTCACAATTCAGCATGATGCACTTGAACAAAGCCCAGCTGACTGAGAAACCAAGTTTTCATTCCTCTGGTGGTAATACGTGGGGGTGGAGAGACGTCTGTATGTGTGTATGTCTGTGTGTGTGTCTGTGTGAAGGAGAGTCAATAAGGGGGTCAAAAAACTGTAGTGAATCATCCTCTTGAAAATACTTTGAGGGAAAAAACCTACGAATGCTCATCCACATAACAGATACACAGAAACTCCACCCTCCACAGCTGGGAGTTAACAGCTAAGTGACTGCACCAACGCAGGCAGACAACACTGGCCATGCAGCACTTCTCAGACATTGGTAATCCACAGTTTGCCTCTAGAAAATCTTCTCTAGATGATTTCCATTTGGAGGTGGGCTGAAGGGGAATATAAAGGGACTGGGGCTGGAAATATCACTACTGCCATTCAGTCTTTTTAAATGTTAAATAAAGCCAATTTCACTGGCACTAACATCCAAGGTCTGCACTGAAGCATCAGAAAACTAATTTTTCAGACGAAAACATCATAGGAAGTGACAGGATAGCTAGCTCAGCTCAAACGGATTTCCCCCACTCTTTATTTTAATTCAATTCAAATCAGTTCAATCCCACAGATGTTTAATAGATGTCTATCAAGTACCAGCCACTGTGCTAGGCACTGGAGATACCAAACACAAATCAGTGTTAATCACTAAAATGGATAATAGTCCCTAACTCAAAAAGTTTCCATTATATTGGGTGGGAAACAACATACAAAAAGAAAATTTAATATATAGAACAGCTAATTTCCAGGTGGAGGGTACTACTTTGTGGGGTAGGGAAGGGAGGGAACAGAAGAAACTGCACATAGGAGAAGAGGTGATTAAACTGAGCTTTTCCCCTAAATTTTAAAACATTTTTATTTAAAGTTTTGAGTTCCAAATTCTATCCCTCCCTGTCCCACCCCATTCCTGTAGTATGCAATCAGCTAAAGGTTATATACATGTGCAATTATGTAAAACATTTCCATATTAGTCATTTCATACAAAAAAACTAGAATAAAAGAAAAAAAGGAAGAAAGTGAAAAAGAGCTTGCTTTAGTCTGCATTCAATCAATATCATTTCTTTCTTTGGAGGCATAAAGTATCTTGGATCATTATATGGTCCAGAATAGTTAAGTCATTCACAGTGCTTCATCGAGCAACATTCTCCTGGTTCTGTTCACTTCATTATTCATTAGTTCATGTAAATCTTTCCAGGTTTTTCTGAAATAATATTGCTCGTCATTTCTTATTACACAATAATATTCCATTATAATCATACGTCACATATCATATATCATGTTTAGCCGTTTCCCAATTGATGAGTATCTCTTTGATTTCCAATCAAAAAGAGCTGCTATAAATATTTTTGTACTATTTTTGTTCCCTTTCAAAAATGTCTTTGTCATACAAACCTAGCAGTGGTATTGCTGGATCAAAGTTGTATGCACAGTTTTATAGTCCTTTGGGCATAATTTCAAATTGCTCTCCTGAATGGTTGGATCAGTTGACAACTCTACATACAATGCATTATTGTCCCAGTTTCCCCACATCCCCTCCAGTGCCCAACATTTCCCTCTGATAAGTGTGAGGTGGTACCTCAGAGTTGTTTTGATATGCATTTCTCTAATCAATAGTGATTTAGAGAATTTTTTCATCTGACTAAAGATAGCTTTGATTTCTTCAATTGAAAGCTGCCTGTTCATATCCTTTGATCATTTATCAATTGGAGAATGACTTATATTTTTATAAATTTGATTCCGTTCTTTATGTATTTGAGAAATGAGGCCTTTATTAGAGATACTTGCAAAATTTTTCCCCAGTTTTCTATTTTCCTTATATTTTGGTTGCATTGGTTTTGTTTATGCAAAAAAAACTTTTAAATTTTATATAATCAAAACTATCTATTTTACATGTTGTAACACTCTCTGTATCTTCTTTCTCTTTTTTTTGCTTTTTGGAGGAAGGCATGCAGGGCAATTGAAGTTAAGTGACTTGCCTAAGGTCACATGGCTAGTAAGTATTAAGTGTCTGAGGCTGGATTTGAACTCAGGTCCTCCTGACTCCAGAGTCGGTGCTGTATTCACGGCACCACCTAGCCACCCTGTCTCTATAATCTTCTTGAGCTGAGCTTTGAAGGAAGAAATTCTATGAAGTGAAGGTGAAGAGGAAGTACATTCCAGGTATGGGGCACAACCTGTATAAGGGTACAGAGATGGGAGAGTGAATGCTATATGTGGAAAATAGCGAACAAGCCAACACCAGATTAGCAGCTATGATATGATCAGAAGATAAGCTGACAAACCTGATAAGTAAAACCTGCTGAGGACCTACTATGTTCCCCCTACTTTCTTTAGCCCAGCAATTCACTTTAGTTTTTCTGAATGTAAAATATGGCTAAGGCCCTAAGTTCAGAATTGTATTCATTCCATTACCTGGCTTGCTACTAACCAAAAAGCAAGTTGGAATATCCAGTCTGGAGAGTATTAGGGAATCTGCCCTCCGTTGATGGAATAAGTTATCTAACGGAAATATAACCACAAGCCTAAGTGGATTGTGACTTTGTTTTTTCTTACCAGGTCACCTTGCTCTCCCTTTCACAAATCTTAACTGGACATTCCTTCCTTTTGAGAAAACTTGTAGCTATATCCAGGGAGTATAATCATACTTGGTTGTTGTCCAGTTGTTTTCAGGCTTTTTGACTCTTCATGACCCCTTTTGGGGTTTTCTTGGCAAAGACAATAGAATGGTTTGCCATTTCCTTCTCCAGTTCATTTTATAGATGAGGAAATGGAGGCAAAGAGAGTTAAGTGACTTGCTCAGGGTCACAAAGCTAGTAAATGTCTAAGACTAGATTTGAACTCTGATCTTCCTGACTCCAGGGCCAGTTTTCTATCTATTATGCCACCTAGTGATCATACTACTCTCAGTGTAAAGTCTCAGACATTAATTAGTCAGACAATCTGAATTCTAGTCCTAGTTCTGCCACTGGGACCATATGGACTTACACAATTCATTGAACCTATGAGGACTTTAGCTTTCTTATCTGTAAAGTGGGAAGAAAGGCTAGACTAGACAATCTCTAAGGTACCTTCTATCTTTGAAATAGGAACCCACATGGATGAAATCACAGATCTTTCGAAGCCCTAAAGTAAGAAACAAGACATTCATTTGATCTTTGACAAAATTAACCTCCTTTTCAGATGACTGTCAGGAGACTGATTCATCTGAAGACAATGACAATAACAGTAATAACTAGCATTTATATAGCATTTTAAGGTTCACAAAATGCTTTAAAAATATTATCTCATTTTACCTTCACAATAGCACTAAAGGGTGGGTACATTTTACAAATGAGGACATTAAAGCACATATAACTTGTATGTGTCTAAGGCAGGAATTAACCCTGGACTCCTATGAGTCCAGGTACAGTGTTCTTATCCACTGTTCCACCTAGCTGCTTCTCTTGTCATTTCTTTGAACAGATAGTTATAGCCAGTCCTTACAAACCACAGAAACACGAGCAACCAGAAAGTGGTCTCTAAATTTCAGATCCCCCCAAAACTGCCAGCATTACAGTGCTCTTTGATGACATTTAAACAAAAGCCAGGTAACACAGCTAGGGAAAAAGTTACTTGAAAATTCTAATCCCTTTAGTTTGCTGCAAATGAACAATAACTAAATTAATTTTAAAAACATTTATTAAGTACCTACTATATTCAAGGTTCTGAATAAAATCAAAAAATTGTCAATGACAGTCTTACCTTCATGAAACTTACATTCTACTAGGAAGGAAATGGAAATAGAGAATCTATCCGGAGAATGTATGCATATAAGTATAGTGCAAAGTAGAGTGTGGTGGTGGTAAAAGAGAAATCCATAAAAAGTACTCTAAGACAATGAGAGTATGGAGACAACACTTAGCCACAGCAATCTCAAGGAAGACTTCACATCTGAGTTTAGCCTCGGAGGAAGAAAAAACATTCTAAATAGTGAGATGAGGAGGTAGCACAGCCCAAGGGTGAGGCATGGTGAAGTTGGGGTGCAATTAGTACTAGTCTAGTATAACTAGAACATAAAGTGGTTAAGTAGGAAAGAAGGTTATAAAGGTAAACTGAAAATAGATTATGGGCTTTAAGTACTAGCTGTTATAATAATCTTGGCAACAAAGGGCTGAATTAGGTGGTGGGATCTTGAATGGTAATGTTTTCCAAAAAAGATGTTCTCCAAAGATGTTGCAGAGGTACAATTGAAAGGATTCAGGATTATGGATTTAGAATCTAAAAGGTCCATAGGGAAGACCTCATCCAGTTCCCTCATTTTACAGTTGAAGAAACTGAGATAGGTATTGTGATAATGTCACTCACCTAAGGTTAAGCATGAAGTGGCTAAACTCAGATTTATGCACAGGTCTTCCAATTTCAAATTCAGCACTACTTCCATTCCTCTACACTTGCAATAACTGGACATACATGTGAGTGTTTGCTTTAAAGTCAGAGTTTAAAAGGATAGCATGTCTAGTGGTTTTGAGGTGGATAACACAAAGTTTTGTGTGAGGGATTGGTGAACTTCTTACATTTAGCTGGAATAGAAGCTTATAAGCCAGAGTTACAGAACAGTTAGAGCAATTAGCTCAACAGTGACTAGTTAATAGATGGTTTAAAGTCTGAAATCAGGAGTTTTAGTTGTATGTGCAAGGCAATTGCTAGAAGTCAATACAAGCTTCTGAGTGGTGATCAAAACAACAGTCTAGGAGGATGATTCTTGCATTTTCAGAGGCCAGAAGCAGGGAACCCAGCAAGGACACTGTCATCATATTACATTTACCGTTAGAGTCATCGTTTGTAACTTCTTTGGCTTCATACCTCTCACAGCCCTTGGCTGCCAGGGATTGTTTCACTGGCTGATTTAGGCCAAAGCTGCATACACCAATGTCAAGTTGATATACAGCACAATATTTTAAAAAATAAGTCTACTCTCTCCCCCAGAATACGTCATCTGCCTTCACACTCTGAACTTTTGCTTACAACTCTTTCCTCTATATATTTAGATTCTGCTCTCACTTCAAGACTCATTTCAAATTCCCCTCCCAACACAAAGCCTTTCCACACAACTCCAACCCGCGGGAGCTTAATAATTAATCTCCAACCGCCCCGCGTCATTTGTCTTGAACTGACATTATTCACTTGAATAACAATTTATGTTAGTGATGAAGGTGTGTTCTAATTTCATACATATATGCAACCAGAAGTAAAGAAAAATCAAACCTCCTACATGAGATCCATATTTATTCAAAAGAGTCTGCACCAACAATTCACACGGTAATAGCCAAGTGGATTAAGAATACCTATTGTTCAGACTATGACATGCATCTGGATTGCCTATCAGTACTTACATCTTAGACAAACATACCACAAGTACAACTGCTGTGGGCAGTTAGATGGTGCAGCAGACAGAACACTGGGTTCAGAATCAGGAAGACTCATCTTCTTGAGTTCAAATTGAGCCTCAGACATTTATTAGCTGTGTGATCTTGGGCAAGTCATTCATCCCTGCTAGTCTCAGTTCCTTATCTATAAAATGAGCTGGAGAAGAAAATGGCAAACCACTCCAGTATTCTTACCAAGAAAACCCCAAAGGGAACCATGAAGAGTTGGGTACAACTGAACAACAATAACAACAACTCTTGTAGGTATAGTTCTAAAGCCAGTACCCTCTTAGTGTAGGCTGGATGCTGGAATAAAATGAGACACTCACAAGTAACTGGATGTTCAACAAAGAAGGAGGTTTACTTTGCCCTAACAAAGCAAAAATATGCAACAAGGATACAGTGGCCATGGCTCCTCTTGTCTCCATCTGGAAATGTCATCAAGGTAGAGTAAACAAATCCTGTGGTCTCAGGCACCCCTCAAGTCCGAGAGGTATCTAGTCCTCATGGTTGGGCTTTTTATTGGCCCTAGTCCAGGAAGCTGTTTCAGAAAAGATAAAGTCAATCAGGTTTCAGGCTGGGGGTGGGGCCTAAGTAGGCCTTCACCAAGGAAGCAGCTGGAAAAGCTGGGTCTCAAGAAAGTTGCAAGTGGAGCTGTGTGTATAGAAAATGTGTCAGGGTAAGGGAAGCTATATCAGGAAATTGCTGTCCCACCATGACAATATACTGGGACCAGAAATAAATGGGAGAAAAGAGAGTAGATTGCATTTGGGAGACTGTATAGTGCTTTTAATGAGCCCAAACTTCTTCCTGAAACAAAGGTCCATCTGTTAAACACTAATATTCTTTCAGTACTATAACATGTCTACAAAGCAAGGGATGTTGCAATCTTCTAAGAACTGAAGTTCTAAGTTACACAAAAAGAACAGAGAGACTTGTGGTGGGAATGAGAAGGTTGCAGCATTATGGAAGAACTATGTAAGACAAGTATCATAAAAAGCATCACCAGAAAGATGAATGGTAAGAAGAGGAGGTGAGCTGGTCATTCAGGGAGCCCAAAGGTTACTGGTTGGCTAGCCTGTGTACTCCATTAGTATCTACACAATGTCAAGAGATCTAAAAGAAGACTCCACAGAGATGGACCCCTGTTGGTGGAATTACACAGGATGAGACGGTATTAGAAGGGTTATGAACTTGATCATTGGAAAGAATACTCCCACAAATGAGAGCACAGGTTATTATTGTTAGAAATAATATAGGAGTCTTAGGGCTATGATGCCAACTCAATACAGATGTGACTGGTAAAGACCCATCAACAGTAATACCAACATTTTGCCCCCTTCTACAATGAGGGAATAACCACTTGTTGATCAAGTACTACTGCTATAACACGTCACTGATTCTCTAATTAAGTTGAGATTCTTCCAATTTCCAGCTTTAGAATGTTTTAAAAAGGGGCAAAACTTTAATGTACCAAAGGACAGTTGTATAAACCCTGGACTAGTCATCAAAAACCTATGGACCAAGCTGAGTATGGTAGTGCATGCATGTAGTCCCTCTTTCTAGGCAGAAAGAGGTTGGTGGATCTTTTGAATTTAGGAGTTGTAAGCTGCAGTGGGTCTAAAGACAACCAAGTGTCTACACTAAGTCTGGCACCAATATTATGGGCCCCAGTGTCATGGGGCCACCAAGTGTCTAAAGAGGGGTAAATTGGCTCATGTCAGAAAAACAAATAAGGTCAAAGTTTCCAGTGGAAGGAAAGGAAGGAGGGAGAAAACAAAATATGTTCTTGCTCTCTATAATGAAGAAACTATATTAGTGGAAATGAGGAGATAGGACCAGTATGTTTGTTCACCTCTGTATCTTCCCTCTTTCTTTCTAGGTGACTCAAATTATAGGTCTCTACTCTTCATGTCAGAAAAGAGAAAAGAGAGGGAAGAGGGGAAGAAAAGAAAAAAGAAAGAGAAAGAGGGAGGTGACTTTTTTTCCCTTGCTCTCCTCCATTTTAAATGTGGTATACTATAATTCCTCAATTCTCCTAGCCTCAAAAACGCCAATCCTAACTTTCTAAAGGATGTCTCCCAATCAATGACCTGATGCCTGTCAGCACCAATACAGTGGACAGCACCACAGTTAGCATAAGAATTTCCTGGCCTCCATGTGCCATCTGGTCTCCACAAATTATCCATTCAGTTCAATTTGGCAAATATACATCAAGTGCCTACTATGAGCCAGATGCTAAGAATGAAATGGCAAAATGAAAACCAGTCACTGACAAAAATAAAATAATGCCTACCCTCACATGGAACTTGCATAGTTTACTTTGTTATAAAGGACTCTGGTTTTCTGAGAATTCATTAGCTGAAGCATGTATTTGCTTTTTGTTTGGTTATGTGCTTATTTACAATTTATTATTTAACTAATGTAGATGCTTAATAATTGTGTGTAGAATGATGAAAACCTTTGCTCCTATCATGGACTGAATTTCTTTTCTTTGTTTTTAATTGTCAGTAACAATTCTCATTTCTTCAGAGTTTTGTAAACATCCATGACACAGTCACCTTGAGTTTCAGAGTTCTGCTGTATTCTTTGCACACTTTTCAATGATATTGGAACAAATAAGTTTCTGAGCTTCTGTTCGAGGTAAAGACAGATCCTAGGGAACCAGATATTTCTAAAGGTTAGTAAATGCAATATAAATCTGCTTACAAAAATGTCTCTCACAATTAGTCTCCCACTTATTTTTCTAGATACTGTACATTTTTTATCTCCTTAAATTTTTTTTATTCCCAGAGTCCTGTATAGTACCTGACACATAGTAGGGACTTATAATTAATGATGATAGTTCAAGGACAGAGTTCTTTTCAAACTAAACTGTCTTGACCTCTATTTTAAGGCATCTGTTTTATACAATGACTCTGCTGCAGTGGCACATTAACTAACCATTTTCCTTTGTTGTGGAGAAACTTCTCACATATACTTGTCCTTTACTTTGCTTTCCCTAAGCCACATTACTCCCTCCAATAATATACATTTTTCCCCACCAAAGTATGACTATCAGTGAGTGTGTCCTACTTAGACAGCATTTCTACAAAACAAAATCTATCCTATCAGAGGACATTGTGGAGCTTTCTGGAAACCCAGACTCACTCACTCCTGAAGTTGTTTAGGGTGAGTTTCTTCTCTACAATAACAGTTAGACTATTGTCCTCTCTCTTTACCCTTTATTCTGTAGGCTAGGGGCAGAAGGGAAATCTTTATGTATATTCATATTCACTTTCTTAGAGTGTGTGCTTCCTATGTATCTGGATGAAAAGAGTGGCATTTATAGTAGTGGATTAAGTATCTCAGCTCAGGCTTTCATGCCTCAGAATCAGCTGGTAAAAGTTAGGTTTCTCAAATCCTTGCCAATACAAAATTCTCCTTGTGACTTGCACCTCCTTCTTTTCTTAGTCACAAGGGATTTTCTATCCCTTATTCTGAGCATCAAATGAGCCAGCACTTTACTACAGGCTAAAGCTCCATTGGGATCAAATGTACCTGGAGAGACAAGGGAGGCTGCCAAAAGTCTATTAGGTTAACAGGAGTTGTAAAATGGCTTTAGAATTCTGTGAGATTATAGTTAGAGGCTATTAGACATATACATACACTCAGCTGAGACATATGAATCTATGTGTACAACACTGACCTCCACTGCGTCTGCTCTTAATCTCATGCTGATTCCAATCCCCTATTGGACTACAATATGGGTAAACAAAATGTTGATGTGTATATATCTATAGAGCAACAGATCTAAAATTTGTTGTGGCCTTCTTGGGGGGTTGGGGGAAGGGAAAAAAGAACAAAGTATAAAAGTGCACAGTAGGGAACAAAAGAAAACTCACAAGGAAGCAAAGAAAAGATGGACAATTCTCAACACAATGAGTCTTATTTATTATATAGGCTTTATTGAAATGAAAATTTATTGTTACATATTTGTATCCTCTCTTACGTTCTGCTATGCACACGACATGCTTTATTTTCTTTCTAACTTTGTATTTCAGTTCTAATATTTAATTGTATGATATGTTTTTGTTTCTTTTCTCTATTCTGTATTTGTGTTCTGGTGTTTGAGACTAAAATAAGATTTTTTGTGAAAAAGAACAAAATTAAAAATAAATTTAAAGAAATTTAAAATAAAAATAAAAAAGATTACAACCCCCCAAAACAAACATAATGTTGAAAAGATTCCAAATGCTTCATTCATTACCAAGAGCTGATTGTCTTTTTACCCAACTAACTTTAGTACCAATCTTCCTAAACTTAGTTATGATCAGTTTCTGCTCTTTCCTATTTTTTGAAGAAAAAAAGAGAAAGATTTGTTGTTGCCATTCCCATTGGAAACAAAATGGCTGCCCATAGACTGGGGACTGGTCAAACAAACTGTGGCTTATGCATGTAATGGAATATTATTGCACCTTAAGAAATGATGAATGTGAATATTGGGTTTTTTTTTTACAATAGCCATTTTCTGAGACCTTTTTCTCATCTGAAACAAAGACTAATATGCAAACCAATGAAGCAATCATGTCTGACAGCATTTGCAACAGTCTGCATCTCTCCAGTCTGGTCTCCCTCCCCCACAGGAGGGGGAACCATACTGGAAAAGGATCTATTTTAGCCCCTGTTCTTCAGCAATCTAAGTTTGCTCATTACAATGAATCTGAGTTCAGCTATCTCTTAGTGTTGTTTTCATGTACAATATTGACCTTCTGTCTAGCTGCTTTGAATTTTTTGTGCTTATTTTCCTTATATTCGTTCTGTATGTGTGTCCTTGTTGTCTCTCCAGCTAGAATGTAAACATCTTGGGAATAAGGATTGTTTCATTCATTGTTTTTCTATTCTTAGCAGTGTCTGGCACATGGTTAAGCACTAAGTAAACTCTTGATGGGCTGACTGATAGGGATCCTGCTTTATTTGTTCTTGAATCTGCTTTATAATCTTCCCAGGTGTCTTTGAAGTTCCCAAATTCATAATCTCTTAGGGGTGCCATGACATCCCATTACATCCATAGACTACAATATTTGGTTGTTCATTATTAGAAACTCGCCTACTTTATTTCCAGTCCTTTGTTACCATAAGGGGTGCGAGCTCTTTTCCAAACAAAACAGTCTCTTGTTGAGAATGAATATAGTTCACATTTTCAAAGTCAGTGTTAGTTATCCATCAATAAATCATTTTGAAGCAACCACTACATAGCAAACACAGTGCTAGCCACTGAGAATACAAATACAATGCATGAAATACATCCTGCTCACAAGGAGCTTACGTTCTAATGGGGATGACACCAAGGAATGATGATGGCAGTGCCGATGATGATGATAGTATTTCCGTAACACCTTAAACTTGGCAAAGTGATTATCTCATTTTATCCTCACAACAACCCTGGAAGAAACTCAGTGCTATTATTATCCCTATTTTCTTTCTTTCTTTTTTTTTTTTGCTTTTTGGAGGGGAGAGGGCAGGGCAATTGGGGTTAAGTGACTTGCCCAAAGTTACACGGCTAGTAAGTGTATCAAG
The DNA here is from genome assembly GCA_028627135.1 of Pseudochirops cupreus. NCBI lineage: Eukaryota > Metazoa > Chordata > Mammalia > Diprotodontia > Pseudocheiridae > Pseudochirops > Pseudochirops cupreus. The sequence goes on along the minus strand of CM053584.1, from coordinate 250,322,431 downwards.
TGTCTAAGGCTGGATTTGACCTCAGGTCCTCCTGACTCCAGGGCAGGTGCTCTATTCACTGAGCCACCTAGCCGCCCCTATTATCCCTCTTTTACACAGAAAGAAATTAAGGCTGACAAATTAAGTCATTTGCCCAGGGTCACAGGTCCTGCTCTGAAGGAAGTGTTAGGGGATAGGGACATCAGATTAGGAATATTGGGGAAGGAGGGAGTGTAGATCCCTTTTATAGAGTAGTTGCTAAGACTATCAGACAGCCCGAGGGTGGTGGAGGAGCAGGACCCAGGAAGGAAGGGCTTTCATCTGCCAAGATGGGTGGCACACCAAGAAACTGAGAGTCTCTGTAAGAAGGAATGTCAGCAACACTTGCAGGAAGAAAAAGCTGGTAATGGAGACTGAAATGTGGGGAGTAAAGAAGAACATCCAGCATGGGTCAGAGTCTGGATTTGGACTTCCTAAATAGGCTACAATAGGCTACCCATAGGTATTCCTAACTCCAGAGCCAGCTCTCTATCCCCTGTGCCATCTACCTGCCTCCTATATGTATGTCTGTATGTGTACAGGATAAATAGAAAGATAATCAATACATTGTAGTTAATATAGGTATTTTGAGAGGGAGAACATTAGCAATTGAAGGGATCAGGAAGGGCTTCATCTAGTGGTGGCTGATAAGTTTTGTCTACTAAATTCCCCAGCGAGTAATCATTCTAAATACATCAAATTACGCCATTATTTGCCTGAATTATCCTCAAATAAAATGCTATCATCAGTTCAACCAAAAATGCATAGCAGATCCTAAGATCGTGACAGTAGGGATAGAAAACACACTAACTCTGCACTGCCTATTTCATGCCAAGTTTTAGCCCGAGAGATGTTAATTTTCATGCATTTTAAGCTGCCTTAAAGTGCTCAGCTCTCTTGGGACTTGGTTCTTATGATTATCATGTAGTATTATTATAAAGCAATTTTAAAAGAAAACATATTTAATTGACTCAGTTTCAGAATCCTGTAAGAAATATCTTCATCCTCTGCAAATTATTAAGCCTTTATAATCTTTTTATACAGAATCACAGTTGGAGGCTATAAAGAATAGAGACCTCAGTTTTCTTGGGATAAAGGTACAGTAGAAAGAGCAGTGTATTTGCCATCAAAGGACCTGGTTTCAAATATTGGCACTGTTAATTACTTGTGTAATCTTAGAGAGGTCACTGCCACCCGCAATGTTCATCACTTATACAATGATGAGGTTAGACTCAACGATCTCTAAGCTTCTCTCGAGTTCTAAGTCCTATGATCTTGGAGCTATCTGCTTACCCAGTGGCATGAAATATTGCATCCATAATTAGAAAGGTCAGACCTAATATTTGAACCTCTCCACGGTTGGGGAGTAAGCTATCATCAATTACCAGTTCTTAGATGCTGAAAATGCAAAAATTCTTTAAAATATAGAAATATCAACAAGGCAATCCAAAGCAGTTTAGTGGAAAATTACTTTCATAAACTCCAAACCCCGTTGTTTCTTGTCTGTCTCTGTGGTCAGCCCTCCCTGACGCTCCTCCTTACTCTCCACATTTCACTTTCCTTGGCCAGCTTTTCCTTCCTGCAAGTGCTACTGACATTTCTTCTTACAGAGACTCTCAGTTTCTTGGTTTCCTACCCATGCTGGCAGGTGAAAGCCCTACCTTCCTGGGTCCCACTCCTCCACTATCCTCAGGCTAACAGTCTCAGTGACTACTTGATAAAAAAAGATCCACAGTCCCTCCTTCCCTAACACTCTTAATCTGATGTCCCCATTCCCTACCACTTCCTTCAAAGTATCAGACTGATGAATTTTTCCCATCACATCATGAAGAGTTAGTTGTCAACTAAGACAAAGAAGGGTTTCAGTCATTCTTGGTAGAAATATCATAGAAGCATGCACTCATAGCTGGAAGGAACTTTGGAGGCAATCTATGTCAAGCTTCTCATTTTACAGCTGAGGAAATTAAGGTCCATAGATGTTAAAATGATTTGATTCCCTATTGCCTCTAGGATAAAAACAAATTCCTTTGTTGGGCATTAAAGTCCTCTACCAAATGACTCCAGACTATATTCTGTGATATTTCATGTGAATCACCCTACATTTCAGCCAAACTAACTCTCTTGACATTCCTGTTATGGGATATTCTATTTCCTATCTTTGAACCATGGCATAGACTGTGCTCTATGACTGGGATGCTTTCCTCCTCATTTCTACCTCTTGGAATCTCCACATTCTTTCAAGGGTCAGTGTAGGGGCTGCTGCCTACACCAGGCCCTTCCTAATCCTGCCCCCTCTTTCCATCACTCACTCATCTATTGCTCCCCAATCTGTTTTTTTATTTACTTATCTATGTGTATTTTGTATTCCCCCAGTAGAATGTAAGAACCTTGAAAGCAAGGACTAATCTTTGTATATCCAGCCTCTGTGATGGTGTCTTGTACACAGTAGACATATATTAAATGCTTGTTGAATTGGATTAGATTGGATTGTCTAAGGCCCCACAGGTAGTGTCAGAGCAGAGATTTAAGTACAAATCCTAGAAAAATCAAAAATCTTTTGAAGCTATCAATTAATAACTAGTACTTTGCAAATATTATGTCATTTGAGCCTCACAATCACACTTCTCTGCGGTCAGTTTCTTCATCTATAAAATGAGTAAGAACCAGAGCGTTCTTAATCTAGGGTCTGTGGACAGATTTTTAGGGGAAAGGGGCCTAAACTTGGATGGGAAAAATATTAAATAAAATATTTAAATAAGTAAATAAAATATTTCCTTTTTGTCTTTTTTTTTCCTTGAAAGGGCACTCCAGGGGAAGGTGCTTTCAAATAAAAAAGTCCATCCATTTCAGGTAAGTTTCTGAATCGATAGGCCAGACTAGTACTTCTTCAATACTTGAAGAATCCATTTTGTTGGTATACTTTCCTTTGATAGGAAAAAAAAAAACCCAAAACTGCAGTTCCTTCAGACTTGGCCATGGCTGAAAAAATTAATCACACTGGTAATTCCAGTGATGAATATCATTCATATCCAACTTATCTCCCACCCTGATGCCTTTGGACAGGTGTTCCTTTATGTCTTTGAATGTACCTCCACTGTTGCCCCAATCCCAGAACCACTGTAGACTTCCCGAACCTGCTCTTTCTGCTTTCTATCATCAGGATATGAACAAGGAGACTCACATTCACACTTCTGGCTAGTTTTAGGAGTAGCACTAGAATTTCTTAACAAAAACAAAAATAAACTGCAAGGGTTACCAGTGTCTTTATAGAAGCAGTAAAAAAGCAGGAGAAAGGTGTGGCAATGGTGTTTTACTAACATTTCTATTGCCTTTCTACTGCCAAATCAATAGTTCGTCTTCCCAGCTGATGACTTGTTGGTAGGGTACATTACGTGTAACCTCCCAAGTAAGAGGTCATAATAGCATCTTTCTAGCTTGTCATTCTTTGGAACAGTACGACTTCTATACAAAATGTTAATATTTCAGGAACAGCAGCACATGGCTATCCGATGAATGTCAAGAGTATCAGAAAGAGCTATTAAGTAGAAAAGGATATTTTCCCTTAAAAACCTTTAAGTTGTCCCCTCAGGTATGCCAACTCAACAAGAGGTCCCCTAATTGACTGAAGAGCAACATGTAATGAATGACAAAAAAAAAACCAAACAAAAAAATCCCAACAACAAAATAAAAAGACCACTTTCAGTTGCTATTCTTATCTATCTGACAGCCTACCCATCGTACACTAATCCAGGCTATTAAAACTGAAGAAGGGGGTACTGGCTGCTCTGCTCTAGGTCTTAGAGCAGTAGGGTGTGAGTTTTTAAGCCACTAGATTGACCAACTGATGATTCTGCTTATAGCAACTGACAGTAATTTAGTGCAGTGGTTTCATGCCCAATCACACAGGAGTCACTGGAGTTCTATTTCCATACTCTTTTAGGTTTTGAGTCTCAGAACTTGGTTGGGAAGTGAAAACCAGGGGAGGAAGAATGAAGAGGGATAGAGAAAACAAAGTGGAAAGAACAGAATATTCCCAGAGTCTACCATAGTACAATGGACACAGTAACTGCCTAGTGTTTGCTGAATCAAATCTAAGGCAAGAAAGAAAATCAAAGTACGGTTAATAACATCAAGTTATACAATAGAAAGAATACTTGATATTTGCAGATTCTATACTTGACTGCATGCCACCATGGGTGGGTGGGGGTGAGAGGGAGGGGAGAAAATTTTAAACTCAAGGGACTCTGGAACTAAATCTTGTAAACTAAAAATAAATAAGCAAATCAATTTAAAAATTAAAAAAATAAAAAAATATCAGGGTGGGGATGGATACTTATTATCAATAGTAAAATAGGTAAGATCCATCTTGTCTTAAACTCATTGTAATAGAATTGGTGAAAAATATCATAAAAACCTCATTGGGACAGAATTTCCTGGTGATATAATAAGTATCCAAAAGGACTGCTTTCTGAACTGATGCCAGATACTGAAAAAAATAAAAAAAATAGGAAGAATACTTGATTTGCAATCACAAAGTCCAGACTCAAATACTGATTGCCACTTACTATTTGTGTGATCCTATACAAGTCATTTAACTTCTCTGCGGTCAGTTTCTTCATCTATAAAATGAGTAAGAACCAGAGCATTCTTAATCTAGGGTCTGTGGACAGATTTTTAGGGGAAAGGGGCCTAAACTTGGATGGGAAAAATTATATCTTTTATTTTAATATAATTGGTTTACTTTGTAATCTTGTGCGTTTAATTTTATGCATTAAAAAACATTACTCTTAGAGAGAGTCTACAGGATTTATAGACTGCCAAATAGGTCCATGACACACACACAAAAATGCAAAGGACTTTTGGTCTAGATCAGTGATTCTCAACCTTTCTAATGCTGCGACCCTTTAATACAGTTCCTCATGTTGTGGTGACCCCCAACCATAAAATTATTTTTGTTGCTACTTCATAACTGCAACTTTGCTACTGTTATGAATCGTAATGTAAATATCTGATATGCAGGATATATGTTCATTGTTACAAATTGAACATAACCCACAGGTTGAGAACCACTGATCTAGATGATGGCTATGGACTTTTCCAACTCAAAATTCTGCTTCCTGTATAGCATGTTATGAGTTCTAAAAGTGATTTCTGGCAGCAATACCACTTCTTATCCATCTCCTCACCATGTTGCTAAACATGTACACTCCCCTATCTTCCCAGCACTCCTTTACATCTTATATTCCCCCATTAGAGTATAAGCTCCTTGAAGACATAGACTGTCCTACTTGCTTCTATTTGCAATTATAGTACTTATACCAGAACCTAGCACATAGTAAGTACCTAATAAATGTTTTATTTATCTGTCTTAAAAAGTGATTGAAATGTCTCTACCCTTTGACCCAGAAATTACACACCTAAGTAAATATTCTAAGGAAGTCAAACAGAAAAAAAAGGTCATACAGCAAAACATTTTTTGTGACAGCAAAAACTAGAACCCAAGTAAGTAGTCATAGACTGGGGAATGGCTAAATGAATTGTGGTCCATCAATATAAGGGAATCTTACTGCACTGTAAGTAATGGCAAAGATGGAAAATTCCAAGAAGCATCTTAAATGAAGAAATCTTCATATAAGAAGACTTATATGAAATGATTAAGAATAAACAGAACCAGGAAAATAACATGACCAAAGCAACATAAATAAAAATATTAACAAAACAATTTTATGTAAGCATAATGGCCATATTGGGCAACAAGAATTGAAAAAAAAATTCCCTCTGCACCTCTCTTCCTCTTTGCTGAGATATAAGATTATGGATGTAGAATATATACATATATGTTTTATATATATGTATACATATATATATAAATATACACACACACACACACAGAGAGAGAGAGAGAGAGAGAGAGAGAGAGAGAAAGAAATGGTTGAAAATTTTTTGTTTCTTTTTAAACCCCCGTTCCAAGAGGAAGGCTTTCAGGGGAGTGGTATATGAATGTCATGTGAAAACATATGGCATCAATAAAAAACAACACAATTTTAAAAGTAAAAAAACTACCTTATATATACATGACCTTATTTGATATTGACAACTAAGGGAAGAATGTATTATAAAAACATTATTATTCCCAATTTTTTTGTTATTCCCATTTTACAAAATAGCAAACTGAGGTTATAAGAGTGAAATGGCTTCCCTAAGTGGTGTAGCTAAGACTTGAACCCCCCCCCCCACACACACACCCCAGCCTCCTGACTCCAAATTTAGTGCTCTATCTACCATACTAATTTTTGCTTTATCTTACAAGATGACATGAACTCTGAACTCACATCTGAAGGGGCTCCTTCCTCCCTCTGATTGGATAGGATAAATGGTATACATTGGATAGCTCCTTCCATATGCTCCACTTAAGGAGGGTGCTTAGGGCAATCATGCAAAACTTCCCACCTCAGCTACAGGACTTCATCTTGCTCCAAAGTCAGGTACCCTCCTCCACCCTTTTCCGTTTCTTTTTATGTGTTGTCTTCCCCCATTAGATGGCGAGCTCCTGGAGGGCAGGGACTGTCTTGATTTTCTTTGTATATCTAGTATTTGGCACAATATCTGATACTCAGTAAGTGCTTAATAATGTTTCCTCACTACTGACTTCCAGACCTCTAGGATATAATTATGAGAGGAGAAAAAAAAAAAACAAGGTAGAAGACCAAACATGGACTGCGCAAATGACCAACTGTAGAAGTACAGGGAAGGCAGGGAGAGGGAGATAGGGAAAGACCAAGAAAGATAAAAAGCAAGAAATAAGAAAGTCAGCACATTTGAGAGCATACTTCATTGGGTCTATATGGTCTCCCTCTTGTGAGTAATCTGCATCCATAAATGCAGATCCTTGATACAAGGTTCATTTGGAGGTGCCACAGGTCCACCTCTGGATGTCTTGACTTTGAGTGGGTATTAATGGAGCACACCAGCATCTATTGACTAGCCCTTGATCTCATTACATGACCAGCCCAACTCCTTTGAATATGTCTTAGATACTATCTTGTATACTGTTTCTCCCATGTAATTCTTAATGGGTAATATGTGGTAACCTATCCATGCCCATCATGGTCTTTTCAGAGTCCCTTGGGTGACCTATAACTTTAATTCTTTGGAGACTAGAGAAAAATCTCTTTGAGGAATAAACTGCATCATTTATTTTATCCTTGCCACACAGGCTGACAAGTTTAACAGTAGGTCCAGATCCTCTTCCACCTTGAGGGGATTTCCTCCCAAAGGGTTTTTAGTATCAAGTTAAGAGGGTATTTCTAAAGAAAAACAACATCTACATGTATCGCTAGTTTAAAATTTTCAAAGCAAAACATTGCCTTGGTACTGGCAAAACAGCCACCAATCTTCAGCCATAAAAAAAGGATCTGTGGCATATTTTTTTTCTATAAGATAGTAATAAAGAAGTATTTTTTTATTGGTACTGTCTCCTACCCATGCCTGTCTTTTATATTGTAGCATGGCAGGCCTTAGATATGCTCAGTATATAGAGTTCTAAAATCTGCCCAATGTTAAACAATATCTAAGCATGTATATGAAAAAATTATAAAACATTAGACAAACATGTAGCAAATGAAGTTTCACAACTAAATCCTACTCATAAATAAAAAGGAGTTCAGGTCTTGCTCTGTGCCTGAAAACAAGAGGTAAACTGAAAAATGCTTACTCACATTTCTAGGCAACCATTAATGGGAAATAGCTAATTTTAAGCTTCACCAGAGGGAATGAACTGATTTGGTACTTAATCATATATTATCTTATAATTCTCTCTAATTATAATAAGCATATAGATAGACCATCTCCCCAATGAGGCTAGAAATTATCTGAGAATGGGGGCTGTTGATCTTCCTAACACACAAACCTGACTATATCACTCTCCCCACTCAACTCCAGGGGTTCTCTACTGCCTGCAAGATCACATATAAAATGCTCTGTTTGGCTTTTAAAGTCCTTTGTAACCTGACCACTTCCAATATTTCCTATTTTTCTCCCTACCACATACACTGCAATCCAATGACACTGGCCTTCTTAGAATAAAACCCTCTGTCTCTCTTCTGACTCTTCACAAAGCCTCCTCATCTCTACCTCTTAGCTTCCCTAATTTCTTTCAAGTCTCAGCTAAAGTCTTATCTGTAAGAAGCCCTTCCCGGTGCTCCTTAAGCTTAGTTACCTCCCTCCTACCTTAGATGTTTTCCCCCTTCTAAGATTATCTCCAATTTACTCTATATATTCAGTCTGTACATAGCTATTTGTGTGTTGTATGCCCCGTTAGACTTCGAGTTCCTTGAGAGCAGGGACAATTTTTGGCATCTCTTTGTAACCCCAGCTCTTAGCACAATGACTAATATATAGAGGCACTTTTAAAAAGTTTACTGATTTGACTTATACTTTTTTCCTACCTTCCCACAAAGTTTTGCACATTTTAGGTGTTCTACAAACATCTGTTGAATGATTGAATGAATCAAAACAAACACTATGATAAGCAATTCTCAGTCAGGTCTCTACTATAGATAAACCCTAGAGAACTTAGCTTGTTATTTTTTGTCTTAGCACATTCAGGGAAGAGAATGAATCTATGGACAAAAATTTAACCTTGATGAACTCTTCTCATCTGTTTACTTTGTAGTGGGATACAGGTGGTTAATGTTAACTTTATTTTCATTCAGCAAATAATTCTAGAACATTTACTGTGTATCTAGTTCTATTCTAGGTGCTGTGGGGATACACAGGAAGCCTGAGACCTATCCTTGCCTTAAAGTTTATAATCTAGTTGGGGATATTTTATTTTTAAATTAACTTTTGTTTATTTTTACTTTACATCATTCATTTCCATAAGATTTTGAGTTACAAATTTTCTCCCCATCTTTCCCCTATCAACCACCCCAAAACAGCACTCCCACTGTATACCCCCTCCCCCAGTATGCTCTCTCCTATATCCACCCCCATCACCCCACTGACTTTCCAGTAGGGTGAGATGGATCTCCTTACCTCAGTGCCTGTATATCTTAATTCCCAGTTGCATGTAAATAATAATGATAATAATAATTATTATTACATATATATTTTTTTAACGTTTGATTATAGAACTTTAAATTCTAGATTCTTTCCCTTCCTCCCTCGTCACTCACCCCCACTGGAAAGACAAGCAATTCAATATAGGCTGTACAGGTAGTTACGCAGAACATTTCCACAATGGACATATTGTGAAAGACTGACTGTATTTCCCTCCTTCCTATCCCGCCCCCCACTTGTTCTATTCTCTACTTTGTCTCTGTCCCTTTACAGAAGTGTGTGCTCTAACAACCCTCCCTCCCAAGCTGCCCTCCCCTCTATCATCTCCCCTCTCATCCCCATCCCCTCTACTCTCCTGTAGGGCAAGATACCCACCCAATTTAAAGTGTATGTCATTCCTTCCCAAAGGAATGACTGTTCTTCCCCTCCATTGTAACAGTTATCCCTTGCCTCTTCTATGTGAGATGATTAACCCCATTCTGTCTCTCCCTGTCTCCTCTCATTCTATTCACCTCCCACGTCTCAATTTTAAAATATCATCCCCTCCTATTAAATTGATCCTGTGCCCTCTGTCTCTGTACACATATATACACACACTCATATATGTATTCCTACACATATAAACCCTCGCATATAGACATATGAGTATGTATACATATATATACATTTATATTCCCTTCAACTATCCTCATACTGAGAAAAGTTTCATAAGTTACAATTATCGTTTTTCCATGTTGGCATGTAAATAGTTCAACTTTGATAAGTTCCTTATGATTTCTTTTCCATGTTTAC